>JARHVA010002901.1:0-545000 GCA_037957365.1 Torreya grandis
TTTGGCAAGTAGTGATAAATGAATATAAAGATCCATAAACACTTGTAACTACTCCCACAAATAATAAGGCAAGTGAAAATAATGTGAAAGTTTTAAATGCTATTTTATGTGGTTTATGGGAATCATAATTTATTAAAGTTATGTAATGCAAATTTTCTCATGAGACTTAGGTAAAACTCGAGAATAATTAAAAAGGTGATGGAAAAGTTTAGCGAGCTAAGCTCTAGACTTTTAGGAGATAGTTTGAGAGTCTAAAAATGGAAGAGGAAGAAAATATAGCAAGTTATTTTTTGAAATTCAAGGCCTTAGAGAAAAATTAAAATAGTCAATAGTGGTACAAAAGTTTTTGAGATCATTACCATTGAGATATGATGTAAAAGTATCTACAATTGAGGAAATCAAGGATCTATCCAAGTTAAAGATGGATGAACTACATGGTATTCTTACAACATATGAGATACGAACCAAATAAGAGAAACCCTCAAAGAGGGAAGTTGCTTTCAAAACATCTAAGAAAGATAAGGCTAAGATTAAAGAATTAAGTGATAGATCTAGTGATGAAGAAGATGACAATGAAGCCCTATTCATCCATAAGCCTAAAAAGGGCATAGGTAAATATCAAGGAAAGTTACCATTTAAATGTTTTAAATATGGTAGGATTGGACATTTTGCAACTAAGTGACCAGATAAAAATAATGGTAATAATGAAGAAGGAAAGCTTATATACAAGAAAAAATTCAAAGGCAAATATAAGAAGAGAATTAAGAAGAAGATTTTATATTCTAAAGATCTTAGCTTAGTCAAAGATAGTAGAGTCAATGACTCAGATGAAGAAGAGATTATATTCATGACCATACATGAATATGCCTCACAAGTAAAAGTATAGATGCTCAAGAAGAATAACATGATGAAAGTGAGGATAAAGTCGAGGTGAATCTAGAAGGAGAACTCATTTGTGCCTTACAATTATTAAAATCTCTTGAGAAAAAGAATCAAAGATTGAAGCTCTAGATTGAGAAAAATGAAAAGGAGTCAAAGGAAATAATTGAAGATCTACAAGCACACATTGAAGAAGCCAAAAAGACTAAAGAAGATATAATAGCAAAATTACAAAAGATAAGTAAAAAATGTGAAAGGTATGTTGTTGAAATTTCCTCTTTAAAAGAAGATATCGAGAAAACAAATAAAGTAGCCAATGATTCAAATTTTGAGAATTAAACTAACATGTTGAATAAGATATTAGAAATTCAAATATTAATGTTAGATAAGATAGGTATCATATTTGAAAAAGAGAAAAGGGAGGACACTACTTCCACAGAACCTCAAGATAAGGTTAACACAAAAAAAAGAGATGTGTTGAATTCCTTACAAAAGAGAAAATGAAAAAGAAAGAAGTTAAGAATGTAGAAACTAGCTCAAACAAATAAGGGTGGAGAGAACAAAGCTACAAAAGACCACCAGGTCAAAGATACACAAACCAAAATAGGATTAGTAATTATTATTTTCATGGTTATTTTTTTATTGCAATTGTTATGGTCATAATAAAATAGACTATAGGAAAAGATCTAACAATTTTAGAAACATGAAGAAGGGAACTCATGCAAAGTCAAATAGAAACCACAACTCTTTTACTCCTCTATCAAGATTTAATGAAGAAGCCATAGCATATTACAAGTCCAATAATTTTAGACACATAGCCTAAAATTGTATAAGCATGTTTGCGTCAATCAAGAAGGACCAAGGCTTCAAGGCTCCATTCATCAAAAGAGAGTTCAGATAGATTCATGGTAGAAGAAACAAATTGAAGAGTCTATGTTAGTCCAGATAGCTTTACATGTAAGAAATAAAGAACAACCATGGTTCATCAATAACAGATGTTTGAGGCACATGATAAGAGATAAGAGCAAGTTCATAACTCTAAATAAGATCAATGGTGACATAGTGAAATTTGGAGACAATACCACTGCCCAGATAACCAAAAAAGGTATATTAAGTTTGGATAATGGTAGAACCAAAACTAAGAATGTATTGTATGTAGAAGGTCTAAATCATAATCTATTGAGTGTAAGTCAAATGTGTGATTAGGGACACACATTAAAATTTTATGTAGAATATTTTGAGATTAGAAGAAAAATTTCAGATGTGTTGATTATAGATGCTCAGAGGATAGGTAATAATTTATATATGTTATCAGATATCAAAGGTTTAAAATGTTGTTTGAGTCAAGTTGAGGAAGTTAGTTATGGCATAGGAGAATGGGACACATAAATTTTGATAATCTTGTCAACATTAGCAAGAATCAAGCAGTTAGAAATATTTCAAATACTATAAAGCCCCCCATCATGCTTTGTGAACCATTTCAACATGGGAAGTAGGCCAGAAGATGGTTCAAGACAAAGGAATACTTAACTACTCAGATGTTAGAGCTTGTTCAAACTAATCTATTTGGACCTACCAGAATTGAAAGTACTCAAGATGAGAAATACTTCATGTTGTTTATTGATGATTTTACATGTATGACTTGGGTGATATTTTTGAAGAAAAAATTAGAAGCTTTCAGCCACTTAAAAACATTCAAGGATTTAGTTGAAAATGAAAATGGTATAAAGATTAAGTACCTAAGATCAAATTGATGAGGATAATTCATGTCAGATAAGTTTATTGAGTATTGTGAAGACCATGGGATAAAGAGACATTATTCAACAACCAAAACTCCACAGCAAAATGGAGTAGTTGAGCAAAAAAATATAACAATTCAGGAGATGGTGAGGATAATGCTAAATGAATCCAAGATACCAAACAGATATTGGAGAGAGGTAGTAGGCATAGTAGTGCATATATAGATCAGAGTGTTGTTAAGAGTCAATAGTGACAACACTCCCTATGATTTAAGGAAAGGTAGACCAACTATTGTTGATTATTTTAGAGCTTTTAGTAGTAGATGCTTCATAAAAGTATATTTCTAGGATACTTTGCAAAAGTAAAGCTTACATATGTTATAACAAAATAACTAAGAAGCTAGTTGAAAGTACAAGTGTTATGATATATGAATATGTATCACAAAGATCCATTAATCTAGTAGACATTCTTGAAATCATTAAAGAAGAGGATTTTTAAGAATCAAATGAAGATGAGAAAAAAGAGATAAAGGACACCAAAAACCCATCCAAATATGTCCAAAGAAATCATAATGAAAGTGACATCATTGGGAACATAAATGAAGGAGTTCACACTAGAAGAATGATGGTAAGTGAATCTAAGCAAGCTAAAAAAAAAAAAAAAATCCAAAATTTAGCCTAGAACTTTTTCAGAAGCTAGACAGGATGAGCATTAGGTTAAAGCAATGGATGAAGAATTAAATCAAATAGAAAATAACGATACTTGGGAATTAGTGCCTATATCGAAAGATCAAAATGTGATAGGAATAAAATGGATATACATAAATAAGTTAAATGAAGATGGTGAAGTTACTAAGAATAAAGCAAGGTTAGTATGTAAAGGATATACTCAAATTGAGTGTATAGATTTTAAAGAAACTTTTGCACCAATAGCGAGGCTAGAGGTTATCAAGATGTTTCTTGCATATACAGTGTTTAAGAATTTCAAAGTGTTTCAGATGGATGTTAAGTTTGCTTTCTTAAATGGGAAGCTAGAAAAGGAGGTCTACATTGAGTAGCCTAAGGGATTTTTTCTCTCAAATGATAGTAGATATGTGTGCAAATTAAATAAATCACTGTATAAATTGAAACAAGCTCCCAGAGCTTGGTATGAAAGGATTAATAGGTACATATAGGATCAAGTATTCAAGAGAGGTTTTGCTAATATTAATATTTACATAAAATTAAAAGGTTAAAACTAGTTGATTGTTATGGTCTATACTGATGACATAATATTTGGAGGTAATAGTGAAAAGATGACAAAAGAATTTTTTGATAATATGCAAAAAGAATTTGAGATGTTTATGCTTGGATAATTATCATTTTTTTAGGATTGCAAATATCTCAGTCAAGTAAAGTTATTTTCATATCTCAAAGCAAATATGCCAAGGAGATGTTGAAAAAGTTTGGTTTTGATAATTGTGCACCAGTTGGCACATCAATGGGCATAGTGAACAAGTGGAGTAGGGATGAAGATTCACTTGATGTAGATCAATTATTATATAGATATATGATTGGTAGTCTTTTATATCTTATAGCATCGAGGCTAGACATCATGCATGTAGTAGGAATGGTCATGAGATATCAGGCATCCCCAAAAGAGTCATGTTCAATTACTGAAAATAATATTCAGATATGTCAAGGGGGCATTGTATTATGAATTATGGTATCCCATAGGTAGATATTTCACTTTGGTTGCTTATACAAATTTAGATTGGGTAGGTTTTTTAAATTATAGGAAGAGTACAAGTGGAGGATCTTTCTTCCTCGATGATAGCTTAGTATATTAGCTAAGCAAGAAGGAAAACTTAGTATCACTTTCTAAAGCTGAAGTAGAATATATTATAGTAGTGTTGTGTTGTACTCAAGTGCTTTGGATGAATCAAACTTTAGAAGACATCAAGGTAAAATATGATGAACCTATCTCTATTTACTGTGACAACACAAAGGTTAATAATATTTCTAGGAATCCAATAATGCATTCAAGGACAAAACATATTTCTATCAGATATCACTTCTTGAGAGAGCAAGTTATAGATTAGTAGGTTAAGTTGGAATATATTAGTACTACAAAATATATTGTATATATCTTCACAAAAGCACTACCAAAGGACACATTTGAGTATCTATGAGAGAAGTTGGGAGAAATTTCTTTTACTTCCTACCATTGATGATTAGCATTAATTGAGGGGAAGCTAAGTGTTAGCTCCAAGATAGACCCTTTGCCATTGATGTCAAAGTGGGAGAAGTACAAGAATAGGTTTATAAATCAAGATGCTATAGTAATGGGGCATTACTATGTGTTTTTAGTTGGTAGTATATGCAACTCTCAATTTTAGGTTGACATGTGCAGTATAGGTTTTAGAATGTGGTAGTTACAGTTTGAGATTACCATCAATGACAAAGGGGGAAATGTTTAGATATTATCATTGATTTCAAAGGTCTATAAGTATTGGTGACAAAGGCTCCATAACATTTTATGTTTAAAGGTGTTTTTAATGTTCATATCTTTGCTAAATTGTGTTAATGTTATTTAAATATTAACGAAAATATTCTTGGTTGCATAAAGTTAAAAGAGGGCCCATGAGGAATTCAAAGATCACCACTAAAAGACAAAAGAGGGAAAGGACACTTTTCCCCATCAAGGGTCACCATGTGACTTTTTAAATGAAATAATTCAAATGGTCATGCAATTTTGGTGCCATTTTCCATGTGAATTGAAAGGTCTCAAAGGGTGAAGGTCTTTTGGAAAGTTATAAAAGGAGGCTTGAGAATCCATTTTTAATATGCAAGTGCATGGTTTTTAATTGCTTTATATAGATTAGAAGAGAAGAAGAGAGAAAAGAAAGAGATATAGGAGTGTTATATCATTTGTTCAATCTCGTATGGGTGGGTGATCATAAATCATTATTATGTTGGTGCTCCTACAAGTTGGTGCTTGTAAACTTTGTAAACTTGAGTTGGTGCTCATTTATATACTTGAGATAGTTCTCTATGGTTTTTCCCATATTGGGTTTTCACATAAAAATCTAGTGTCTCTCTCTCTCTTATGTGGTGCATGTTATTGTTTTAGTATTATTACATATATTGAATGTATGATTAAGTGGTTAAAGAAAAGGAATTTGATTAAGTAAAATATTTAAAAGATATATGATATACTGATTCACCCCCCTCTCAATATATCATGTTCTTAACACACAGCTAGTTATGAAATGTTATCTCTTATGGATGGCTTCTCAAGATACAATTAGATTCATATTACCCTTGAAGATCAAGATAAGACTACTTTCACCATAGAATGGGGCACCTATTGCTATGCCAAAATGACCTTCATCCTCAAAAATGTTGGAGTCACTTACCAATGAGTGATGACTCATATCTTTCATGATCTCATTCGTAAAATTGTTGAAACCTATGTGGATGACTCAATTTCTAAATCCAAACATCATAATAATCTTCTTTTTGATCTTCTTATCATCTTTGATCATCTCTTTAAATATAAAGTTAGAATTAATCCTTACAAATGTGTTTACTGAGTCACATCTAGAAAAAAAATTAGGATTTTTAGTCTCTCTCTATGGAATCGATGTTGACCCTATAAAATTTAGTGTTATAATCAACATGCCCATTCCTCAATCTATTCCCAAAATTTGTACTTATTTATGAAAACTTGGGGAAATTAGATTAATCATCCCTAAAATGGCATATTTAATTCACTTTGTCAATTCACTTCTCAAGAAAGGTAATACTTTAGAGTGGACAAATCCATGTCTTTGATAATATGAAAGAGTCATTGCTTCATCCACCTACACTTCGTACTCCTTCAAATGATAAACCTTTGATTCTATATACTTATTCCACACCTATTTTAGTTGGGGCAATGCTCACCAAACAAGTTCATATGGTGCTATCTACTACATTAGTTGAGGCCTTATTGATTATGAAACAAGTTATACCAAAACTGAGTGTGATTACCTCATCATCTATTTTACAACTAAAAAGATTCACCACCATATGCGTTACCAAACTACTTATGTCATTGTTCATTATAACCCCCTTCATCATTTCTTCTCCAAGGCATTTCTTCCTAGAAATAAAATTGGTAAATAGATGGTCTTCCTCATGTAATTGGATCTCCACATCATCACTCAAAAAAAATTCAAAAGGAAAATCATAGTTGATCAATTTTTTGCATCTCCCATACTAGCTACTTCTTCTCGTCAAGATAATATTTTAGATGATAATATCCTTTAAATCGAAGGTCTTAATCAACTTATGTCACTCAAAGATTATTTTCATAGCTTTATCACTAATCTTGAAGCCAATAATCTTGATGACTCCACTACACCCTCCAATACTACTAAAATAAAAGTAGTTATTGAGGGGCTTCCTAAAATTAATGTTGACTTACATGAGGATACTTGGACCCTTTACTTTGATGGTGTTAAATACCTTCCAGGATTTGGGGTAGGTTACATTCTCATAAGTCCTCTTTTCAAAATCATTCCTTTAGATTTTTTCTTCACCTTTGATGTCACCAATAATATGGTTGAGTACGAAGCTCTCATTTTAGGCATGAAAGTTGCTCTTGATTTAGATATTCAATATCTTCATTATTTAGGTGATTCTGAGCTTATTTTTTACCAATTCAATGGTGATTATCAATGTAAAAGTGAGAACCTTATCACATATCATCAAATTATAACCACTCTTGCTACGGGTTTCATCTCTTTTACTATTGATACTATTCCAAGAGATCGAAATTCCATTGTTTATTCTCTCGCCTCTTCAACATCTCTCTTTCATCCACACCAAGTCCTTTCTGATCTTTCTTTTCTTATACAAATAATAAAATCTCCATCATCTACTTAACCACTAGATTCACTTATCTATCATATTGAGGTTGTTACCATTCTACAAAGCCTTTGGTACCAATACATCATTCAATTCTTATAACATCGAACTTATCCTCCTAACTTAGACTCTCATGAAAATACATGCATTTGTAAACAAGCTTTTAAGTATGTATTTCAACACAACATCCTTTATTATTGTAATTTTAAAGGTGCCTTGATCTATTTTGTTATAAAATATGAGTCCCCTCTTATTCTTGAACAAACACATGGGGGTATTTATAATGGCCATTGTAGCAAACATGCTACAACCTAAAAATTCCTACACATGGGTTAATTTTAGCCTAATCGTGAAAAGGATGTAATTGAATATGCTAAAAATTTTAATCCTTGTTAGCTTCATAATTATCTAATCAATTCACCTCTAATCTAACTTCAAACTATCAAATCTCCTTGGCCATTTTCCACATGGGGATTTGATCTCATCAATAAATTACTTCACTCCCAAACTGGGCATGTCTTTATCATCACCACTACTGAATATTTTACCAAGTGGGTAGAAGCCATGCCCCTTGTTAACGTCACTAGTCCTACCATTTCCAAATTTATTATTAATCAAATAATTTTCCACTTTGTTTTTACCTATACCATTATTTTAGATAATGGTGGTAATTTCAAAAATAAACATATTAAAAAACTTTATACTAAATTCAAGATCAATCACAAATTTTCCACAATTTATCATCCATAATGCAATGGCCAAGCTAAGACCACTAAAAAAATTCTTAACAAAATTCTCCAAAATAAAATCTATGAAACCCATACAGACTGGCATATTCATCTTTACCCTACTCTTTGGGCTTATCAGACTAACATATGCACTACCACTAGGGTAACTCCATTTTTACTAGTCTATGGTTCTGAGTCAATTCTTCCTTTAGAATTTGATCTTCCCTCTCTTTGTATATCTCTTCATCATATTATTATTGATTAATAATTATGTGAAGTTCATCTATATTCCCTTGATCTACTTGATGAACATCATCTTTTTATCTTACAATATAACCACCAATATAAGGCTCACATTACTAAGAAACATAACAAACGTGTTAAGTCTACACATTTAATGTTGGTGATGATGTCCTTAAATTATACTACACCCATGATAAATAAGGTAAATATGACCAAAAATGGTGGGGCTGATATTTAGTCAAAGATATTCTTGGTCCAAGCACCTACCATCTTCAAACCAATGAAGGCCATGTTTTCAAAGAGCCCACAAATGCACAATTTATTAAAAAGTACTTTACCTAATCATTTTCTTCTTTTCATGCTTTCTATCTATATCTATCTAACACATTTTTTAGTTTAATTACATGGGTATCTCTATCTACATCAAGTTCCTTCTTTTCAAAAACCTTTAGTCCTCCCTTTTGGTCTTTGGGTTTCTTGATATACCATAATCTTCTTTATCTTCTTGCATTTTCTCTTTTAACACCCCTTGGGTTTTTATTTTGTGAGTTGTTTTGTAAGACTATTGAGAGGGCCTGACCCTCCTCATAAAATTACTATCTTTTTACATCATTGTTCTCAAAATTTAGCTTTTGATTCTTTTTTTAGATGGAATTTGCACAAAAAAATTATGTTAGCATGTTTTCCTCCATTTCCCTCTTTCTTATGATAAGGAATCACACTTTACTATCATTGTATCCCTTTTTACCCTTTGTCACATTTTTTTGATTTGAATTAATTCAATTACTTCATGTGTCATCCCTCTGTGTTTTACCTTTCATTCACTCCTCATTGGATAAAAAAAGGTTGACATCAAGATAGCACTCTTATTTCACCTAAATTTATGAGACTCTTAGACCCCATGCTCTTTGAAGTTATCTCTCTTAACAACCTTGTCTGAAGTATTCAAATGAAATTCATCTTTAGCACCCATGTTTGGCTTTCCATATCCTTGTGGAGGAAGAATATAAAAATCCATCAAGACAGTTAAAATCTAAATCATTTGAAATAAAAGGCAATAATATTCTAAATGGCAACATACAAATTTTAAAAGTCAACATCACACTAAAATACATGATTACAAGAACATCTCCTATCTCTAATTGAAGCTCAAACTCCATAGTTGGCCTCACATAGATCCAAGGTCCATTGGGGTGTTGTAGGCTAGTAGATTGGAAAAGGGGAATTCAACAAACTCTATGGCCCTACCTAATTTCTCATATAAGTACCTAATCTTTTCATTAGACTGACGGATCTATAAGGGGTCCTGAGGAATGGGGAATAGGTTGTGGGGAGGTAGGTCCATTTTAATTTTAATTCATATAGCCTTCATTAGATGATATTTATACTTTTTTTTTACCTAAGACTTGTGTATCTAAGAGAAGTTATTCAGAGTCCTTAAGGTTTAAAGTCCTCTTATTTTGACAAACCTAATTTGAGTATCTTGACTTCGATAAAGAGTTCCTCTACCTTGGTTTTTCCTTCATTTTCTCCTCCACCCATTTCATTTTCCACCTTGACAAAAAAATTATGATTCCAAATCTATTTTCCCTTTTCCTTTACTTCCTTCTTCTTCACATCTTAAAAACATGCTAGCATTACTTTATTTCAGTTTTATCTATCTTTAGAGCGAAATAACATGTTTGAGAAACTATGGATTACATCTTTATTTTATAGCATGATTTACTTTCCTAGACTTGTCTTATTTTCCTTTTACCATTTTTCATTGTTGTATTATCCTGTTGTTACTAACACTTGATTTTTTACCCTTTTTCATTGTTGAGTGAGGTTGGCCTATTACTTCTCACTTGACAATGTTGTTTCCCTTTTATTCACCTTTTTCCATTATTGAATGAGATAAGGATTGTTACTGCTCACTCATCAATGTTGTTTTACCATTTTATTTAGTATTTTATAATAAATTTATTTGATTACCATATTTTTTGACATGTATCCTTAGTTTGACTTGGTGAGTTTGCCTTTCTTACTTAAGGATAACTTATTTGAGTTTTTTAGTCTTTAGTAGCCTTGGCCTTTTGGTTACCCAATTACTCTTGTTTTTGACTTGGTCATTTGGTCTAACATAGCACTTGTCACCCCAGTTTTCTAAATTTTCCAAGTACGTCCCATCCTCATAGAACCAACTATCTTGGATTTTTTTGCATTTATTTGTTTTTGCTCTTTAGTTTTATATTCTTGGGTCTATCAAAAGCAATCTCTGTACCCTAAAAAATCAAAACTAACAACATAAAAAATAACCATAACATGATAAAGGTAAGTCAAAGTATATATCAAATTTAATTTTTAATTATTTTCCCTTTTCAGTCATTTACTTTTAGTTATTTTTTCTTTAAAATACTACAACATTTTTTAGCATCAACATTATGTGTCTTATGTTCTTTCTGGAAGCACCATCCCCTGTTGCACCTTAATAACACGTGATGAGGTTAAAGTTAGACATATTTATACACATAATATTTTCAACCTTTTATCAAATATTGATGCTTTACATCTTGTAGGAACCCATTGAGACTCACTCTCTCTGAGTACACACTTTAAGGGGTGCACTGAGAAAGGGGTGGGTAGACCTTTGGTGTTTTATAGGATTGTTTTCCATTATTGGCACATTATTACGAATCCAAATATCTCTTAAAACCATTCCCTAATATATTACTCCTCCCTTCCATATTCTTCCAATCTTTTTCCTCTTTCTATCCCTCTTTTCCTCACCTTGATCCCCTTTTATTAGTTAACTATACTAGGTCAATTGGGTCGACCCTGTATTTTTTTAGCCTCTAATTATTGTGCAAGGTTGACTGGGTTAACCCTATACTATTTAGGGATATTTTCACTTAGATTTTTGTTATCCCTTTAGTTGATCTAACTCAGGACCTAGTGATTTATCTCTTAAAAACATATAGGTTCGAATGGGTCGATCTTGTATAGCTGACATATTCGAAAGGATTTAGGGTGATATCCACCTATAAATACAAGATAATTTTATCATTATTTCAATATTAAATAAATATTTATTATTTTTTCATTATTCTTTACAATCTACTCTTTGCCCATTCTACTTGAGGAGTCTTGGCTTAGGGTTTCTACTTGGAGAATCTAGTCTTATGGATAAGTCTTAGATGCTTTAGCCTTTCTTATCTATCCTTACAAACCAAAAAATCCTATTATGAAGCCCCTTTGACCAAAGGAGAGATTGAGTCTTGATGGGTTCACATTCAGGTAAGTATATTCTAATTTTATTCTCTTCTCTTTAGTAGATAGAAGTATCATAAGTATTGGCTCATATAATATTACTCTTCATATTCCATGTATTAGGGTCTTACTAATACTTAGCTTAATTGAGATTCTCCATTACATGTTTTGATTGCTTTACTAACCCCTCAAGTTGTATCACAAGCTTTGGTGTGTACTAGATTAGATTTACTTTCTTGTTATTAGAATAGAGTGAACATTAAACCTAGGATTATTTTAGGGTTGTTGTGTGATTATGTTAGACTGTAAGCTTTGGAACCCTTCCTAACATGGTGTATTATAACAAGTGATCCTATAATCAGGTCTAGTGGATCCCTATATTGGTCATGCTCCCACTTAACAAATGTATTCCCAATTAGAAGTGTAGGTATGCTCTATCTTCATTGAGTTATGATTTATTCATAGATATGATGCATTTATGATTGCATACAACTTCCATTACATGAATTAGAGTAGGAATATTAGGAAATGGTATTGAAATGTCTACCTTGGCAAGGTGTAACACTTCTTGAAATTGGTGCATAAATCCTAGAAAAAATACTCCATCCAGTTGAATTGTTCATTTATGTGGTTCATTCAGTAGGTGATGTCCATAATTCCTTTTGATATTTGCTTGGTAGACTTGGTTGTCTACCAAAATATTTGGTAATGAACTCCACGAGGATGCTTACTATCTCATATGGGATTTCATCAATAGGAATCCCTTTGTTGTTATGTACATACAAATCCCAAACTTCTTATAAAATGGGGGCATTTTCATCTTGTATAGATCCAAGGAATCTCCATGAATAGGTATGCCTAAAGTTTAAGCCATGGCTTGTGTATTGATTAAAACAGTCACATCTAAACCCAAATAGATGTTACCATCATTGTATCACCCTAACAATACTTAGATGATCTCACCTAAGTCACAAAAGGTAAGTAATCATAATAGGCACTCAACATATATATTCTATAAATGGTGAGAACTATGAAAGTAAGTAGTTACACAAGATCAATAAGATCTAGTTGGAATAGCTTCTATTTTACTTGGTAGAGGTAGTCAAATAGTTTTTGGTCATTGAACTTAGTTTGTTTGAGCACCATGTTGATACCCATGGCCTCTTTTTGATCATCTATGAGATCCCTGATAAGCTGATAAGTATCCATAGCTATGTGAAGTAAAAAAAATGGATGTTATCAGCTCTCTATGTAATAAAATAAGTTTATCTCTTGACAATTATAACTTGGAAGAATATGCACAAGGATTAAATGATGGCTCGGTATTCTAACTTAGGATTTATAGATTTGGCACCTCTTAGATTATGAATGAATGTGACACTTGGTTATCTACTCATTATGAATGTAATGGTGTATGAGGTAAATCTGTATCAAATCTGGACATTAAAATAGATAGTTGTTGGCATTGTGTGGAGTTACACTATAATGCTTTTTAGTGTCTATATGAGGGGGTATGAGCAACTGATGTTGACAGGCCATCAATTTGTTTTATATCACATCAATTGACCCTTAGATTTGACATTTAATTCTAGTGGATGACCATTATCTAATGGATATCTTGTTGATGAGACATTTGTCATACCTTTCCTTGACTTAAGTTCTTTCAATCACTCCTCTTTGACTTTCATGATGGCACATGTGGATTCTATTGCACATAGTTGGTGCACAGTATGCTTGGTATCTTGAGTCTCAAATATATTTTAAGAGATCATCTAAAAATAAACACAAAAATAAAATAAACACACATAAAACATGCAAAACTGGATAAATCCTAATCTACTTGGTGCTACTCAGTACCCACTCACTTTATAGAATGAGTTCAATTGATTATTGGTGGTAGGGCTTAAGCCTACAGCCATTTATCCACCCTGATAAAATGGTTCCCTAAAGATCTCTTAAAACCATGGTTTCCTACTAGTTTATGTCATGGATAATATAGGGCCTTTTCCATTGAATCTGTAACTTACCTAGAAATGCTCTAAAATGGCTATCATATAATAATATTGGTTGATCTTTATGAAACTATTTCTATCATAAATTCCTATCATGCCATTATTTATGGCTTTTCTTGTGCACTTCTTATGTCCATGTTATTTTGTATCTATACTCATCCATAGTATTTAGTTTAATGAGTATGTTAGTAAGAGACTCATGATCTCCTAGTTGCATGACCATGGTAATGTGTAGACTAGGCTCTAGTTATTCCATTGGTATGACTGGTTCAAGACCATACACCAACTGGAATCATGTAAACCCAATGGCTCTCTTATAATGTGTGTGATATGATGATAAAAGCATAGGAATGAGATCTTCCTAGTCATCTCATTTAACATCATAGATTTGTGTTAGCATTTAACCTAGCACTTTGTTGGAAGCTTTAGCTTGGCCATTTACCTGTGGATGATGCATAGTGATTTTGTGATGAGAAATCATAAACTCATTAGTTATAGCCTTGATGGTGTTGTTCAAAAAGTGTGTTCCTCTATCACTGACTAATTTTATAGGGCATCCAAACCTTGTAATGATGTTTTCATATAGAAACTTTGCTATGTCCTTCACACCATAGTTGGGTGTTGTAGTAGCCTCAACCCACTTAGTAAAATAGTCCATCATAGTGATGATATACCTTGCTTTACTTCACTTAATCATCAAGTCCATAGGTCTAACAAAGTCAATGCCCCATTGTTTAAAAGGTTATTTAGTTAATAGAGGTTACAAAGGCCTTTCATATTTTTGCAGTGGTTTACCCATACATTGGTAGACATCATAGTGCTACGTAACTCTATGTGCATATTGGAATAAATTTGGCCATCCTAACCCACTCTACAGTAGCTTTTTATATGTAGCTTCTCTCATAGAATGTCCTCATACTACTCCTTGATGTGCCTTCTATAAAATTTCAGGTTGTTCATGTTCTAGAACAACCCTGCATGGGATGTTATCCTTCCCCAAGTGATATATAAGCCCATTAATGATGGTATATGTTAGGTCTCTAGTAAAAAATTTATTCTTATCATGTTCTTAATAGTGAATAGGGAAGACTCCTTATTTAAGGAAGTTGGTAATGGCTTCAAAAAATTTAGGAATTATAGAAACATAGAAGAGATGAGCATTAAGAGAGTCTTCTTGTAATCATTCTAGTTCCTCACCATTAGGGATGTGGCTGAGATGGTTTAGTCCCACATTTTATCTTTCTAGCTTGACATTAATGTAGAATTGAAACTCCTAAAATAACATCAACAATTGAGAGATGCATCCTCCTAGCATCAACTTATTAATAAGGTATCACATATCTTGATGATCAGTGAAGACTTTAAATGGCATCGCAAGTAGATAATGTCAAAAAAAATTAGTTTGAACATGATGGCCAATGCTTCTCACTCAGTAGTTATGTAGTTTTTCTCTATGTCAAACTATTTCTTGCTATAAAAATGAATTGGATGGTCATGTCCACCCTATCCTAGCTATGCAATCATATCACCAACTATGATACCTAAATCATCCACATGTACATGAAAGGGCTTGCTCTAGTCTGGAAAATAAGTATGGGCATAGTAACCAATCTTTATTTTAATTCAATTCTAGGCAAACTTCACATTTTTGCATAGTAAGGAATCTAATAGAGATGAAATAGTTACATATCCTTTTATAAACTTGTGATAGTGGCTTATATGTCCCATAAAAGATTTCACTTTAGTGGAATTGATGGGTGGAGGCATACTCAAGATTACTACAATTTTTTCTTGATCTATTTGAATGCCTTCTTGCATACTACATGTCCTAACAAGACACCAAAGGGTGTAAAAATAGACATTTATTCAAATTCAAAGTGATGCATAGAGATTGACACCATTCTAACATTAGAAAAAGCTTAGATAAATGTTTTTTGAACAAGGAAAATACTACCCAATCATCAAGGTAAACTTTCAATAAGTTATGAATGAAATATTTGAATGTAGTAACCACTATGTGAGAGAACACTGTAGGTGATTTCTTCAGGCCAAAAGGCATGACCTTGTACACAAAAAAAACTTTATTTCATTATATAAGTCATTTTGGCTCTATCTTCTTCTATGATCGGTAACTAATGAAATCTGATAAAACCATTTGTGAAAGAATAGACTTCATTTCCTATGATAGATTATAAAACTTTGTCTGTGAATGGAATTGGGAATGAATCATTTACATAAGCATCATTCAAAATGAAATAATCCCCACATACTTAGATTTCCCCCATATTCTTTGGATAAATTACCATGGGGCTTACCTAGTCTACCTTTTCAACTAGATAGATTATTTCTACATCCTGCATTCTATCTAATCCAGTCTTTACTTTCACCTTCATGTTTAGATTCAACTTATATGGCCACTTCTTTCTAACTCATGCACACTCTTTTAGTTCAATATGCATTTCTCCAAGAGATGGGTAAACTCCTTATACCTATGAGAATTTAGTGGGAAAGACATCTTGATAGTCCCTCAAAAGTTGCAGAGCTTCCAAAATTTCAACTTATATATAATAGTCACCTATGTTTGCCAATTTTAAAACCTCCTTAGTTTTGATGTTTGCTACATGATTTTTAATGGGATGTTGGTAGATATTACACTTCTATTCATCTAAAAATTCATGTATCTATGATTACCCTTCTTGTTCAGGAATTTGGATGTTGCATAGCTTGTCTTCTTTAATAAGGTTTGCAGTAATGTCCTTGAGTGGTTCTACAAGTCATTTAGGTTCAAATAAATTATTCAAATCTAGATCACCATCAAAATCAGAATACTTAATGTATTTTTTTCATATTATATTCATTATCATGGTTGCATTAGGGATTGTTCTTCTTTTTTAGAATCTTTTTATCTATTTAGTGTTATATTAAGATTAGATGTTATGTTATATTGTGCAGTGGACTCCATCATGGTGCTTAAGTCTTATGTGCACCCATGGTACAATAATTATTTGATTTTATGGAGTGCATTATGAACCAAATGTTTTTCATCCTCAAATAAAAATGTCTAAATAAAATCACTTTAACTTGTGCCTAATGCTTTGTCTGCCTTCTGCGCTCTTGGTGCATGTACCATGTTGCTAGTAATGAAGCAAGTATATAGTAGAAAATGTGAACCTAGTACTTTAGTGAAATATCTTCCTTAGTCCACAATTCAACAAATTTATGTGTATGAATTTAAGGACACTCACCTTCTTGAAATAATGGCTAATTTTTGTAGATAAACTGTAGTAGAAAAAACTATTAATCATGAGCTCATAGGCATCATCCCACTCGAGCTAGTCATTTTGATGAGTTGCCCACCATGTCATAGCAATTCCCTTCAAATCATAATTTAGAGAATTAACCCACTAACTAATCGTCAGTATATGGACTTGTAAGCATAAAATGAATTCATTTCTATCCTTAGATGTATGGTACATATAAATTTATCATTCATGCACAAAGACCATTCACATTGGCTAGAATTCATGATCACCTCGGGCCCAGTTGAGGAGATGTGTGTTTGAGTCACCACTAATAGATGAATTTGTTTCCCATGGCAAAGTGTCTTCCCTAGTCAGCTTTATATAATCTTACATGTGATCATTATCTTGATAGAGGAAGTTAAATTTTGATTGAGTAGGGGATTTTATAGACATATATATATGCACATTCTTCGATGATAAATTGGTTTGTCAATGGCTACATAGTCACTAGTTTGGGCTTGTATTATTCCAATGTCTTTAGTCATTGAGTGAGAAGTGATTGTACCTAAGGTTTTATATGATCATATAGGAATTTAAACTCAACTACATGTAGAGCTTTTGGATTGTCCTCAGAGTTCACTCTCATCCATTTGGTTTCTTGTGTAACATGTGGAGAATTTAGTTCAACTAGAATTATGTAAAGCTACTCTATTCAAAGGAATGACAATAACTCTATCTCCTTGGTGTGATGATAATTTATTTTTCATCATGTTGATATTAATTTGACCATTATATGCCCATTTCTTAATTATCAACACAGGGTAATGTGTTGTTATGGTCTTCATGTCAATGACTTCAAAGCCACCTCACAGTGTTAGTTCTACAACTTTGATCTCCACATCTTCTAAACTACCAATAGGCTCAACCCTTCCATAATTATCTAAGCTCAAAGTTTCTAGTTTTTAACATATAATTGGTCATCTAATGTTTTCCCATGTAGATCTAGGAATAATATTTACTATACTACCAAAATCAAAGACAACATTCAAAATATCATAACTAGTAACCTCAATTTTGATGCATGCATCAATAACACTAGACCAACTTCTCTATATTTTATTGTCCTCACTTTCACACTCTAATAGATTATATATAAGTTTTTTGATGTTTTATGATATGTCTTCATCATGTAGTGTGCTTAGACGTTTCAGAAGATCTAAGTGTATTGATGATTCCATCTTGGTGCATAATGAGTATGATCTAGCCATACATTTATGCATCTATTACTCCAATGTCTCCTTCAGTTACATCTTGATGTTGGATGTTTTTAAACATCTTCATAGCTTTATACATGAGTCCTTTTCTATAGCTAGATCTAGGTGTATAACCTATTTATCTTTTCAGATTCCTTGATCCTAATGTATTTCAAGTAGAGGCAAACCTTTTTCTATGTGTTACTGTCATGTAACATCATTCAAGAATGCATTTTCTTTAGGTTGCACACTCACCATATTCACATTCTGAATGGCCTTGTCCTTTCTTTGCTTTTCCAAGATGGGATAATCTTTTGTGTCATGTTGATTAGAGATTTTTCAATATGTATAGTATGACTAGAATTGAGGATTCATCAAAAAAAATTGTTGGATATGATTATATTCTCTGCATAGGTAGCATTGTAGAGGAGGCCATTGATAGTTATTTCCTTTTCCTCCTTGGTATCTTATTTTTTATCCACCTTGATTTCCTCCTCTATAGGACTGATATCCAACTCTATACCCTCTTTGTTGTTGTCTAGTATTCCAATGTTGATGTTGTTAATTATTATCTCCAATTCTAAAGTGTTGTTATGTAGCTAGTGGGGTACAGCTCATTTATTGATAATACATTATGGTTGACATCTAGGGAGCTACATATTATTACTACAGATATGGAGGTGTCCAACTCAATGAAGGAGGGATCCATTCAACTAGACTTTGATGCTGATATTATGGAAAACTAGGAATCCATTTTGAACATGTTTGGGTTGCACAACCTTTGTCAACCTTTGGGCCTAGGGTCGCTTATTTTTTTGAGAACATTTATTGCATAGTGATGGCAAATAAGTTTTTAGTGATGCCTTCCTTGAGGTTTTATAAATCCCTAAAGTTATTTTCATCATGATTATTTGATTTACAAAAATTGCAATATAAATTATGTGGACTCTTGAAATATTATTGTAAGAGATGGCACTACATTCTGTCATGCTCACTACTCGATAGAGTTCATAAAATTTTGTCTTGACTTTAGGATAATCATTTCTATGATGTCCTTTTTTGAATTCCATACACCATAGATTAAATTTAGGCTTATCTTTCTCATGATATTTCTCCATTATTTTCATGAAATCGTATAATGTATTTTCAATCTTGGAATTGGAAACATGTCTTCTCCATAATCCTTAATCTATTCTACCTGCAAGGCAATATCTCTAACATCTACTTTTGTAGCATATTGTGTTTGTATAGTGGAAAACCTAATTATAGAGTGCAATCCTTTGATGAACCATGTAGGTTTGTCTTTATTTGTTAAAGAAAATTATAACTTATTCATCACATCAAAGAATCTATAGTCATAGTTATAGACTAATTATCCAAACTTTTGTCTTATCTCCTTTAGGTCCTATATAATATAACTAGTACATTTCTTTAACTTGAATTCTATGATGATCAAGTCCTAAAAATATTTTAGACTTTCCTCCTAAATGTCTCTTTTCTATATGAATTCAAGTGCTCTTCTAGCTAGTGCTCCTAATCACTAGCACTTTTTAATAGCTTCATTAGTGATGCCATTATCTTACCATCTCATCTTTCAAGTTAGTAGGTAATATTTAAGATCTATAAACCCATCATATTTGGATAAGTTTATGAATACTCATTGATGACCCATCATTTTAACTAGTATGGATGGAGTCTACTACATGGCTATTATTAGATAATGTTATATTCTAGGTGATCTTGCTTATGTACTACTCTACACTAAGAGAATATTTGTGTACACTTTATTTGTATATACTTCTTTATTTTTTTTATCTATCTCAACTAGTCCTTTATCCAGTAAAGCCTTTCTAATTGATCTGATTTGAATTTTTTCTCCCCAATGATTCACATGCTCATAAAATGGTCCTTTCCAACTACTATCTTCCTATCCACCTAACTAAAAGATTCTACTAGAATATAAAATATTGGGCTATGGGGACATGTGGTCTTCTAGTGAATGGTTCTATATACACCCTAAATTGGTCAAGAAACCACACATATCATGTATTTTCATAGTCCTTTCATAGGAGACTCTGACTGGAGAATATGAGATTTGTTCACATTTGGCCATGTCCTTTGTTTCATTCATTTTGGTCTTGTTTTATGCTTAAGTCACATTTTTTCCTATTCCCAATCTTCTCAGACCTTTCAAATAGTCATTGCACCTTAGCCAAGTTAGGTTTTATATCCTCTTTTCATCCCCTAGGTCCTAGGCCTATAAGATAGGAGTGGTAGGGTTAGACTATAGTGTTGGTGCCACTGGTGTCTATTTCTAGTACTCTTATCCAGAGCCATTTTGAGTTCTAATGATTAGTTTCCTTTGCTTAATGAGTCTTAGACCTTTTATTACCTTCATCCTTAAGTTTTCCAAGGTTGGCCAAATATAAATAAATCTCTAAAATCTGAAATAAATAGTCTCTTATATAAAAGACTTCACAATGAATTTTATAGATATCACTTACTACTTTAGCACATGACATAATTAAAAATAAGTCAATAGTATGGCTCAACATTTTGCATCACACATAGACTTGCATTCTTGATCAAGGAAGGGCCTAGGTGAAAGTCATTCTTACATCTATCATGTGCATTGATTATGCATGTTCACTGAGGGATAACTATATTAGATCTAAGACCCTAGATTGAGTGTTAATATAGGCAAAGATCAAGATAGTAAGGGTTCTAGATCATGCAATCATTATTCCCCTAACCTAGTTTGTTTCCCCCTTTGATTTTGATTCATCTGTTGTCTGCATGTGTGTAGGTGAATACAAGGTTTGGAGATTGAAATGGACCTACAAAGAGCTATGTTGACTTATAACATCCAAAATTTCATACACAAGCTCACACTAAGGTGGAAAACAAAACCTAGAAATCTTAGATCTCTAACATAATAGTGGTAGAGGTGGACTATAGTGCTAGTACCACTCCTATCCACTTTTGGTGCTCCTATCCAATCAAAGAATGAAGGCTAGATCTAGATTCCAAATAGTGTCCCAGTCTTACATCTCAATTTATAGCTCCTGAATCATCCATTTTAGCTCATTTTTAGATAATTTTATTTATTTTCATCATGTAAATTAATTGATAAAAATATATACTTTACCCTATTCAACTAGATTTTTCCCCTTATTTTAGACCCCTTATTATTTAGGAACTAAACACTAGTTTCCCAAAAAAAAATAGGTTCTTTCTTGTGACTTATTTTTATTTTATACTTGAACCTATATTCAACCTATGATTGTGTTTTTTTCTTTACGTAATTATTCTTCTATAAATACCCTTTCTTGTAGTTGTGCACTATATCTATCATATATATGTTCTACTTATAAACAATTCTTGCCTTCTTTGCACATCTCATCTTCATCTCATTATTCATCATCTCAATTTATCTATCAACATTCATCATCATCTTTCTTTATTATTCATTAATATTCTCACTCATCACATCTTCATAGTTGATCATCATCTAATATACTATTACTCTTACCTCTACTTGTAACTACTTGGGTATTCTTCTATTTATTCCATCTATTCTATTATCACAGTTCCCATTCTGAATCTAGAATTTTATTCTACTCTTCTTCCCTCATGTCTCCATTCTATATTAAGGTTTAATATTTACTAACTCATCTAACCATCATTCACCATCATGTTTTACACAACCCCATATGCTTGAAGTGACTACTCCATATTAGTTGGAGTAGGACCCATGGCCTTATCCATAACCAACATCTTTATCAAGAGAGGTAGTTGCTAAAAAAAAATCGTCTAATTCCTCACACAAAATAGTCATATATAGCTTTGAATATTATATATCCTTATACTAAAAAATTAGTGATGTAACCATCTATGGTGGTAGCAACCTAGTAGTCTATTACTCTTGTACATGTAATTTCCAATTTTAGCAACTGGTCTATCTTCTCTTCAATCCATGTAATTATTTTTTTCATTCTAGGATTGAACCAATAGTATTCCAATCTTGTTAGATAATTTTTTAGTAGTTTAGGTAATTCACACTATAAAATTTCATATATCTCTTCATAGATGTGTTCTTGAATAATTTCATTTGTGGTAAGACCAATCCTCTTAGATTCTTCTTCTACAACATTCCTTAATTTTTGGTCTACCTATGTTTCAATGTCTCACTACCTAGGTAACCATCTTAACATAGTTTCTTTTAGAAGGAATTTATAAATTCTCACTACACCATTATTATCAGAGGTTCTTATTACATCAGAACATGCTAAAGATGCAGATAGATAAATCTTATTCAAATGCATAGGCTATTGTAGAGAATTCATATTTAATAGGAAAAATAGAAGCATAATAGAGATTAATTATTATGATTTTGATATGAATTATCATCAATAAATACTTAATTAATGTGTATATAAAATTTATATTACTTTAGATATAAATAAACCAAACATTAAACATGATAATGCACACAAGGAACAAACATAAGAAATACTACTGGTAACCATAACCAAATAGTCTATATTGATCTCAACAAGGTCAAACACTCTTCTTAATATAAGAATACATATTTATATTCATTTATAGTCTCTGTCTATTCACATTTTTCTCATACTCTGGCTCTAAAATAGGAGACTATTTGATGCAGAGCATACACCAAAATTCTCTCTCACTCTCTGACGTTTCTCAAGATGCACTCTTTGTACTATGATGTATAACTTCTTGCTAAGGTTCCCTTAATGATATTTATGGTTTCAATATTATTTATCTTTCACATAAAGGTTTCATTGACCCTCTTTCCTTAGCAACCAACTCTACCACACCTTTAAGACTCCATTCACTCTTTTTTACAACTCTGCATACTCTTCATATCATCCTTGTAGCCCTATTTTCCCTATTTTTTTGATGGTACAGAAAAATTAAAATGTTTTAGGAGAAATAAAAAATATTTATGACTACTCTCTATTGATACCTATCTTTATACCAATTTTTAGTATCCACATCTACTTGTAGATCCCCTTTCTAGTCACTCATCTTCCCCAATTAAGCCTCTTTAAGCCTAAATACAAAGCAATCATCAAAAGACTATACTATTGACTCCATACACATTTTATAATATTAAAATCAGTTGTATCACCTCAAATAGGCTCAGATTACAAATTTTTGGGATCTTTTTACAATTACAATTCAATATATTGATGAAACCCTAGTTTAGGGCTTGTAGGTCTCTATCTCAGCCCAAGAACAAAGAAAATTTAGTTTCAAATGTTACAAGGGGTTCTAGAGATCCAAAATAGTTTTTTTTAGTTTTTAATGACCTTATGAAAGTTTCCCAATCCTTTAATGTCACATATATATCCATTATCATAGATTTATGCCTCAAAAATACATTGATTGTGCTAAGAAAGTGACTATCTATAATTTTATACACCTGTGTAAATGAATAACATGATTTGAAATGAAAATAAAGTCACAAAAAAGTTTAAAATTCATAAAAATAGCTTACCTTGGCATATCAAGACTCATGATAATTTATTCAAAGTCTACTTCCTTTCCTCAAAACAATATACAGTCTAATCTTCTAAAGTAAACTTACAAGAAATAGGGTCTATTTTCTAGATATTAGTGAATAGAGAGGATTATTTGTTATTTATATATATTACCACCTCAAATAGGATATAATACACCTTCAAAAACTTTATTTAATAATTTTCAATCCCTTTTGTCTGATGATCCTGCACAACATTGTTTATACATAAATCAAAACAACCCAGAACAGGTTTTGTGTCTACAATATCTAAAGCATGGTATCTTTTCTTATTTTATAAATCTTAAGTTCACAAGAAAAAAAATTTTCCTTAACCACATTTGAAACAACATCAACATCATTCATATATTAATAAGACCAATACATTCTATAACAAATAACTTATATAGGAGCAGGAGTCTGTACTTTTTTGACAACCTATAACAGGGTTTCTCTCTATTATTTTATCTCTTCAAAATTTCTATTCACACCAAAATGAATTAAAATTAAATCACACATAGAAAAAAATTATAAATCTTATTCTTTCATCAATCAAAACACATGTAGTTAGCAATAAAGCTAATGACCTCAACAGGGTCTACATATATTCACTCAATAGGGGTATCCAAAACTCCCTTCATAAAAACTTATCCAATACATTATTTTTTTCTATCTCTCAAATAAAATTTAAATAAATTATTATAAAATCCAATATGACCATATTTTTGTCTCAAAGGTAACTCCCATAACTATTTTTTGGCCCCTTTCCACGTAGAGGTTTCTTGTCACATTACATTGCATTTTTTTTTATTATTCACATAATATGACATATCTAGCACTATAACATTGGACTCATCAAACCTCTATCAACAAATGAACTATCCATAAAAATGTAGTGAGGGAGCATGGAGGGAGGGAGCGCAGTCACAGATGTGGCTGTGCAGAAACCCTTTTCTCTGTGGTTGCTTCCTTGTCCAATGGAGACCAGTTCTCAGTCTGAAGATGGTGGGATCTGGGTTGCTAGGGCACAGTGTAGCAAGCTTTATCTTTTTTTGTGCAAAACTATATTTTTTCTTTGAATTTCTATTTTGTGGCCGCCGTGCTAACCATTACCCTGTTCTGAGTGGATCGATGTTTTTATCAGAGATATTTTGAATGCCATGGTGGTGATTCCTCTGTGTAGAGGGGGTGATCTCACAGACATTTGGGTGGATGGAATGGATGGTGGTGGCAATGGATCTGAGGGGTTTCTTATTGGTGGTGTTTTCTAGTTTAGGTAGTGTGTTGGGATGTGGAGCTGAAATGCAGAGATCCTTCTTTTTGCATGTTTTTTTATTTTTCTTCAGTTTGTCGTATTGCAGATGGAACTTGGGTTAGTTCTCTAGCCTGAGTTGGACTTCCATCTTGATTTGGTTAGTGAAGAAAATAGTGAATTAATGGGGGAAACTTTGTTTCCTCTGTGGTTAGTGAATGAGCCACAGTGCCCTGTTCAGGGAAAAATGGAGAAACCCTAAGCCGTGGAAGAGCCATGCTCATTAAAATGATGGGTATGGTGGTTCTGACTAAGTTGTGTTGGCGCTTAAGGGGGAAGGCAGGCCATGCAATGGAAAATATCGATGGCTACTATTTTTGAGTAGTCCCCTTGACATTGTGTTTTTGGGGTTGCTGGTTTATACCTAGGAGCCCGCTCTGGTCTTTTTGGAGTTGGGCATTGGTGTCTCTATTTTTGAGGTTTTAGGTCCTTGAAAAACCTGGTTTTCAGGTTGTTTTCCCTGGTTTTGTTTAGGTTTCAGGTCCTTGTAAAACCTGGGGAGCTTTTACTTGTTTATTTTGTTGGTTTCAGGTCCCTATAAAACCTGGTTTAGTTACTATTTTCAGTGGGTTTGCCTTTTTGGCAGTTTGTAATGCTTTATCTTTCTTGATCTGTAAAGGGTTTTGGGGCCCCTTCAAACCCTGCTTTTACCTTAATATAAAACATTGGACTCATCAATATTTATGGAAATTTTATAGGCTACAAACCTTTTTTACATTTTTCGTATCATGTTTATACCTTCACAACTAGATGCAAGTCTTCAAATAGACCTAACAAGATTTAAAATTTCAAAAAGGAGTTTTGGTAGGAAAACCAAAGTTTAAATTCTATGCACCTTTGGAATGTCTAAACTACACCTATGGACTACTTAGGATTTATAACAACTATAAGACACATAATAGACCAAATTAATTAAAAAAATTAAACAAATTTGGGTTGCTTTAGGATGCCCCTACATCATACTACCAAGTTGAAAACAAATGTTGCCATAGGTGTTTGGTAATGCACTTGGTGTATGCTCCTATTTGACTACAATAAACCTCTTTATAGAAGGTATCAACTTATACTTGCCTCTCATAGAGTTTAACATGTTCTTAGGCCCCACATTTATACCATCTTGGATTCATCATCTCAAATATCATACCTACACATGAAACAACATTGTTAAGAAAAACATAACCGTTGTTGTCTTCTCCTTACTTTGCAGGTGTATACCACTCTTCTTCCTTTGCAAATTGATTCATATTTTCCTTATCTCCATGAAAAACTCTTGATGTAACTATATGTTCTTCTTATTTCATCCATACTCCTTGTTATATCCAATTCACATCACATACAACATGTTCTTGGTCTTTACATGCCTCATACTTATGTAAACTTTTGATTTGTTATTATACACCTCTATTATGATTTCTCTCTATCTCCTGAAAATGCAAAGGGTTGTATGCTCATTTTCAATAACTCATATCTTTTATTTGTCACTCTTACATGGTCATATTTTAATTCACTTGATTGTTCTTCATGGGCTTGTTGCATATTTCCTAATTCTTTGACATTTTCTTCTTGTTCAAGACTTTCTTTCTAACACTTAATTTTGTTAACCTTTTCTTCTTTGGTTGCTTGCTTCTCACCTATATTTAGATCACAAATCAACTCATTAGAAATAAAATTTGGAGCCTTCATGGATCTTTCTTAGGTTTCCTCCATGGACAATTCAATCTCCAACTTCTTAGCTTGCTTGGTATCAATCCCAAACCATCTCTTTTCCTTATCAGCTACCATCTCTATCACTATTCTGCTATCATGTTTCTCATAAAGTTGGCTTCCCTTATTATTTTGACTATCCTCTTGGTTAAGTACTCTTATAAGTGTTATGTCTTCTTTTCTTTGATGACTACTTACTATCACCTTGCATTCCTTATTATCCTCTTTCATGTCCATCTTTATGGACTCATAACTCCTCATATTAAACCATCTCAAGACAACTTACCTTGTCTTCTTTATTTGGTGCTTTGACCAAACCTAATCTTTCCATGGCTTTGATCCAATACTACTTATTTTCCATCATCATTATCCTTTCATCTCTTATATATTATTCACCCTTTAATGGGACAAGTATGTGTACCTCTCTATGTTATTTGATGGTGTATGTATTTTCTTGACCATCATTAATTACATTCCTATCAAACTTCCACAGCCTCCCTAATAGCAAATGACAAACATCTATGGGCATAATATCACACAAGACTTTATCTCTATATCTTCCTATATGTAATGCAACCCAACTTTTCTCACTTACTAGGAGTTTATTTCCCTTCAAAACCCATGAAACCTTGTACAGTTGTGGCTGTGGCATCCTCTTCAATCCAAACTTGTGCACCATCTCTAAAGACACAATGTTATTAGTGATTCTTCCATTAATTACCAAATTATAAACCTTACCTCTTATTTTGCATCTACTTTTGAATAAGCTTCTCCTTTGGTTTGGTTCTTTGACTTAATTTCTCTACTACAATAATATTCTCCTCATGAATAAAGACTCATTTATTTAATGTCTTATTTCCTCATTCACTTCTCATATACCCTGTTGCTACATACTATTGCCAATACTCAATAGACACTCTACTACCTTATGTCCCTCTCTATGACAATTCCAACATTGTCCTTAAAATATTTGTCTTGATCCATTCCTCATAGGACCTTCATCTCTTTTCAATCTATTACCTACTAATGATCTAACTACCCATGCATGATGTTGTACTCCCATTCCATCTTAAACTGCTATTGCATGCACTTATGGTCTCTCTTAAACCACCTCTTCATTTCCTCTCTCATTTACCCTTGGCTACAAAGGTGTTACTTGACCTTGATATCTATCATCTCTTTCTTCTCTCTATATTTATGCTCCTTATACTCTCTCTCTCTCTGAGAGAATCCTTAATATCATCCATCCTCATGATCAATAGGGAAATCAACTGTCACTTGGTCTATCATTTACTTGACCAAATCTTCTTGATCCTTGTTAACTCTCTCCATGAAATTTTGATCTTAGTTACCTATCTTATACTTCACTTAAAAACACATTATTTCAATCTTTTTCATAATCTTCTAATAATATTTACTAGCTCTGATACCAAAATGATGTAGAGCATACACCAAAACTCTCTCTCACTCTATGACTTTTTCTTAAGATGCACTCTTTAAACTATGGTGTACAACTTCTTGATAAGTGTCCCTTAATAATATTTATGGTTTTAATAATCTTGATCTTACATACATAGGTTTCATTGACCCTCTTTCATTATCAACCAACTCTGCCACACCTTCAAGACTCCATTCACTCTTTTTCACAACTCTACATACTCTTCATACAGTCCTTGTAGCCATATTTTCCCTATTTTATTGATGGCATATAAAAATTAAAATGTTTTAAGGTAAATCAAAAATATTTTTGACTACCCAATATTTTTTACTACCCTCTATTGAGACCTATCTTTGTACCAATTTTTAGTATCCAAATCCATCTGTAGACCACCTTTCTAGTCACTTTTCTTCCCTAATTATGCCTCTTTAAGCCTAAATACAAAACGGTCATAAAAAGATCATATTATTGGATTTGTACACATTTTATAATATTAAAATTATTTATATCACCTCAAATAGGTTTAGATTACAAATTTTGGAGATTTTTGTATAGTTACAATTTAACATATTGATGAAACCCTAGTTTAGGGTTTATAGGCCTCTATCTCAGCTTGAAAATAAATAAAATTTGGTTAAAAACATCACAAGGGATTTCAAAGATACAAAATAGTTTTTTTAGGTCTTTAATTACCTTATGAAATTTTTCAAATCCTTGAATGTCACTTATCTATCCATTATCATAGGTTTCTACCTCAAAAAGACATTGATTGTGTTAAGAAGGTGATTGTTTATAGTTTTATACACCTGTGTAAATGAATAACACACTTTTAAATGAAACTAAAGTCACAAAGAAGATAAAATTAATAAAAATAATTTACCTTGGCATATCAAGACTCATGATAATTGATTCAAAGTCTATTTCCCTTAGAATAATATACAGTCTAATCTTTCAAAGTAAACTTGCAGGAAATAGGGTCTATTTTATAGATATCAATGAATATAGAGGATTATTTTTTATTTATATATATTAACACCTAAAATAGGATCTAATACACCTTCACAATTTTTCTTTAATAACTTTCAATACATTTTGTTTGATGATCTTGCACAACATTATCTATAGGTAAATCAAAACAACCCAAAATAGGGTTTATGTCTACAATATCTAAAGCATGGTATCTTTTCTTATTTAATAAATCTTAATTTCATAATAACAAACATTAATTATCTTTAAAAACATTTTAAACAACTATCAACATCATTAATATATCAATAATACCAATACAGTTTGTAACAAACAACTTATACAAGAACAGGAGTTTGTACTTTTTTGACAACCTATAACAGGGTTTCTCTATGTTATTTTATCTCTTAAAAGTTTATCTTCACAAAAACATGAATTAAAATTAAATAAAACATATAAACAAATTATAAATCTTATTCTTTAATCAATCAAAACACATGTAATCAGTAATAAAAGTAAATGACCTCAATAGGGTTTGCATATATTCACTCAATAGGGGTATCCAAAACTCCCTTCATAAAAACTTATCCAATACATTATTTTTTTCTCCATATAAAATAAAATTCCAATAAATGATTATAAAATCAAATATGACCAGTTTTTTTGTCTCAAAGATAACTCCCATAGCTATTTCTTGGCCCCCTTCCACATAGAGGTTTCTTGTCACATTACATTACATTTTTTTTTACATAATATGACATATCCAACACTATGACATTGGACTCATGAATATTTATGAACATTATTTAGGGTCTAAACCCATTTTTAATATGTTTTATCATCTTTCTACCTTCACAACTAGATGTAAGTATTCAAACAGGCCTAACAAGATTCAAATTTTCAAAAAGGAGTTTTGGCGGGAAAACCAAAATTCAAATTTTGTGCACCTTTGGACTGTCTAAACTCCACCTATGGACTAATTGGGATTTATAAAAACTATAATACACATAATATACAAACTTAATACAAAATTGAAACAACTTTAGGGTCCTTTAGGATGCCCCTACATCACTATTCATCTTCAATCTATTACAAGTCATTGAGGATAAGACAAAATACATATAGCTAAAAACTGACTACATAAAGCTCAAATATCAAAGATTATCTTATGTAGCTTTAATATCCATTTTATTCTCCCAACACTCAACCAACTATATAGTTTTCATCCTATAAGGTGACTTGGATTATAGTTATAAACTAAATATTATGTCAATTGAGAAATCAAACTCCTACTTGGGTGGTAATCTTGATAATTACTTTGGAAAGACATATTGAAATTCCCTAAGAAAAGGGTAATCCTTAATGGAAAATTACTTTGTTTTCTCCATTTCATTTATTTTAATAATAAATGTTTGACATTCTTTTTATGAGCCTTTTTAAGTTGAATTGCAAAAATCTATCTAAGTTTCAACTCCCCTTTCTAACCCTAAATCTAAGTCTGATTTCCATAATCATCCTAACATTCTCCCTTATTAAGATAGTAATATACTTTATCTTTATGCTTCACAAGCCAATTTACCCATAGGATTACATCATATTACCTTAGTGGAGTTGCATAAAGATCTACTATTATAGTGAATTCTGGTAATTCAATATCATCTTCCACTAAACACCTGTCAACTTTAACCATGGATTAATTCCTATATTACATTGACCATGCATTTACCATTGAACCATATTTCATAGACAACTTAAAAATAATTCATGGAGAAACAAAACATTCTACAGATGCAGTATCAATCAAAATGGTAATAGGTTGACCAAAAAGATTACCTGTAACCTCAATAGGTGAGACTTGAAAACTAGTTTGTTGATTATTAACATCCGCATGGATTTTCTATTGAAAGTTTCCTTCCTAAGTAATACCCTTACATTTTCTTTTAAAATTTATGTAAGTACATTCCCTGACATAGTGATAACCTCCATAGATGAAAAATCCACTAGGTGGTCATTTCCTTTTTGACTGTTGGTTTCCCTTGAAATCAGGTTTGAATTCACCTTTCACTTTCTTACTACCTAAGAAGTTATTAAATTTAGCATTTATGATTCCTGAACTAATTCTTGAAATTTGTGTTCCTTTTCCAATTCTTATTCTTAAGATTGGTTTGAAACCTCCAAACTTTTTGAACTTCTCTTTGACTTGAACAAGAGACTTCAACTTTAAATCCTACTTAACTACCTTCTCAAAGACCTAATCCATCATAGATGGCCCATGCACATATATCTCACACCTAATTTGGGGTTTTAATCTCATAATAAACTTTTGAATGTGAAACCTTTCATCTACCTGATATTGAGGAACATATTTTAGGAGCTTAGTGAACTATTCCTAGTATTCATTCACTTAAAGATCTTCCTACTTTAGATTTTAAAAATATGTAATCTTTTAGTCAAAATACAATTATGGAAACCATCATCATCTAAAAAAACCATGAATTTATCTCAAGTGGTGGTAGTGGATTTGAGGTTCATCTCAAGCTTCTTATTTGCCCACCACATTATTGCTTCTCTAGCAAGATGATATGCTCCCCTAACTACCTTATTGACTTATGAGTAATTTTAGATCTCAAATTAATTTTCCATTTCTATCAACCAAGCTTCAGCACCATCCCCTAACATAGTTCCATCAAACTTAGGAGTTTTAAATTTCTTCATATCTCATGCAAGTTATGTATCTACATGAGCCCTCACATCTTGTGGTACATCATAATGTCTATACTCTTATTGAACCTCTTATTGATATTTTTGTTGATTAGGGTACTCTTCAAGCTATTCTTGATTGACTTATTCAACATGCCCATGCACTTCCTTCTGTAAATCCATGATTTGATCCCTAGTTTTGTGTATGGCCACAAGAATCTGATCTAACTTTACAGCTTGTTCTATGGTAAATTGGTTTAGATCTACTAGAGGGTTGGTGTTTGAATTACTCTCACCTCTAGATCTACTATTCACCATTCTCCTTTTATTAATAGGAGAACATGAATACATTATCAGACTCATTAAGTCCTAGATTTTGAGCCTCAGCTCTAATACCACAATGTTAGAACCCCACTAGGTTTAACTCAAATATAATATATTTTTTTAAACTTTAATTTAATAATAAAACTAGATTATTTCCAATTAAGATAAGTTAATTGATCTTTAACTAAATACATCTTGAATAATAAACTAATTATGACTCATTTAGATAAGTATCAATCTAACACATTCAATAGAATTAAATTTTCAATCCATTACATAAAGTATATATGTTAAATAATAACTTATCCAACTGCTAAAAAGTATACAATAAGAGCATATAACTATTATTTTTCAAGGTAAAATAATATAAAGTTCTTACATTAGAGATAATATAAATAAATACATTATTCTATGGATCTAATGAGTATCCACAACCTCATCATATGTATATAAAATGTAATCATGAGTAAAAGTTTCTATCAGTTGATTGTTAGAGGAGAGGGATAGTATTATTAAAGTGTTTTTCTACACCAACCATGGACCATATATGCCCCACACAATTTCCCAAATATAGAATGGACCTCCCTTCATGGATGAATAGATGATAATGGTGCAAGTATCAAGAAGTCAATTAGAACTCATGTTTTAAGAATTTTAACTACATGCAACATATCATAAATAATTTTATTCTAACATGGCATTGTGAATACATGCATATTAATCAAATAAGTGAAATGATAATATTTTACTATAAAGATCACTTTAGCCAAAGTTTTTATATATTTTAATGATCAAATAGATCAATCATATTCATACACACTCTCAATCATATTTCATTTAATCCAAGTATTAATGACTCTAAGTAATGCATGAGAACCTTCTCATGATAATATTCCTTAGGGTCATTAATACAATATTTACTAAATAATTCATATACAATATTTACATGGATTTTTCATATAGATTTAGTATTAATACCACAATAATTAAATACAAAAAATAACTTGAAATAATTACATGTTAAATAATAACAACTTAATAAGTTTTGATGTAACCCAAAGTCCATTTTCCAATAAGGCAATATTACAAATAAATTATTTTCTAACATTCTTCATAATATTTAAGAATTTACCAATTTTATGCAAACATCCCTTGTTCACAATTATTGTAGTAAAAATAATACAATTTAGAAATTTCACAATAAATCTTAAGCTAATCAACAAATAATAAATACAATATTTATTTATTCTAATCATCAATTCAATATTTTCCTCATAATTAATAACTAAATCAACATATCATAAATTAATAATAAATATCCTAGTTTGCATATGAATGCATTCATTAATTATAAACACACATCAACTTACAAACCAAATTATTTGTATAAATATATATGTTAAGTTTGTCCACTTATATTTATATATATTTAAAACCCTTAGCCACTGATTTCCTAATGGCATAATATATACATATAAATGTTCATACATATATATTTTGCGTATAATTTATAATTTTTAACTTGTGTGTGTGTGTGTGTGCTTTTTTTTATGAACTATTCATAAAGAAGATTATATTATCTTTATGTATAATCCATAATTACATGAGTACATATTTATATATGTTTCAATTTTATTATCATCTCCTAAGTTCCCTAATTAATAAATATTGAGTCATATTTAAACTAAAATATAAATTACATTAACACCAAACAACACTTAAAACTCAATTAAATGCATTAAAATACCAACACAAAATATGAAATATTTTTTTATGTACCATATGGTACATCAACTTATTAAAATAATTTGACACAAGTTTAACCCCTAAATTAAATGTCCATGAACCCAAAATAGTTCAAATTAAACCATTTTTCAAATGTTTTAAACTCAATATGAACCATATATCTAACACAGTCTACCAAACATAAATCATTTAATCATCTAACCATATTACACACAATTGATAAGGAAACTAATTCAACTGATAATATTTATCCTTATTTTCACATTCATCTGTGTATATATGACTATGATGATGTGACATATCCATCGAATTGATATTTATGTTACTTAACATATAATCTTAATAACATTTTTTTTCAAAATAATTATCATAAATAATAACCGAGTTTTTTTGTACACACGAACTATGGTATATATATTGACTCAGTCTTTTTATGTATACCCAACCCATGAAAAAACACTAATATATAATTAGTACCAAATAATCTTAACCCCATGGTAATGGTAATCATCTAAATAAACTCATAGTCAATATTAATAATTTAAAAAAAAGTCAACACAAAATATTTTAAAACACGATCGACTCATAGGCATTCATATAACTATAAACTTGTATACATAGTCAACACATAATCCTTTACATAGAATTGACTTATAACCATTATACATAATCAAATAACTAAGATAAGTCAAATAACATTCATAAATAGGTGATAACAAAGTTATAACATAATCATTCCTAAAATGAAATGAAATAAATACTCAACCAAATCATATCCAACAAACCTAGTTTAAATCCCAAAGTATAAAACAATATCCTAAGCCATCTAGATTAAATGGATACATAATTATTTTAAGATATAAACTAGCTAAATTAAACACAGTCAAAAAAATAATCATCAAAAACATTATTTTTGAACCCCCTAACCAAACATTGTCTCAAGTCATTTCAAAACACTCAGCCATTTTTCCTCACACAACATAACATAGTCGTTAGGCACAAATATTATAACATACACAGCCATGTAAATAAACCACATAACACACAAGGATTTCATTTCAATAGTGATATCTAACCTTTCATACTCATGTTTTACTTTAATCAAATCATTTATTTGATTCTATGGAGGGATTATTCCTCCCACAAGGTTCAATCCTTGATCCATACAAGGGTTTTAAATTCTAAACAACCCCTTTTTTATAAACCCCATCACATTTCATCTATTAATTGTATAGCTTGAACACAGAATTTTAGAGTAAATCTAAAGAACAAACCCTACTTCTTAGTGCCCCAAAGTATATTTTCTCCTTTAGTCTATAAAAATTTCCCTTTCTTTCCTCTTATTCTCCTATGTTGACCTCAACGTCTATCTACCTTTTTCAAAAACTCCATTCCTCCTTTTATATTTTCATAGTCATATTTAAGAATTTTGAAAACCCATAATTTCATGGTGAACCATTATCCAACATTATTTATCCAATAATAACTCACCATAACACCATAAATTACCAACATGCTTCCCACAACTCACAACTCTGTAGACACCTAAATTTGGCCACCAATAACCTCCAATCAGGGTTTTGACCAATTTCCACTTAAAATGGACAATTTGGCATAAAAACACCAAAACACACTAAATGATGTGAAACTGACATATTCAAGTGCCAATTTTGGCTAGGGTATCCCTAAATGGGGCAATATAGTTTATGGGCTAGCTAACTTTGATCAGATCATTTTGAGTCAAAATGCTAATTTTGCATTTGGGTGCTTTGGATTGATCTTTCTTATCAAATATCTTGCATAAGATGTATGCCTTTATTATTTATTATTAGTAACTTCTTAAATGGGATAATAGATCCAACACATCATAAATCACCTTCCAATTCCAATCCAATCAAATTTTGGACCAATAACAAGGCATTCTGATCAATTTGAGTAATTTGTGCACAAAGTGCTTAAACATGCTTAAGAGATAATTAATCCAAATCAAGGTATAATTAATAATTCTATGAAAAGTTATTGAATACTTTATTTTGGAAATGAATATTGACTATCTGCATCATCAGGTGACCTCATTTCTTGAGAAGACATCCCTAAGACATAAATACCACAAATATCATTATTCATGCCCTCTATGCCTCATCAATGTCTTCCATGATGCCCTCCATGACTCTTAATTACTCCTAATTTTGTGATGAGGATAATTATAAATTTAACTCTAAAAATTGAATTAATCCTCAACCACACATCTTAATCATAGGATGGATGGTTCAGGTTGATTATAGGCATTCTCAAAAATATATAAATAGGAGGCCTCACCATATAAATTTTAAGTCTTGATAATGCAAAGTTATATTGCACAAATGGTTCTAAAATCTTCAAGAAACTAGTGTTACCATGTCAAATTGATTCCAAGTCAAGCCAAGCCACAAGCCAAAGGTGCAAAGGACAGATGGAGGTAGCCAAGCTTTTATTGCCAAGGATTTCATGAGCATTAGCTGAGAAAGCCACTACAATGAGCATTTTGGAGCATCCAAGGAAGGTAAAAGAGAGAGTTTATTTTGCATTTTAGTTATGTGTTTTATTCATGTTTATTAACTAAGCTCTCCCTAGTGTCTAGGCTTAGAGATGTTATGCTAGTTAGTTTGTTTCTTTTATTTTGTTTTCATTTTGGAACTAATACCATACTAACCATCTTCTCTTGAGTCAAATTCCTAGATAACATAAGGCACACCCAATGGGACTAGATGCATCCCACACATGAAGAAGATGATTTTACAGCTTTAAAATATTCATTTGGATTATTAAAACTTGTGCAAATTGATTTTCTAACTTTATTTTACTATTTTTGTTTGCCATAGGTTTACACAGTAACTCACATCAGCTAGTAAGACTGGCATCAGTTAGATATCTTAACTCACATCAGTTAGTAAAACTGACATTAGTTAGATACTTGTCATCAGTCACATTGGTATAACCAATGTTGGTTAAATAACTATCATCAATTAGAAAATGTAACCATCGTTGGTTAAATAACTGACATCAGTCACTATGTTTTTATTATAACATAGACCTGAGAACTCTTTTTCTAAAGTTCATTATTTCAAACCCAAAATATCTTCAAGGCTAAAGGACATGCTAACATTTTTGTTGCAGGACCAAGCTTAACATTTTCTAGAAACATGTTTAGATCACCTTTTTCATGATTAAAAATGAATTAGGAACATTATCATGGTGCTTAAAGTAAAATTTAGGTGTTTAAATAAGTGTTTTTAGAATTATTTTTCAAATTTATAACTAAGACCAAGGGGTTAAATGAACACCACCTCATTTTCATTTGGCTTAAAAATGAACTCATCTTTCCAAGATATTTGTCTTCAATAGTTGCTTGATCTAATTTTTGTTTAGCGAAAAGATGGATGTTATGTGTATGCTCTTTTATTTGTCCCCTTTAAGGAACCCTTGGAATCAAAAGCACCATTTCTATTTCAAAAAGCCTAGTCTAAAGCTTAGAAAGAATGTCATCTAAAGTGCTCCCCAAAAACTTGTTAAAGTTTGGGTGATCTTGACAACAACCTAAAGTCTTTCTATTTTATGCTTTCTTTATTTTATGCAAACTTGGCTTGTGAGGGGGACATTATTACCTCCCATGTGTTATTTAGGGAAGATTTGATTCATGGTTTCACCTCCTAGCATTGACTTCATTTAGATCCTAATTAGAGTTACACACGAGACGTAGTGGCACTTTGGACATCGCATTACACTAAGCAAACAATAGGATGTAGTGGTTACAAAAAAGACTAGACCTTTTTGTAATAATCCAATTGATATAAACCCAAAATCTATGCTTTTATTTTGCATTGTTTGGCATGAAATTCATTGTGCAATTGATTGTCCTAGAGCATTCTGAAATTTGTTAGATCTTAGATAAATCCCTACTTTCCATGGAAGTATTGTTAGTGCAAGGTGTGCTCTAAAGTCTATGTCATAGTATTGTCATTTGAGAGAAGGGGGGATGTAAAAACCCTACTATATAATGTGCATTTATTTTTGGATGAACACTTAAAAACCTCTCAAATGATGTATATTGATAGATTCCAACAATACCAAGCAACCTTGTCAATTTAAGATCTAAGAGCAATTAATTAATTAGTCTTGTCCTAGATTAAAGTCTTATTTAAAGTTAACACTTGGTGTAATCAAATAATTCAAACCAAACACATATTCCTAATTTTACTTTGAACAAAGAGGTGTTATGTTGCTCGTGTGAGATCATCAATTTACCTTGTTCAAAGTTTATCAAAATATTGGGAGTCATATCATCCACTTTGACATAGTTATGTTGCCCAATTGAGTCTAGATCTTTACCAAAGTTTTTTAAGTTCTTCACTTATAATCTAAATTCAGAATTGCACCTTTATAAGTTCATAGGGTTGATGTGTTAAGTGGGTTTGCCATTTTCACTAAACTTGAGGGATCTTAGGTTTAATTTCTAATTTGGGTTGAAGGCCATTTAAGACTCATAATCATTATCATCACTTGATAGACTTAAGCCATTTTGTGCTAAACACTTGCACTTTTAGTCTATGTACCACAACATTTTGAGTCAATAAAAGTAGTGTTATGTTGTCAAAATTATGGGAATTTATCTTTTCCTTAGAGAGTTTTTGAAATAAGCTTTTTTTTGTCACACCTTTTAGGTAGTGCAGCATCGTTACACTACCCAAAACATTTCAAATATTGTTTCATAGACCCTCTTGTATAGAGTTCATATTTGTTCCTACATTTTGAGACCAATCCAATTGTACTTTTGTGATCTTTTGTCTAACATAGTTATACTATTCACTTTTGTCTAGCTTGTCTCTTAAAATAACTAAGTTTTATACCATTATTTATGATAAAATAAACTATCTCTAAATTGCCTTTAGTTTCATACTTTATACCTAGTTGATCAAGTTCATGTCCAAGAATCAAATGGCTAGTGTTTGTTAGAAGTGTTTCAAATCTATTAGATTAAAGCTTTCATCTATTTCAAAGTCTAGCTTTTGATGTTGTTTGGCCAAGAGTCCTAGTGCATACCTTGTTTGAGCCTAGATTTTGACATCGTGTTTGGCCAAAAGACTTAGAAACTTTTAAATTCTTAGATTAGACTGATTTGAAACACTTCAACCTTAGAGTTTGGCATTTTGATTTTCAATCCATTTACTTACTTATCTTTGTGTGAATAGTGAAACATTAGATACTTCATGCTAACTTATTTTTTCAAAAATCTTTGCATAAATGTTTTGATCCTTTTAATGAATCTTGGCCAAGTTAGAACATCATCTATTTTAGATTCTATCTTTTTTAGATTTTGTATAACTCTTTGACCTTTTATCACAAATCATTGACTATGGATCCCAACATGTATTTCTACACTCATAGTAGACTCATGTACAATCCAGGGATTAGTAATGTAGTTGTGCAAGAAGAAATGGTGCAAGACCCCTATACAGATAATATTGTTTATGATATGGATTATTATCCCTCTTATAATACTCAATCAAGGTCACAAATCCAAGATCCATTGGCTAACTATTTGGTTAACACACCACCTTATTCAGAACAAGACCAAAAACAAACCACACAATACCTAGCCTTAATACCCATAGTGGATGAGCCAGTTCTTCAATAGTCATATTCTACTAATACAGCTTCCACGTATGCTCCATTTTTGTTTGAGCAACATTTGTTAGAGAACAAAGACAAGATTTTGGTTAGATCCATAGAAGTAGGGGCCAAGTTTCCAATAGACTTTCCCCATGAAAATTTACCAAGTCTAGTAAGAGTGCCCCATAATATCATTTACAATCAATAGGCTTCTTCTATCAATCCTATGGCTCTAGTCCAAATAATGTATCAAGACCCTAATATATCTAATCGTTGAAAAAACATTATGGAATATCACTTTAACCAAATGTAGATGGCATATCAAAATTACCTAAATCTAGCACATAATTTCAATTAGATGAACATGATGAGTAAGCCTCTTATTGACCTAGTTCCTTCAATAGGAGTGTTGATAGAGTTAACTAGACAAGTGAATTTGAGTTCCAACCCATTTATATAAATTGATTCAATAGATAACTTGATTCATATGCCCATTATTGAAGAAGTGTCTTCAGCCTCTACATAGAATAGTGAGCCAAACATAGTGGATAATGTGCAAACAATGTCAAATCTTGATCAAAGTGGTACTAACGCACAAACAACTAGCCAAAAATATGTGCTTGTAGTTAATCACATGGGTAGATCATCATACCAAGGAATAGGAGTTTTTACACCCCAACCTTAACTAGTTGTTTCCTCAAGTGTACAACCTATAAGATTAGGTAATCAAACAATGGCTAATGTCACACCTCAATGATAGAGTGTAATGAACCCTACTCCTCAACAAGTAATGATTAGTATTCCATAACAACAAACACAATCTAGTATATCAATGCAACAAAGGATAAATACATTACCACCTCAATCAAGGGAAACTAATGTTCCACCTCACCAAGTAATGACAAACATACCTCTTCAGTCATAGACTAATATGCCAATCCAAAACCAAGCAATGACTAGTCAATAATGTACAAATATTGGTCAATGGTAGATGTCAAATCTGTAATGTGTTTTCACTTCCCCATAGGGATTCATGCAACAAGGAGGTCCCCATGTTTCTCAAGTACCTAGTAGACAACCATTGGTTCAAAATGTGCCACAAATTTAGAGAAAAGGTCTTGGACCACAAGTTCCCACTCAACAAGGTTTGATTAGTTAGTAGTATGTCCCTTTTCAACCACAATAGACATATTATAGTTATATCCCTCCATCCCAACCATAAAATCCTCCAACTCAAACCTTTACCACCAAATCAAACCATAATATCATGCAATCAATTATGTAATTTCAAGTATATCCTAATCTATGTATGCGTACTCCTATTCTATTCCCTAACCAAACCAATGTACCCCAATAGGTATCTCCATCATATAATGGTCAAAGTATCCCACTTGTGACCTTCCAAACCAATATTCTCCCTCAAACCAATGTTCTTTCTAGTTTCCTATCCAAATAATTGCAATAAATGAAGGACACAATTGCTACCATTCAAGCTGGTAAATAGATTAAAATTTTCAAATTGGATGATGTGTGTTCTTATCCATTCAACATGGAGTATTTTTAAATACCATTTCCTCTAGGATATGAACTATTTAAATTCAACAAATACAAAGGGAAAGGTGACCCTAAGGCCCATTTGACCAAATTCTTTGTCACATGTCAACCAATGGCATATAGAAACATATACCTTTTACTATTGTTCCCAAGGAGCCTGGTTGGACAAGCCTTGGAGTGGTTTTTAAAGTTTTCCAAAAATTTAGTGATGGATTTTGATGATCTTTTTGATAAGTTTGTGTAGCACTTTTTCTATAACCTTGAGCATTAGATTTCATTAGTGGACTTAACCCAATCAAAGCAAAAAGTTGGTGAGAGTTTTACAAGTTATCTATAGTGATGGAGATTCTTTACAAACCATTTCACCCACAGTTTACCAGATAAATAATTAGCCACTATGTTTACCAAAAATTTGCATAGTGAGATAGCATATCATTTGGAGCTACAATGTGCACATACTTTCAAGGAGATCATTGATAAAAGTTTGTTGATCGAGTGGGTGCTCATCAATAAAGGAGTCATCAAGCTAAATTCAACCAATAAAAATCAAGGTAACAATCAAATAAATGACCAACATTAACATCCCATTCAAGCACACGCATTGCAACCAGCATAGGCCAATAACCATAAAAGACCAAAGTAATCCAACCATAATAGGAATGTTGTGGTAAATGGAGTAACCAAATCCCATCATGTCCAAATAGTGCAAATGTCATCTACACCACCTTTTTAGCTTACTCCTAATCAAAAACCTCTCCAACCAATGCCTTAAACACAAAAACCAAGACCTACACAATAAATATAATAACCTTTACAATTGCAAACCCTTCCTCCTAGGAGAACTGTGCCTACAAATCATGTCTTTAGTGAACTAGGAGAAACTATTGAGTCTATATTTTTCAAGCTTGCTACCACTAATCTAATTATTTGGCCTATACCAAATCATTATTTATAAGGCATTCCTTATCCTGATTGGTTCCCTTAAAATGAATTATATGACTATCATTGGGTCAACAGGCATAATCTATGAAGATGTGTCCAAATCAAGCATTTAATTGATAATATGTTGGAGAATGGGGAGATAACATTGGATAATGGTATTTCCACTTCCAATCAAACTCTTGGGATTTATCAAAACCCCTTTCCCTGGCATAACAATCAATAACAATAGAATAATTAGCAACAACAACAATAATAGCTAGTGCAGCAACAAAATCAATAGTATCAAAATCAAAGGCTAAATTAGCATAATCAACAAAATCAGTAGCAGAACCCACAATGATAAAATAATAAACAAAACCAAGGTTAGAAAGATAACAACTAACAAACCTACCATGTAGTTGTACATGACTATAATAGGATTGTAGGTCATATTGCAGGGGGTAGTGTTAATACCATCTCCATTAATCCTAGACCAAGCACTAATTATCCTAAACCATTGCTAAACAACAACATTTATCCAAATTACATGGATAATCCTTCCTTGAACTAGGATTTCATACAAGTAAACTAGAAAACTAGGACTTCCCCCTTTGGACCTTATATCAACCACTCATCCTTACCACGTGACCACAAATGAGTGCACCAATAATCAAGACTTGTCCTGTCTAGTCCCACATCATTCCAAGAATTTGTTAGTAATAAAGGTCTAGTATTTAATCTTGATTTTGCAATCACAAATTTAAGGTCAAAGATTACTATCCCAAGCCCACAATCATCTACCACTTTGCCTATCATCCAACCAACCATTCAGTCTGAGAATAAACCATTCACTACTAACCAAGATAAGAAGTTTGATATTGTGGAACAATTGTAGAAGACACCATCATAAATTTCTATTTTAGATTTGTTGTGAACATCAATAATCAACAATAACATCTTAAATGAGTTTTTAACCCAATCCACTATTGTTAGTGACATATCCCCTAACAAATTTCAAGCTCTGGTTGGACACCTAGCTCCATCCCAACAAGTCACATTCAACCAAAGTGATATGTCTTCCCTTATCCCACTCCATAATAACCCATTGTACATAGAAGTTTATATAAAGTGACATAAAGTGAAACCTATCCCTATAGACAATGGATCAGGCCTCAACATAGTATATCTAAAACTCATCAAGATTTTTGGGTACACAATGGCAGATCTTCAACCAAAAATGATAACCATCAAAGCCTATGATAATCAGGGAAGAGAATCACAAGGCAACATTAGTTTTTCAATTATCATTGGGCCTTTGATCCATGATACACTTTGCCATTTGCTTGATCCTAAGTTATCATAAAATATGCTTCTTGGCAGGCCTTAGTTACATGAGATTTGTGCAGTCCCATCAATGCTACACCAATGTATCAATTTCTCTCAATCAAGGATGGAAATGAATATTCTAGGAGATTTACACCCATATGAACACTAGAAACATCTTGAGGCTGAATTTCAAAGCTAAAATTATCAATACAGCATGAATCCAAGTTCTAATTAGGATAAAGGAAAGGCTATACTTATTAATCCTTCATTGAATAATTCCATAGATCCTAATACCTTAGATTCGCTTTCCCACATGCCACCTCTTAAAGCTTCTAATCATTTCACCATATTAGATAATGGACCAGGAGAGTATGTGACCTATGATACATTTCATATTACCAATCTTTCTCAGAATTCAAAAACCTTTGGGTGACCTAAAGTCAACCGACATATGCATTGGCAATAAAAGAATAAAGATAAGGGATTTGTTACATTTATACTAGCATCTGGCCTAGAACCTGACCCTCTTAAAGGGGATGAATCATGGTTATACAATGACAACCAAGCTAATTATTATAAGAGTACAAAGTATCCTATTCCCAATAGGATCATGGAGCATCACAATTATGAAATAAGAGGCCTCAGATCAAATCAGCAAGGAACCATCAAGCCAATTTCCATGACTAAGTATGAAAGACCTTATGGACTTAGATTTAAACTACCTGGGAGTGACCCCACATATCTTATTCAAACTCCAACACCAACGACTAGTGAGGATGATGCTGACAGTGATGCAGAGTCTAATCATAACCCTACCTTTAATGACCTAGCTAAAACCAACTTGTTTGATAATAATGTCATTTGTACCCTTACCTTGGCCATTCATTGCAACCCTTTACCATTAGATTATCCTCATCTGATAGATTGGGACCAACAAGAATCTAGTCTATCAATTGATGAGTCCCAAAATGATGAGGCATTTTATTACTTCTTAGGTCTTAGAGACAATGTTCCATTGGGAGATCACAAGTCAGGATTCTCAATTACATTAGATCATGTAGCCTATTTTGGAGAGTGAGTGAACACCCTTAGCCAAAAAAAAAATTAAAACATTGAGGTCCCAAAGTGAAAACCTCTTTGAGGTACTTTCTAGCCAAGAAAAAAGTAAATATAAAGGTCAGTCTAGTGGTGAAAACCTGTTTCAAGTGCCATTAGATGGGGGTGTTCATTTTTCTTCAAATTTAGACTAAAAGACCACCAATGATGAACTTGATTGTGGATTTAAGTTTAGCTTTAAGTAACAACAAGTATTTGATTAAATTCTTCAAGAATTTCTAACTATTTTTATCACATGGATAGATCTCCCATTAAGGGACTCAGATTTGTCATGCCTAGGAGAAGTTGAAGAGCAAGTCCTAATAGAGGACCCTAACATAATCCAATAGTTCAAATCATTGCCTACTATCCTAGAAGATGGTTTGACCCTTTTAGTCAAAGATACAATATAGGTAAATATTGGGACTCGATCAAACCTGAAATGGATAAAATTAGGTACATCCCTCACTAAGGAGGAACATGACATCTTTACAGCTCTATTGAGAGAATTTATAGGTATCTTTACATGGACCTATTCTGGCATGCCAGGTTTGGACCTAGCCTTGACTCTACACCACCTTGTGGTTAATATTGATGCCAAAATAGTCAAACAAAATCTATGTATGATGCATCCTCACATTGTTGTATTGGTAAAGAAAGAGTTAAAAAAACTCTTAGAAGCAGGATGTATCTGATCCATTGACTACTCATAATGGATCTCTAATGTGGTACCTATTAGTAAAAAGCCTGAAAGGAACATGACATCTTTATAGCTCTATTGAGAGAATTTATAGGTGTCTTTACATGGACCTATTCTAGCATGCCAGGTTTGGACCCTGCCTTGACTCTACACCACCTTGTGGTTAATCTTGATGCCAAAATAGTCAAACAAAATCTATGTATGATGCATCCTCACATTGTTGTATTGGTAATGAAAGAGTTGAAAAAACTCTTAGAAGCAGGATGTATCCGATCCATTGACTACTCATAATGGCTCTCTAATGTGGTACCTATTAGTAAAAAGCTTATATTAAAGATGATTTTCCCTTGCCTAATATTGATATGATCATTGACTCCATGGTAGGTTATGAAATTCTTTCACTCATAGATGGATTTTCAAGATACAACCAAATTAGAATAGCACTAGAGGACCAACATAAAATAACATTCACCACTCCATGGGGAACATTTGGTTACCAGGTAATGTCATTTGGCCTTAAGAATGCTAAAGCTACATATCAAAGAGCCATGACTATCATATTCCATGATATGATGCATGATATTATTGAAGACTATGTAGATGACATATTAGGAAAATCCAAAACCAGGGTTGACCATCCAGTAGTTCTACATAAGATATTTAAAAGATTATGGGAGTATAAAGTCAGACTCAATCCAAATAAATTATGTTCAATGTAACTTCAGGAAAATTACTTAGCTTCATCATGTGTCATAGAGGTATTGAAGTCAATTCGGCTAAAGTCCATGCTATAACTGAGATACTGCCACTAACCAATTTAAAGTAACTCTATAATTTGCAAGGTAAGATCCATTCAATCTGATGCTTCATCTCTCAATTACTAGATAAGTGTCATCCACTTGCACACCTTTGAATAAGGGAGTTTCATTTCATTGGGATGATCACTGCTAAATAGATTTTCAACAACTCAAATATTATCTTGTTAATCCACCTATTTTATTACCTCATATGCTAGGAAATCCATTCTTGTTATACCTATCAGCTACCAACCATGCTCTGGGGGAACTCTTGGCTCAACATGATGACAATGGAAAAGAGCATGCCATATACGACCTAAGCCATACCTTGGTTACATATGAACATAACTATGCACCTATTAAAAAATCTTGTCTGGCCATGGTCTTCATAGCTCAAAAATTGTGCCATTACATGTTGAATAATAAGGCCATGGTCATTTTAAAAGTAGACCCACTCAAGTATCTACTATCTCAAATAGTTTTGCAAGGTAGAATGGCTAAATGGATCATACTTATTAGTGAGTTTTACATAAAGTATGTCAATCAAAAGGCAATCAAGGGACAAGTTCTTGTAGATCAACTTGTAGAAATGCCTCTCATAGACACACAACCACTCACATTTCAATTCCCTGATGAATCTATAATGACCATCATTAACACACCCCTTGAAGATCATCCTTGGAAGCTATATTTTGATGATTTATTTAATACACATGGATTGAGGGTAGTCCTATTATTTATTACACCATAGGTAGATCTAATCCCTAAATCATGTAGAATTATCTTTCCTTATACAAACAACATGGTCAAGTATGAAGCACTTATTGCAGGACTTTGACAAGTAGTGCATTGGAATATATCTCATCTCCAAGTTTATGGTGATTCTCAATTAATCATCAATTAGGTCACAAATCATTTTAGGACCAAAGATGACAAGTTGGTTCCATATAAAGCCATGGTTGACACTCTTAAGCAACAAATTGCCAACATGCAGTTTGAGCACATACCAAGAGATAGTAACAAAACTGTAGATGCTATGGCTATTATTGGCTCTCTAATTCAGTAAATAGATAAATATAGAGAGTATCAGTTCCCCATCAAGAATTTGTTAGCACCAGCTTATGAACCTTTAAAACATTACAATGATTTGTGATATTGTTGGTCCTACTTTCATCTAGTATTTAGACCTTTACAAATACCTTCATGACCAAGTTCTACCACCTAACCTATCTCAGAATTGAACCAAAGCCTTCATTCATCATTCCATTTGTTATACTCTACTTAGATCCACCCATTACCATCATAGTTTTGATGGAACTCTACTTCATTATTTAATTTTGGCAAAGTCTACACTAGCATTAAGAGAAGTCCATGAAGGAGTATGTGGCACTCATTCTAACAAGGAAGTCCTATCCAAAAAGCTTTTGTGTACTATTTATTATTGGCCCATAATGGACGTAGATGCCACTGCCTATGTAAATAAATGTGATAAATGTTAATGGCATGCTTATCAAATTCATGCCCTAGCCAAAACTATAAAACTGATGTTGACACCATGGCCATTTTCTACATAGGGACTTGACCTCATTGGGAAGATTAACCCCACTTCATCTGATGGCCATGTACATATCCTTACCACCACTGAATATTTCACTAAGTGGGTTGAAGCTATACCCCTCACTTATGTGATTGGAAAGCAAATTTCCAAATTCATCTTCAACCATCTCATTTGTCACTATGGTATCCCCTCTAACATTATATCTGATAATGGAGGATCATTCAAGAACAAGGATATAGACCAGCTATGTACCAAATATAATATCACACTTTTATATAGAATATTACCCTCAAGGTAATGTCTAAGCTGAAGCATCGAATAAAACCATTACCAATATTCTCAAAAACATTATCATTGACATCAGTCATGATTGGCACCTATAGATCTTTTCTACCATTTAGGCATACCATACCAATCATCATACCCCCACAGGAGCCATTACATACTCACTTATTTATGGTACTAAATTCATTCTTCCCATTTAGGTTGAAATAACTTCACTATGCATCTCTTTCAAGAATGTCTTGGATGATCATGACTATCGAGCAGCTCACCTATAAGAGTTAGACCTACTTGATGAGAAATGCATAGTCATGCTCAACAATCTTCAAGCATATCATAACCGAATAAAATGTCACTATAATCAACATGTTAAGTATAGAATATTTGAACTTGGTGATGTTGTTCTTAAATAAAACCAAAATAATACTATGGTTGAGAAGAACCATAAATGGAAATTCAAACTAAACTAGATATGGTCTTTCATCATTACTATAGATTATGGATCAAGTGCATACAGGCTTGCCACACTAGATGGAGATGAACTTCTAGAACAAATGAATATTATTCATCTCAAGTGGTATTATGCTTGAGTGTTAAGGTGTATTTTCTATAAAGACCATTTTAGTTATGCCAATTTATCACTATCCTTCTTTGTAAAAATATCATCCTTATCTATCCTCTTAGCTTTCTCCACTTTTCACTTTTGACCTATCAACCTAGTGTGTTCTAGAGCCTAGCCTATTTAACCTTGGTTTTTTTACCATTTGTTATGAATTTTTAGCATCAAATTATCTGATCAATTTCATCACTTAGTTTAATTACTTCAGATAAAAATCTTATTTTGGGATAGTATGATAGAAGTTTCAATAGTTACATCCTTTGTTTGTTATTCCTTTCTTACCACCAGTCTTGCTACTCATTATAACCACCTTTGGGAAAATTAGTACCATTGATCTATGTCATTATGTCCTAGTTATAACCACATATGGGAAAACTAGGGGCAACATTAAGCCATGACATACCAACTTTCCACTTCTTATGTCGTATTATGCCTTTTTACCAACTATGCCTATTTTGTTTGAATTGACTGCTACACTAGTCAAATTCCTCCACTATAAGGATGGAATTATAGTGACTTGAGGTCATCTAGGAATATGTAAGTAGTGCTCGATAGTTATTTGAGGTTAGCTCAGTCACCCTAATCCACACTCTTACCATTTTATGAGCAACCTAAGTTTGAATGCTCTCACCATTTTGTGAGCAACCTAAGTTTAAATGTTCTTTGTTATTTTGTGAGCAACATTCATTTAAATTCTCTCACCATTTTGTGAGCTTTAACCATTTAGTGTCTCATCATTCTTGATTGAGTTGAGATACTCCAAAACAATTCCAAAAACATCTTAAAAATCATTAGAAAAGAAGAAAAACATTGACCACTTCTTTACCTTAAGGATTCTAGGAACCCTTACTAAGTTATAAATAAATCACTTATCATTTAGTTTTCCCATCTTTTTTGGCTTTTTCTCTCATGCACTTACCATTTTTCAAGACCATTCCTATTCTTCTCTCACATCCATTCTATTTTTTTCATCAATTATCTCATTCTTTCCATTCCCTGGGAGAATTACATTTGGCCTAAAGTTTTTTAGTGGATATTACATCCATGGAACTATGTAGGTAGCGTCTACTTGCCTAGTGCATAGGAGACAGCTCAGCCACCTCTTTCCTTTTCTTTTATTCCCCCATTTTATTCATTTGTTAAGTTATCACCTATTTTCTAGGGGCAGTGTTTGTAAGGTTTTTATTGCATTGTTTGTTTGTTTGTTTTTGCTTATTTTGTTTGTTTGTCTACTTGTTTGTTTGCTTTCAACATTGTTGCTTTGATTTAATTTATGTGTGTTTATTGGGTAATTCCTTACCCACACTTAGACTTTAATCCATCCATATTCATATGTTTACATTGTCATCATGGATTCTATCATTGGTACATTGTTTTATATTGAATATTAGATTATGGGAGTCAGTCCTTATGCATATTTTAGTCAAGTCCTCATGATTTTATACTATGATGCCTACCACCACATGATACAACAAACCTCAGATTTAATAAATCTATTCAACAATGGCAGCATCTCTTCAACATCGACATCCTAATTCAATCCTAATCATATCCCAAACAAAGTAATTAGACACAAAAGAATTTTTATTAGTTCATATGAGCATCTCCCTACTAGTAGGTTGTTCCAATTCATCATTACCCTCTATGTTAAGTTATCATCATCCTTGACTAAGTTTATCATGTTTTCCATAATCAAGTTCTAATGATTATAATCGTCTTTGGGCAAACTATTATACACTATCTCACATGCATTTCTCAATGATTATAACCACCTTTGGGTAAATCATTGTGTTGTCACCACTTCCTTTTTTTTTCCCATACTGGGGCATGTTATTATCTTGTTTATCTATCCTAACTGGGGCAGCTCCATCTTCTCAATGATTATAATCACCTTTGGACAAATCATTGTGTTATCATACCACATTTCCAATATCAGAGTACAATGCTTATAACTACCTTTGGGTAAACCATTGTACACCATCCCACTTGCATTCTCAATTATTTTGACTACTTTTTTAGTATCATTATGTTTTCACCCCATCATCTTTCCTTTCTTTAGTCCCCTCATTTTGATTCTTTTTTTTTGAAGGACCATTTTTTGACCTACTTGTGTCAATCATTACCTTGAGGGGGCATCATATAGTTAGTTTATCATCATTATAGTTGTAGGCATACAAGACCTTTTCATTCTTTGAGAAGATGTTACTGTATTTATAGCTTATAATGCCTTCCCAAATAGGGGCAAATTTTAGACACCTAAATTTGGCCACCGATAACCTCCAATCAAGCTTTTGACCAATTTCCACTTAAAATGCACAATTTAGCCTAAAAACACTAAAACATGCTAAATGATGTGAAACTGACATATTCAAGTGCCAATTTTAGCCAAGGTTTCCCTAAATGGGGCAATGCAATTTATGGGCCAGCTAACTTTGATCAGATCATTTTGAGTCAAAATGCCAATTTACCTGGGTGCTCTAGATTGATCTTTCTTATCAAATTTATTGCATAAGACATATGCCTTTGTTATTTATTATCAGTAACTTCCTAAATGGGATAACAGATCCAATGCATTAAAAATCACCTTCCAATTCCAATCTAGTCAAATTTTGGACCAATAACAAGTCATTCTGATCAATTTGAGTAATTTGTGCACAAAGTGCTTAAACATGCTTAAGAGCTAATTAATCCAAATCAAGGCCTAATTAATAATTCCATGGAAACTTATTGAGTACTTTATTTTGGAAATGAATATTGAATATTTGCATCATCAAGTGACCTCATTTATTGGGAGGACATCCCTAGGCCATAAATGCCATAAATATCAGGATTCATGCCCTCCATGCCTCATCAATGCCTTCTATGATGCCCTCCATGCCTCTTAATTGCCCCTTCTTCCAATGTCATGATGAAGATAATTATAAACTTAATTCCAAAAATTGAATTAATATTCAACCACACATCTCAATCTTAGGATGGATAGTTCAGGTTGATTTTAGGCATTCTCAAAAATCTATAAATAGGAGGCCTCACCACATGAATTTTAAGTCTTGATAATACAAAGTTATAATGCACAAATGGTTTCAAAAGCTTAAATCAACTAGTGTTACCATGTCAAATTGATTTCAATCCAATCCAATTCATAAGCCAAAGGTGCCAAGGAGAGATGGAGGTAGCCAAGCTTCCATTACCAAGGACTTCATGGGCACAAATCGAGCAAGCCACTACAACAAACATTTTGGAGCATCCAAGGAAGGTAAAAGAGAGAGTTTATTTTGCATTTTAGTTGTGTGTTTTATTCTTGTTTGTTAACTAAGCTCTCCCTAGTGTCTATCCCTAGAGATGTTATGCTAGTTAGTGTGTTTCTTTCATTTTGTTTTGTTTTGTAACTAACACCATACTAACCATCCTCTCTTGCGTCAAATTCCTAGATCACAAGCTTGACCACCAAACAACTTAGTCAACCTAATATTTCTTCCAACTTGTAGTCAAAACCTATCCATCCTAATTTATGCATGGTTTGAATAAACCAAAAAAAAAACCAAATGATGACTTACAAGATTAGGGTTGACATCATATTATGTCAAATAAAGAATCTAAGTTTCATAACTAGTTAACCATTAGGTATTTGGAAAACTATATCACCCTAGGTACCATCTTAGTTAATTACACTTAGGTCTAGGTTAGATAAATTATAATAAAAGCATTTTTTTATATGATCAAAATTGTAATTTATTTCCATACCCCACACACACACACAAATATATATGTTCTAATAATACTTTTATGTTGAATGCTTATAGGTACACACTTGTATGGGTTATGCAGTCAACTATAAGTAAAATTATATAAACGTATACAAATGTCATACTACTTAATGGTAACTACATCATAATCTTGGAAAATAGTAACAACTATAATTAAGACTGAATAGCATCAAAACATGAATCAAAACCAAATCAATCATGACCAAGCACAAATTAATTAAACATAATTGAAATTAAAGTAATCATGCATTTATTTGTACCACACGGTGTGTGTTGGGTTATTTTTCAAATCTCTACACCTCCAATGTATTAATTTACAACACCCTACATGATGATACTCTCACTCCATATCTGTTTAGAGAGTGGACTTACTCCTGCATCTACCTCACAAATGCAAATGGTAGTTAGCTCATATCAATGATAATCAATAAAATTGATACTAAAGCACAATAATACTAAATGAGCATAATCCACATACATATAAAACTCATATAACTAACTAATCAAGTAATGAGTCACATAAAATAATCATTATATATCTATCCATACATCAACATAAATGAAAATAATTTGCTACAATAATAATTAACCAACATTAACCTCATTAATATCAATTTAATAAGCAAAACAAGTTTAGTGATGAAATTAAGATGTAACACGCCATTTTTAGATACCATGAGGTACATCATGCATCTCCCTTTCCTACTTGGATGTCGTGATGGAAATCATGCCCCATCCCCTTAGGTAGCTACCTAGTTTTACTCATATTTGTTATTACATGCATTGTTATATTTATCTTGACACCCTTTTGAATGCTAGAATTGACATACATCACACATTACATATTTATACTCAAATTATCTTACATTCTAATATTATGTATGCATACTATTATTAGTGTAGGTTTTTATTTTTCCCTATTTGTTAATTAGGGAAATTGTATTTCTTGTGCTTACATGGAGTTTTCCTACATTTGTGGGATAGGCTAGCTTATGTGGAGATGTGTGTCATAGATGTGTCATAGATGTGTCATAGGTGTCATAAGAATGTCATAAGTAATTCCCTTGATGGGAGTTACTTAGCACCTTGTCACCACCTTTCATGGAGGAGTTACAGTCTATTCTTGGGGTGCCTTGGCCACCTTTTTGTGGAGGAGTTACTTACGTACTCTCCTATATGTATTCTTCACTTTGGCCATCTCATGTCAACCAGATTTTAGTTTTCTCCATTTTGTCTTGTGCAATTTAGCTTCTTGTATAATTTCAAATTGCTTTAGCATCTATGTGGTGTGCATTTGCTTCATCTCGTGTGATCACGTCTCCATTGCATTCACATTATCCAAATTCTGGCAACAACTCTGATATGGTATCAGAGCCACTCCAGTAATCATGTGTCTAGTTATGTTATTCTAAAATTCTTACTTTACTTTCTTAGTAGTGTTTTTTGTTGTTTAACTCCGTTGTTTTGGTAGAGTTTTTTGAAAACTCATGCAAATCCATACGAAAACTTGTTCAAAAAATTACTTCTGAGTTAGAATTTGCCAAGACATCTTGCCTAGATCTGTTGTGGCTTTAGCAAAGGTAGAAGAATTTCTTTTCTTTTGGTCATTCTACAGGAAAAAGATAAGATCTCTGCAATCTAGTTTGCTTCTTGGACGTTGGAGGGGCTAACTTTATTGCAAGCTGTAGGACGCTGACTTTGTTGTAAGCTATTGGGCACCATTGTTGTGTGCAAGGAGGAGTAGCACTCCACATAGTCAGTCTAGGTGCAGCACTCAGCAACAGCCATGCCAAACTTCTGTACAGCTACACCAAGCTTCTGCAACTCTACACCAAGCTTCTACAACTCTGTGCCAAGCTTCTGGAACTCCACGCCAAGCTTTTGCAACGCTGGACACTCTTTTAGTCTATGCCAAACTTTTGGAACTCCACGCCAAGTCCTTCCAGCTGACCTTTCTCTATTTTCAAGGCACTAAGCAAGCCGTACGGCATCCAGCAGGTCTGCAATTTTTTCTTTTCTCTTATTAGCAAGCAAAATCTAGATTGTGCTTTTTTGGCACCCCTTCCTTGTTTGGCGTCCCATGTGGGCCCTTGGACACTTGGCATCCATCAAATTATCCTTTGCCTTATTTTTTTAGTTAAAAATTGACTTGTATGAAAAAATCAGTCAATTTGACTAAATATTAAGTTTTTTAGACAGTTTGTTAATTTGGGGGTTTTCGTTTAAAACTTGTATCTTCACCTGTCGAAGACAAAGGGTCAGGCCCGGGTTGGCAAGAGGCCAATTCCCTCTCACACAAACCTCCTTTGGATTCCTCATTAAATGCTAAATCCAATGAGTGGTTGGAAGGCCACTTTCTCTCTCAAAATAGGCATTTTTTTAATGTTTTAGTGCTTTTTTTTGCAAAAACACGAGTTTATGGGAAAATTAAACATTTAATATCTTAAAAACGGTAGCTCAAATTTGGGTGCCATTTTTTGCAAAAGTGTTTGTAATTAAATTATCCATAGTTTAGGCTTGTTATTTATCAAAAATACACTAGTTTATAAAGTGCCAAAAATTTGGGTCTCCCAAGACGTATTTTCAGCTAAGTTTGACGTCCTGTTTGCTTAAGTCTTGCACTGATTGCTCTAAGATGCATTCGTGGCTGAGCCCAACATCTTTTGAGCATGCACTTTCATATTTGGGGGGGGGGATAAATATTTTGGGGGGTGTGATTGCTTTTCACAACTTGCATATATTTGCTTTCATTCTCCTTTTTGCATAATTTCACAACTTGCAATCAACACAACTTCACCTAAATTTAGATTAAAAATAGACTATTTTCAACTTAAACCCCTAACACCCTTCAACTATCATGAATGTAAGGTTAAAATGTCAATTATTCTTAGAAGCAAAGGGTTGTATAGGATCACCATGGGTACTGAAGTAAAACCCAACACTGATGTTGAAAAGGTCAAGTGGTACAACCATAGTGATGAAGCCTATGGATTACTGAGCTTGTCTATGTCTCTAAAACTTTTCTTCAATTTAGAAAACTCTAAGACTCTCAAAGAAATATGAGACACCTTAGAAAACTTATTTGGGAAGCTTGATGAGATGAGAGGTCATGAGCTTGAAAATGAACTCATAAGTCTAAGTCCTAACAACTTTGACACCCTACAGGACTTCTTCACTAAGTTTAAGGCCCTTAGATTGTAATTTAAATAATGTGGGATAGATAAGAAAGATGAGCAACTCATCCTTTCTATTCTCGCAAAGTTAGGTTCAAGCTATTCAGTCTTTGTCTCCACTTTTCATGCCACAAAAAGTGCCCTTGGCACTACATAGAAAATACCTTCTTTGGATTCATTCATTGCCGACTTGACTAGGGAGAAAGATAAGCTAATTCAAATTGGCAAAATGAAGTTTATTCAACCTGAAGCTTTGATAGCTAGAAATGGTAAGGATAAGACTTCAACAAAGGAGAAGAAGAAAAAGAACAAGGACCAAGAGAAGAAGAAAGAAAACAACAATCCTGCCAAAAACAACACTGAGTCTTCCTCCTCCAATGCTAAACCTAAGAAGAAGAAGGTTAAGTGTTCCTATTATAAAAATACAAGGCATGATGAGCACAAATGTATGAATAAAAAAATAGATCACCTAACTCATCTTCTAGAGAAGCACAACATAGGTGATCTTGAGTCCATCAAGCAGAATTCATCTACCCAAGATTCTACCAAGGCAAAAGGCAAGGGTAAGGAGATAGAAAAGGGCAAGGCCCTTGTAGCTACTAAAGTTTCTACATCATCATGGGTCATTAATTCAGGTGCTTCTCACCACATGGGCTGTTCAATAGTTGAGTTTTCATCTTTAGAGCCTTGTAGCATGACTTTAATTAGTTTGGGTGATGACACATCAGTTTCTATTGTAGGGAGAGGGTCAGTTGAAATGGAAGGAGGAACATTCAATAATGTTCTAAGTGTTCCTTCTCTTTCAACCAATCTCCTATCAGTGTACCAAATCACTCACATTGGTTAGGGTATGAGAGTTGAGTTTTCACTAAATTTAGTGGCTATCAAAGAGTTACATAGTGATACTACAGTGGCAGTGGGTAGGGCAGATCACCAAGCCAAGTTATACACCTCACATTTTGCACCAGATTCTTCTCCAAAAACACTGTTGACTCATTCAGATGGAAAATTATGGCATGAGTAGTTTGGCCACCTTAACTACCACTACCTTGAGCAACTTTGCAAACATGACATGGTCATTGGCTTGCCTCGTGTCCAATTCTCAAAAGGACTTTGTAAGGGGTGCTCCCTTGGGAAGAATCCTAAAGCAATTTTTGACAAAGGCAAATCTTGGAGGGCTTCACAACCTTTGGAGTTAGTCCACAGTGATGTATCAGGACCCTTTCCCAAACCATCTTTCACAAAGACCAAGTACATCCTCACTTTCATTGATGATTTCTCTAGGTACACTTGGATATATTTTCTCAAAAAAATGTTTGAAGTGTTTGAAAATTTTCTAGACTTCAAGGCTCTTGTTCAGAAATAGAGTGAGAAATCTATCAAGGTTCTTCAAACTAATAATGGAGGGGAGTATGTCAGCAACAGGTTTGAGCAATTTTGCACCACAGAGGGGATTGATTTGTAGCACAAAATCACTTACAGTCCTTCACAAAATGGGGTTAGAGAACACAAAAATAAGTTCTTAAAAGAAATGGGTAGCTGTATGATTCACTCCAAATCCTTAGCACCACAGTACTAGGCCGAAGCCATCAATTGTGTTTGCTACATTACATACAGGGTTCTCAAAGATATGGGATTCATTACAAATTTGGCATAGAGGTTGACTTGGTTGGATATATAGATTCAAACTGGGCTAGCGATTCACAGACTCGCAAGTCCACTTCTAGTTATAGTTTCTCTCTAGGTTCAGGTCTTATCAGTTGGTCTAACAAGAAGCAAAATGTTATTGCTATATCATCCATAGAGGTAGAGTATAGGGGAGCTATTAATCTAGCTATTGAGGCTATTTGGCTTCAGGGGATTCTTTCTAATTTTGTCATTCCTATCAAGCAACCCACCATCATTTATTATGACAACTAGAGTACCATTCAGATTTGTAAGAATCCAGTTCAGCACTAGCGAACCAAGCACATAGAGATTCACATGCATTTCATTCAAGAGCTTATGCATGGTCAGGTCATTGACTTGATATTTGTCTAGTCTTCAGAGCAGATTACATACATCTTCACCAAACCTTTCACTAAGAGCAAGTTCATTCATCTACGATCTCTTCTTGGGGTGTGGTCCACATCTACAGTAGCATCATCTTTAGGGGGGCCTTCTAGCCTCCTTTTTTCTTTTATGTCTCTCTTTTGTGGGGGAGTTTTTTCCTACGGGTTTTCTCCATTTCTCTATCTTATGGGAGATTGCATTTATACATGGGTACCTCATTAGGCCTAGTTGTTGGGACCCATTTTATATTTCCACACTACCCACCTAAGCTGTGCTTATGGGGGGGTATTAGTGTAGGTTTTTATTTTTCCCTATTTTTTAATTAGGTAAATTGTATTTCTTATGCTTACATGGAGTTTTCTTACATTTGTGGGATAGGCTAGCTTATGTGGAGATGTGTGTCATAGATGTGTCATAGGTGTCATAAGAATGTCATAAGTAACTCCATTGATGGGGGTTACTGAGCACCTTGTCACCACCTTTCATGGAGGAGTTACAGTCTATTCTTGGGTTGCCTTGGCCACCTTTTGTGGAGGAGTTACATACTCTCCTATATGTATTCTTCACTTTGTCCATCTCATGTCAATCAAATTTTAGTTTTCTCCATTTTGTCTTGTACAATTTAGCTTCTTGTATAATTTCAAATTGCTTTAGCATCTATGTGGTGTGCACTTGCTTCATCTCATGTGATCACGTCTCCATTGCATTCACATTATCTAGATTTTGGCAACAACTCTGATAATTATATTGGATTATTATGTAGATATCATATATGCTCTAGCTAACACATATCTTGAAGATATTTTTATTTTGAGGATAATTCTTGCACAGTATCAACAACTCCACACAGAATAGGGGTATTCACAAGGCTTTGTCATAGAGATTAGGATCATATAGTGTATTCACAATAAATTTTCAACAAAGTCTCAAAATACAAAAAATTAGACTCAAGTAAACACAGTGGGAAAGTAATGACACATAGAGCATCATAGTTACACATAAATCAGACTAGATGGATATTAGTGCCCAAATTAGGACACTAGTACCAAATTTCCAATAGTGGTGCTACTATCCAAGATATGGTGATATTATCTAATAGCCTCAATTTATTAAAAAAATTAGATTAGCTAAAAAAGTATAGTAGGTACAGTACATGTTTGCACATGTTTAGTTACATATTTATTAGTTTTGATCAGATTCATACTAGTTCAACTCAAATTCATATCAATTTAGTCAAATTAGGGGAATCATGTGTAGAATGACCATTTCCATATTTATTTTAGATACCTAGATACAAATTATTACAACTCAGTCCAGAATCTAGATGTTCAGATATTAGATTTGGGGGCATGTGTGCATCACATTATTTTTGTATTCTCACTTACACACTAGTTGATCAGATGGAATGACAAATTTCATTTCATTCTCTATGCTATATACATATAAAATCATATTCTATTTTGCACACCAATTTCATTCCTTACTCCATCTACAATGGCTAACATTCTCAAGTGGCCAAGAGATGCCTAATGTACGTGAGTGGTTGTAGAGCTAACATACCCAATTAGACATTTACATTTGATTCATGTTATTTTAGTTTTAGATGCATATACTACACATGGATGGAAAATTATGGAATCATAGCCTACTTGAGTTATTTAACCACTTGTTGAGGTCAACGTACCCCAATTTCTAAAAATGGGGACCCTTGTTTCAAATTTTACTAATTTGTGTTATAATTGAACATTCAACTTGATCAGGAACTAGTATTGACTATATTGTATTTATATAAGTATGTTAGAATATAACCTTCTTTTGACTTCATATAATATTTCTAATGTTGACTTGTGTGCTCCCATGTTTTAGGTTTAATGAAGTCCCTTTTGGATAAGCATTATATAGGGTTTTGTACTTTAATGATTAATTAACCCTTTGATTAATATTTTTGGCCCTTAATTATCTAATTGAATCTATGTAGTCTAAAAGGTTTTTAGCCTGGGTCTTTTAAAAAAATATTTGAATTTACTTGGTTCATTTTTATTTGAATTTACATGGGAAGCACTTTACTATAGACTTAGTTTAAAACTTTAGCCTAGGTCCTACTTGTATTTATTAATACCACTAAGACCTTAATCAAAAGTATTTATGCTAAGTCCTTTATATCTTAGAGATCAATGATCACAAGAACTAATTAATGATGGGACTCTTTTATTATGTTTCAAACTTAGCTTAAAATTTATATTAAAGTTCTAATCATGTTTATTGACACAACTAAAACCTTAGTCTAAATTTTTTATGTTAAGTCCTTTAAGTCCCCAAATATTTATGTCTTTAATTTTAAGCCCATATAAATAGACTAACAGGGAAATTCCATATGGTGAGATCTCAAATTTCAAGAAAGCATATCAATGACCCATAGTAAAGGTTTAAAGTTGAAATGGTCTAAAGGAAGATTGATGGTGCACATTTGTTCGCACACCAAAGATCTAATGGCACAATGTGTAGTTCATAAATCAATAGATCTATGGAGTGACTTGAGAGTGTTAAGTGGTAACATCTTGAGAGCACAGATGGTAGATCAATGGTCTAAAATCCATTATATAGTGTCAATAAGTCAAAAAACTTATGACCTCATATATCTGACAAGTGGATCAAACTTGGAAGTGACAAATGTCAATCTTGTAGGTAAAATGGGAGTCAAAAAGTTAGGCAATAGGATCTATGGTGTACATTAATTTAGGCACCATAGATCCGATGGTGTATGATCAAGATCAAAGTAACATATAATTTTTAAAAATAATGTAATGGTGACAAGTGTCACAATCATGGGAACATTTAAATAGAGATTTGATTGTGTGAAGGTAGAACCTCATACACTGAGATCTATGAACTACATTGATCCATGAAAATGTGATCAATAGTGTGAGATCAATGGAGACTTTTCAAAGGTCTTGAAATAATGGAGAAGTTTCCACATGGCACAATAGTACCCAAATGATGAAAAGAGCTTGGATCTCCTGAGATGCTACCATGTGGCATAATCTTGTAAACTTGGGGATGAAGATCAATAGTTTACAATGAAAGCTAATGCTAATGGACTCCAAAATAGATCAACAATGCAAACTTGATCTAGCTTGAGAGAGTACAAGGTAAGGACACATGTCCAAAGGTAACATCGGTCATATTTTTTAATCAAATAGATAGCTTAGTAAAGGCATTACCACATTGACATGACACATTGGATTTCTAAACCAGTGAAGATCATAAATGTGAACACACATGTCTTAGACTTAATCTGGCTAGATAATATGAAAATGAAGATCTGATAATAGAATAAGAGAAGTTTAAAATTGTAGAGACATCTCATGGGTCAATTAAGTAGACACAGTATATTTTATAAGTTAAAAATCCTGTAAGTCCTTTCAAAGGAATATTCTATTCTATAAAGGCATGGGCAACATGTAATGCACAGTTATGTTAGGTTAGTCATAGTTAAACAAGGTCATTGATCCTAAATCATTTGTAAAGGATACTTATCTATGACACTTATCCAGTTTCATGTTGACATTTGTCCAGTTGCATGTTGACACTTTTCTAGTTATATGTTGAGAAGGAATGACCGACATATCTCATGAATTGTCTATATAAAGGAATTATTTCCAATTGTAAAAAAGGGGGGGAGTTATTAGAGTCAAAATTACTTTTTAAACTTGGAACAAGTAGTACAATCAAGGAATTCTACAAAGTTTGTCCAATATTCATCTATGTGTTTGTTATCATGGTTGCTTCCTCCATTATCTAGTTTGATATTCATATTTTAATTGTTTTTATGGATCCTAGATGTGCACATGTTAATGTAGAGTTGTTAATTTGTGCTTATGCTAGGTTGATTAAAATATCTTAGGTTCATTTCATTCTTTTTTGATTTTCTTGAAGATGTGCAGAAGTTATTTTCCTATGGAAATAAACCATTAAAGTGACCCTAATTTCTTATTTCCATTACCTTTCCTTAGACATTTGCTTAATATACAGTAGGATCTATGCCTATAAAATTTCATGTTATATATTGGTTTAGTGCATGTATTGATTAAATATAAACTTTGTCATAATGTCTAGATTGAAGATTAGAAACACCTTCTTTCTGTGTTACCCTTCTTTTTACTCCTTTTTGACCAAATCACATTAGTTTAGCTTGTCACTTTAAATATCCATGTTATATTAGGATTTATACTTTAGGTTTTAGACATCATTCATTAATTTTATTTTAGATAACTTTCATCTTCACAAATATTTAGGACCATGGTTGCTCCCAACAACCATTTACATGTTCATTTTGTGAACCAATCATATAGTTTGACCGCTAATCCACCATAGATCTCAAAAAGATCACAACCAGCAACTCATGCAATGGATTCTTTAGATTAAAAAATGATAAGTGTTTCTTAAACACTATATGAACATGATAATACATTTAGGTTCATCAACACATCTAATAACCCATTATAAACTATCATCAATAGCTTGGGGTAACCTAGTTGGTTGATACATAAGGAACCTCTCATGTATCTAGCTACTAAGTAAAATAAAATATCCCATAGTCATCTACCCATAATAAATAATGTTATATAAATAATGTACTATCTACACCCAAATAAATGACCCTAGGTCATATAAATTACCCTAATTTAGATAATATTGATACAAGACAACCACATATAGTGGTACTTTCCCATCTAACTTGTGATAAATCACATAAGCTATCACAAGGCCATTATTCACTTTATATATATCTATAATGGTTGATATATAAAAATCAAATAGATGCACATACAAACCATAAAAATACCTCTCAGATTTGGTCAACCATATAGCTAAGGCTCATTTCTCTAGATTTGTCTCTAGGGTATCACAAATCATAGGAGTACATACAATCAAAAGTCCAAGAATTACATGGACATCCTCTATGGGATACCCACCTCAATGGTATCCCCATCCACCACCCAAATAAAAGTGTTGGTTATTCTCTCTAATACTCCTAATAACATGTTGACTAAGTCAACACTCAAAGGGATATGATGCTCTGCATGATCCCACCAAATTCTAATGACATCAAACATAATTTATCATTGGTTTTCAGTCTATCAAATAAATTAGGTAGCCATACTACATCCACTAAATGCTAGAGCCTCTATCACCTATAAAAAACATTAAATTAAAAAGCATGTATTAGTCCTCAATATCATATAATCAAGAAAATACACTACAAAAATTAATAGTCAATGTATTTACGCCAAAATTAACTACTTCATCAACCTACTTTGATATTTTCTTAACAATTTTTATATTAAGTCAGCTAGGTAGATAACTAAATTGGCCACTATTAAATTAAATAAAAATCATCCAATTTGTATGAATATGACCACCTAACCTAACTATGTCATCCACTTGATACTCATTCATCTAGGTTATCCTACTACATCGGCCACTTTAAACAAAGTTAGCCACTTCTTACAACTATGTCAAACACCTAAATACATAACTACATAATCTAGGGTGTACTTGGTTAGCCTCGTATACATTATTAAACTAAATAGACCCATATATACATATTCAACCACCTATTGACAAACTACATTGGCTTATTACTACACAATCGGCCACCTTTTGTTACCTATCTATTTTCAACTACATTGACCTAGCTGATCTCATTTAGTTTTCATGGTGAATTTCACCCATTTTTCATTAATGCCATATTCATTAATGACCCTTTTCTCCCCTACCCATTAACCATCATAATTCTTAATCTACCCTAAAAATTCTAGGGGTAAATTTTTATACACATATTTGCTTTACTACCGAGTTTTTCAAATCTACCTTATTTTCTAATTAAAATTGACAAAAATTAAAATTTTAATACATTACTTAACTGGATCATGATAGTAGTATATTTTATGCATCTTCCACCTCATTCTCCTCACATTTTTACCATAGTCTCTCTCATCAATCTCATAGGTTTCATAGAGCTCTAGCTTTCTCAAAATAGTAAATTTACAAATGAATAGTTAAAAATCCTATTTATATTTCAAATTTACAAATTCTTTAACTACCAAATATTTACCAGGAAATTATTTATTTTAATCATAAATATCTTTATACAATTTATTTTTCCATACCGCAATAAGTTATGGAATCCTCACAATGTAGATAAATTTTTTATACTTAACCCATATTTTTGCAAAAAAAACTAATTTTATCTTATTTTTCATGTATGCTCAATGTTTTGTACATGGGACACCTCTTATTTTTTATCATGTGACTTCTATTCTAAATCAACAAGGTAATTGAAGGTATTTATTTTTCAATTCTTTAATTTCATTTATTTTTAGGCTTTATACTATAATTTTTGTAGCTCAACATTGTGTGTTGTTATGTTCTTTTCCTGAAGCACCATCCCATAATACAAATGCATGACATGTGATGAGTTTTGAGTGGAGCATATGTATAAACATAATATTTTTAATATTTATTACTTACTAACACTTTATATTTTTCAAGAACCTATCAAGTTTCAATCTCTTTGAGTGCATGCCAGGGTGCACTGAGAAAGGGGTGGGCAGACCATTCGTGCTTCATGAGATTGTTGTGGATTTGTATCATTCCTACTATTAGTCCAAATTATTTAGAGTGTCTATATATTTACCTCCTATTATGTCACCCTAAAACCCTAAAATATGGATAAGTATAAAATCTTAAAACCCTGAAATATGGCTAAGTCTAAAATATTGAAACCTTGAAATATGGCTAAGTTTGAAATCTAGTAAAACCCTTCAAAATCTAGAATTTGCATAGCCCCTAAAGGTCCAAAACCACTCTCAAACATCCTAAAAGTATAAATATGAAATATAACTTAAATTATAATAAATTTTATGTCCATCTCTAAATGTCAACTTATACTTAAATATTTATTTTATATTTATACTGCCTATTTTATCCTATTTTCTTACTAGATCGACCAGACTGACTATGTCATTCATCTCATCATACTATATGTACCAGGCCAACTCCATCATTCATAATATGTTGGCTAGGTATATAAAATCTAATAGGATCAACTAGGTCAAACTTGTTGGGATTTCAACACGTGTTATAGAATTCTTCCAGCCAAAGTTAGCCTAGTCCAATGCCTAATGACTTTATTTCCTGTCAAACAAAGTTGACCTAGCTGACCTTATCACCTAAATTATTAGGAGGTTTTATGTTAAACATATGGATTAGAATACCCCCTTAAATTTATTTTTAAAGATATGATCATTCAATTGTGCATTGTTATAGCTCACAAATCTATTTATACTATCAATTAGAGGTTTCATTACTTAGGTTTTTGCCTTGGAGAAGTAGCACTTGTCTTGTGTGGGTATTAGATGCATAGGAGAAGTCTTGTATCCTATATATGATCTATCCTTTTGATCCTTAAAATAAAAAACAACCTATTTTAAGTCACCATTGGCCAAGGGAGATATTGAGACACGACGGATTCACTTTAATAAGGTAAGTATACTCCTAACCTTTTGATAAGTAAATGTTATAGAAATAATGGAGTGAATTATATCTCTCCTTTATTATATTACTTATATATTGTCTTTAATATAATTATCTTTTCTTATTTATGTGCCACAAACTTTGATGATCACTAGATTAGCTTGTATGTTTATTTAATATATTATCTTGTATGTTTATTTAGTAGATTAACTTGTATTCCTTTCATTACATCATCAGAAGACATAGCTAGGTTATTGCATGATGGAATTTGAATAGAGGTCTTGTAAACCTCTCATTTTCTATTGTGTGGTAAGATATCCCTTAGCTTAATATTAGTGGATCCATAATTGGTCATGACCTTGATATAACAAAATATTGCTAAGTGGATTCTTAGTTGATTACCTTCTATGAGATTGGATATTACTGAGTAAGATAAGTTGTAGATATATTCTATTTCACTTACATACATTCTTATGAAATCAATGTAAATTTAACCTTTACAAAAAAAATATTTTTATTTACAGTCAATTGGATTAGCCTGTCGACCTAGTTTAACACTTTGTGTATAGGTTTTCAAACTTCATTGAGTCTATCGACCTAGTTTGGCCCTCTATGTGCAAGTTTTCAACTTCATCAAGCATATATTTTTTTAAATTTTTCAATCTCTACTTCATAAATTATTCAAGTATATTAATAGTGATTTGAAACTCTAGAATTGATCATAGGTAAAGTGTCCATAAGTAATGGTCACAAGTGCATTATTTTAGCATTGAATGTTAATTATAGTGTCTACATATTGTATAAGTATGACTAGATTATTTTTATATTATGGATTAGAAAAATAGTATGAATGATTTAAAATTATTTATTGAACATCTCAATCATGTGACTGGCATGCAAAGGCTTGATGTAATATGTCTTTATTCAAAGTTTAAATATGTTGAATATGATAAAAATTAGATTAATCTCTCTCTCTCTCTCTCTCTCTATATATATATATATATATATATCTTATTTTAATGATGTTTTGAATATCTTATTGATTTATTGTGACTCTCTTAGTAAATATCCCTGAAAACTATAATCAACTCATCTAAGAGAGTCACAATAAATCAATAAGATATTCAAAACATCGTTAAAATAAGATATATATATATATATATATATCTTAATTTAATGATGTTTTGAATATCTTATTGATTTATTGTGACTCCCTTAGTAAATATTCCCTGAAAACTATAATCAACTCATCTTTATGGGGGATAGATTAGACTCTATTTGCTTTTAGATGTTAGACTTATGTGTTTTTTGTTTTATCATCTTATATTAGTCTCTCACACTCTATATTACATAAAATACATCATAGATATTGTTATATCCTCATCATTTTAATAGTATGATGTTTCTATTCCACTTGATGATAGTCATACTATTCTATAAAAACTTAAATTCCTCTTATAAAGTTATTATACCTACATTGTAATCACGATATTTTTGTATACTATAGTTTTTATAGTTTTCATAACTACATTATACTCATAGCACTATTGTATACTATAGTAGACATAGGTTATCTGGTATGCCTAGTCTAGTTTGAGACTATAGTGGTGACACTACCTTTACCTATAAGTACCATTTGTATCTAATACCATTGTAACCACTTAAATTTGATACTAGGATGCCCTGGTATTATTAGACTAATCCCAAAAAAAAAAAATCATTACACATGAATCTAATTTGGATTTGGGATAAATAAAACAACCATTATGTATAACTATTTAGCCTATGCTTGTATCCTTGTACTTAGTCGAAGATGTGGTACTGAAAATGAAAAATAAGCTTTCTTACATTCTCCTAACCCTGATATGATAACTCTAAAATCCAAGGGGTTTTCTTTTCAATATTAGACTGTAGTATGTCTTGATAGAAAACTTAAATTGATAATCATGATGGAAAGAAATCCTAAATTGAACATGGACCTTGTACACTTTCAAGTATCTATGATTATTCATTATAGATGATAATGACTCTTTACTAAGATATACCCTATATTGATTAATGTATGAAGTAGATATTGTTTTTTATTTCTATTATTTGATCTTATAAAGGCACATTCCTTATGAATTAGATGTAAATTATTCTATGTTTTTATTCACCTCTCATGGTATTTTTACATAAATATTGAGTTCACTATAGATGTAACTTGAAATTATGACAAGTTAAAATGTTGTTAACCTTGAGATATGATTGGTTGTATACACCTCATGCTATTCTAAATGCCCATTACCATTCCATGAAGTGAAAATTGTGAGGTCATTGTCAATAACTTTAAGGGCTCTTCCTAGAAAAGAGTTGTTGTCTGGAAATATTAGTGTGTTTGGTTATTATTATACATTAAAACCTATACCTTTCATGAGATCTTAGTCTGTTATCCTCATTAGTATACTAGTGGTGTGACTAAACTCATTACTACTAGATAAGAGAACTAGTTCAGTATCAAATTGAGGAAAATGGACTTTGATATAAAATATTATCACATGAATATGTTTACACATTGATATTAGTCATGTTATATTCAATATTATATTATAAATTCCAAATTAAATCTAGTCTTTGGCATTGTACACTATCTTCATGTGTTTTCATTCATACATCTAAAAAAATGTAACTCAATTATCAATAGTTGTTGCTCAGGTTTCAATAGAAACATTTATATCATTAAGATCTTATAATTTTATTAGGACTACCACTTCCATATCCTTAGGTGTTTTCTTATGGAAGCAAGGTTTCACTAAATCCATTAAGGGTGTTTCTAAGAGGAAACCCCTATCAATCCATCTACTTATCTTTCAATTTTATATTATTTAAATCAAGATGCTTAGATACTTTGTTGTAGTGCCTAAAGTACAACCATGTTTTACATGAATGAAAGTGACATTTTTATGTATGCTAGATGCCATTTTTAGACCTTTCAAACATGGGTTTTTCACTACTAATAGTATTACAAGGGTATCATAGCATATGAATGCTTGAAAACTATGAACTTGAAAAAAATAATAAACTACTTTGCCTTCTTATAGGAATATAACTAAACCCAATATCATATTGAAAGTAATAATAGTTGTAATTTTGATCATTATCAATTGTAACCCTAGTTCTAAGAAAGTGTTTCCCTCTTGCATGTTGAATCCCTGTGGAATAATGTTTTCATTAATATCCTTAACTTTAAGTATCCTTCATGTAATCCATACAAGGGCTCTATGTGACAAAGAAATGGGTTCTCCTTGATTACAGTAGCCTGAGTGCATTCATCTAATTTATATGAATAAAAATGGCCTAGTCTTGAGGATATAAATGGACTTGAGAAACCCTAATTTATTATATATGCCCATTAACTTTGAATATATTCTTATCAGTACCCAAATGATGCTTTCTTATGCTTAGCACTTTACTAAGGTGATTTGATGCTAAATTTGGAAGCCAGGGAGCAGAGATCTTGACCTTTCCTCCTGCGTATAAAACCATCCCTAGGGGTTGTGCTATGAAGCATTGCTTACTCTAATCACTGAAAATGTTTGTCGATAGCCAATAACATGTAGTGGGTACTGAGGACCTAAACATGAAGTTTTGGTTTGCCAAATTCAATCTAAAATCCTCAAAAATTTTGTCAACCAAGTAGTGAAATAACCTATAAATTGTTAAGGAAATATTTCATTTATAAAAATGAATGCTAATTCTCTCTTAGTCTAAAAACAAAAAAATGGTTGGTTTTTAAGGGGATTTTAAAGCTAGTGTAGCACTAATTTATTTTTTCATATTGATATTAATTATGGTCATACTATGTTGACTATTCAGAGGTTGCAAAAATCAACCATTTAATTACCATCTTTATATGGATTGGATGTGTTTTCCATAGACAATGATATGCCTAATTATGATTGGTATGTGAATATTTACAACATTTAATCAGATGAGACCATTCATCCATATTTTCCACACAATGGTAAATGAAAATTTTGAATAGATTATATTTGGTATGTAATCATTAGTAACACCTTTTTTCAAGAGATACTTTGATGTCTTGGGAATGAACAAGATAATATTGTATTGAAAGAGGTTCGTGATAATGAGTGTGAAATATATTTTAGTGGAAAATCCATGTCATAAAAATTACTAATAATGGATTATTATTGGTCAAAAATGGAACATGAATGTCAATAATATGTAAAGTTTTGAAATCAATTTCAATAACACGGTAATTTAATGTGTGAACCATCTCAATAATTATAACCTATTGTTATACCTTGCTAATTTCCATTGGAATTTGATCTAATGGGTAAAGTTAATCCCCCATCTTCATAAGGTCACAATTTCATTATTACAACTACTGAATATTTTACAAAATAGGTTGAGCTTATTCATTTAAAATATAACATGGGTGAATGTCTGTAAATTTATAGTGATACGTATCCTTTCTTGGTTTGGTCTTCCATATTATATTATTATGATTAATATTTTATATTTCAAGAATAATATAATTACTAATTTTTGTATTAAATACAGTATCCAACATACTTTTCCTACTCCTTACTACTTCCAAGGTAATGGTCAAATCAAGGATACAACTAAGATAATCCTAAGCATATTTAAAAAGACACTTGTTAAATATGGTGAGGATTCACATAATCAAATAATATATCTTTATGGGAAAATTGTACAAATGTTAGGACAAATACAAGGGAAACACTTTATTTTATTGTTTATGTTATAGAGGTAGTCCTCCCTTTAGATCTTGAGATTAATTCTCTTCGTGTGTCCCTTAAAGGTATTATCAATGGCATTGAATATAGACAAAAAATATTGTGTTAATTGTAAATGTTAGATAAGGAAAACATTCATGTTATTGACTACTTGAGAATTTATCAAAATCACTTATAGAAAGCTTATAAAAAAGGGATCAAATCAAGAGAATTAAAATTAGGTGACTTAGCACAAAAATAAACTCAAAATAATATAATTTTAGATAAATAAAATAAAATAAAATTCAAACCTAATTAGCTAGGTCCATTTGTTATTACATTGATTATTGGTAATTTGTTTACCACCTAACTACATTAGAAGGAAAATATCTAAATAATCCAATGAAGATCAAGGACTTCTATCAGATTTATATGAGTCATGTTTTATTTTTTTATAGTCTTTTTTTCTTGATCTTTGATTTCATGTTATTTGTGATATCTTGTGTCCATGTTTGAGTCATTTTTTTTGCACGCATGTACATATTTTTTTATTGACTTGTCCTCAGTTGTCTTGTTTAATCATGTCAACATGTGTCTTCAAGTCTTGTATTTATTGAGCTCCATATATCATATATTTCTTACATTAGGGACAACACATTAGCTCCGCTACATCATTTATCGATACAAGGGTATACTATTATGATGCTTTATCACTTATATATTTCCATTGAGGCATGATACTTACACATTCCTCATGAGTTTAATCAATGATACTTACACATTACTCATGATTTTCATCAATTATATTTTATGCTATTAAGCACATCACATAATTACATTGATTTTATCTCCTCCACATCATGAACACATCATTTTCCATCATAGAGGTAAGTTATTATCATACACCACATCACTTATTGATGATGGGGGTATATTTTGAATGAGAATTATTAATCATATCATACTTATTTAGAGTTTATTAAACTCATGTTCCTATCTATCTTACATTTATTATATCAGGATGGGTTGTTCACCCAATCTCCTTCATACATCTTGGCCACATTATTTTACTATACTTGATATATGTAATCACCTAAAAGTGGTAATTGGATGTTAAGAATGTCATTTGATTTACCCTATTCTTATCTTATCCCTATACCTATCCTAGAGTCTTAGACATACTTTTTAAGTTATTCAGTAGACCATAGTCACCCATATTTAGCCAAAACATAGTCCTAGAACTATCTTCTCAAAACCTAGACCAACTTGCTTAGTAGTCTTCCAAGTGGACATTAGTGTTGAGGTACATTCATGTTAGTGTGTTGATACATTGATGATTTTCATTGATTTCAAAGCTAATTTAGTGTAATTTATGTTCCATAAGTGATCTTATGAAGATACATGATAAGTATTCATGATGGCTTAAGCATGGTCTAGTAGGTTCTTGAGATCTGCATAAGATCTTGGTACTATGTTGTGATGTGACAAGCTTGTGAGATTATGTCTGAAATTAGTTGAGCATGGAATAATTTTATTTGGAATAATAATTTTTTCTCGAGTGCATCTACATTGGTAGGAATATCTCAAAGATGTATGATGCCTAGTAGGTTTGTGTGAATGGACTTGTTCATGAGCATGAACATAGCTTGTAGAGGCATGATGGTAACGATATGGATTTGTATGAGCTTGAAGTTGTGAAATTTATTATGTGATCATGTTAAAATAATATATTACATGATTATGAGGTGTTTTTAATAGTTTAAGAGGGTTCAAGGTGTTTTCAAGGTCTAAGTGTGGCTTACAGGTATAAGCCTAGTGTGCAAAGAGACCTAGTGCAGCCTAATGAAGGGTAAAAGTCAATTTCCAAGGTGTTAGATCTCATGTGAGATTTAAAAAATGTGTGATGGGTTATTTCAATATTTATCATGAAGTTTCAGGTCTTGAGTCAAAGGAAAAAGCATGAAAAGTGGGTCTTTACGTCTCTAAAGTGATAGAAAGAAGAGTTGTAGACTCGAGAAGGAACTTTTGGTGCTTTTTGGCATGTTTGACTATTGCATGGGAAGCTGATTTATTAGATAGCTATGTAAAAGGGTCATAAAAATAATTTCCAAGCATTAGGAGTTATTTTTAGGGACAAAGTTATATGAACAAATGTTAAGAATGGAAATCAGTCTAAAACTGTCATAGTGAGTTGATGGTGAAGACTTATTTTTTGAGTGCCTATAATGGATTTATAAGGATATTTTTATGATTTTATCATGTTTATGACTCTTTTAGGTACCTCTATGTGGCATTGATTGTTCAAGAGAGTGATTAGAAGCTATAGAAAAACTCTTGTTTCTTATAAAGTTGGTATAGCAGGAAGGGTTGACTAGGTCAAAGAATGAAAATCATTAGAGGGAAAATTTTGAGACTTATATTTCATGAAAATTATGATTTATAATTAGGTTTAATAATTCAATATTTATAAATCGGTCACTGAATTTGATTTATCGCTAAAAAAGCCTAATAGTGAAGACGGTGAGAAAAACTAGGCAGAAATGAGAATGAGTTTAGGGATATGTTGTAGTGGATTAGGAATGGATAAAATTGCTTAAGGTTTTTTATCAATACCTATATCACCTTTCCCCCTTTATTATAAGTTTTGGTGATGCACATAAACAAGAAAAATGTTGTTCACAAGATGACTTGTCTAGTGAAGATGGATAATGAAGGTATAAGTTTTAGATATTGGTCTATATATTCCATATTTTTTATTACAACTATGTATCCTTGTGTTTATAGATGTCATAAATATCTATAATTATAATAACCAAGCATCATGACTTATTTTTTGTATCTACACAAGTGTTGGAATTCAAGTTCACCATGAATGGTTCTCAAGATAGAATGACAGTTATGGGTATGCAAGATGAAGTAAGGAATTTGAGACTCCATGAAAGGAGTAAGTGTATCCAATTCACACACACACACACACACACACACACACACACACACACACACACACACACACACACACACACACACACACACACACACACACACACACACACACACACACACACACACACACGTGTGTGTGTGTGTGTATTACCTATACATGTTATATATAATGTTGATTTTAAATTTTATAAGTTGATATATGGAAGCCAAAATGGCTTGTCTGGTTATGTTAGAACTATGAAAGAGAAGATTAACAAATAAGTTTGTAAGACCAATGATTGACACTAGAACCAATGATATGTCTATTGGATTATTTTATATAGGTAACATAGTAACTATTAACGTTAATTATAAGTCATGTAAGTTTTATTACAATTTATAAGGACAACATTCTTCATGACTATGTTTTTAGAGCTACAGGGAGTTTTCTGTGTGTAAGTGAGAATGATGTTCATGTGTCATTTTGACCATTTGGAAGTGTAAAAAAATGTGGTGATGTCCTATAGTTTCCATGGGATATAATACATACATTTTTATTATTTTCAAGTGCCTATATAATTTTTAATGGTCAAAGGTTCTTAACTGCATTTTGGAGCTTTCTGGCAAATCAGAGTGAGCCTTTTGTAGAAGTGTGTTTAAGTGTTTGGAGCCTAAGTGATAGTGTATAATATATTTTATGATGACCCTAAGGTCATAAATTTTACATCCATATGTTTATTCTTCCTTTAAATATTTTAAATAGGTTATTTGAGATGTGTTTTTGTAGACAATGTTTTTGGGGTAATTAGGTCTAATAGGTCTTTAAGGCCTAATCGAGCTTTCATGAGGTAAGCAAAGGATGTGTGACTTATTAATCATGAAGGATGAAAATTCAGGTTTCCAATAAAAAAATTTAAATGTTTAATTACTTTATTGAGATACATATAGTCCATAGATGTTCATGTTGTTCCGTGAAGAGGATAAACCTAATGCATTAGGTCTCTAAGTAGGCCTAGAAGAAGATTGAGGTCTAAATGAGTTTTGCCAACATAATGGTGATTCTAGTTTGATTTATTATTATTTATAAAATTGTATAATATATATTTTTTTATAACCCTAATGGATTAATTTCTTGTTTGACCAAGAGTGTGAGTGTTCTAGTGATTGGTATAAGTACAAGGCATAAAAAGCCTATTTGGGCTAGTTAAGGTATGTGCGAGAGAAAGAAAAGAAAATATATCTTGAAGGAGAATAAGTAGGTCATGTAGACCATAAAATAGAGAAAATTATTATTCATGAACATCCATCATAAGTTCTAAGTATGATGAGCAAGTCATTTGACCTAATCAAGCCATATGAGGGTTGTTTGAGCGAAGTAGAAGAAGGGCAAATTTGCTTGTTTGAAGAAGTAGTTTGAGATCATTGAAGAATTGATATTTTATTGATTTATATAATATTATATTTTAATTATATATGTGTTCCTAATTTATGATAGTGGATAGAGTAAATAGAGAGCTGAAAAAGAGGTCACCAACTATTGGTTGAGAAATAAGGTGTCTTGAGGTGATCAAGTTGATCTATGTTGAGTTGGTGATTTATAAAAAGGGAGTGAGAGATGCCTTGAAATATTTCATATGAATTATTTAAGTGTATTATTTTTTTATAAGTCACTTATGGGTTAATTACCTCCGTGCAAGTCGGATCTTTCTAAAGGATTAGTTGAGTTGGTGTTTGACTAGTGAGGGGTTGGTGCTCCTTCTGGGGTTGGTGCCTTACTAAATGTTGATTCATTGATTATAGGAATATATTAAAAGTGGTTTTTTAGTTGGTTTTATCCCCAATGAGGGTTTCCCACATATATATTATGTTCATGTGTTTTTATCTTGCTTCATAATTATATGATTTCTTCTCTATGCATTACTTGTTCACTATATTGGTTTGAAAGGTTAATCATGTTAAGTGGAAAGAAAGGATTGTTTTAGAACATTTATTCACTCACACCCCCTATTTTTGGTTGTGGTTCCAATAATTGGTATAATATAAAGTCCTTTGGAGAGGTATAACATCCTAAAAGAGATACTAGAAGCACAAGATGGCTAAGCTTATGATGGTCATGGTTGAGGTTTACATAAAGTACTACATGATGGTACTATCAAGATTGACTAAGGAGAAGAAGGATGATAAGATGAGTCTTGATCAACACTTAAACCAAGGTAATTTATGTGTTGTTGTAGGACATTAGTCAAAGTTGAAATAATGTCAAAAGTACCATTTTTTAGCTCAGAAGGACTATGTAGAAGCTAAGTCAAAGATCAAACCTAAGGTGACAGTCTAGAAGGACTCTGAAGACATGTTAAGAGTAAGGAATATTTCAAGGCATCAAGGTGTCTTGTAGAACCTTACTTTAAGCCTTGTAAGAAGGTATACATAGGTATATTGGTGAATCAAGTAATCAAAATCTCATGAGAGTTGTTGATTCATCTATAAGACCAATGGCATTCTTTGTAGAGGTATTATCCATAAGATTCAAGGAATGGAGATAATCTAAAGAGTATGTTTGAAATTGTGTCTCCATGAAGATGCTATAAAGTTTTATAATCCATGACATATGATCATTTGATTAGTGTCAATGATGAAACATCATAAATATATTTTCAAGTAAGTCATAAGTATATATAAAGGCATAGGTCTTCAAGTGAATAATGAGTTTATCATCAAACTAGAGGAGATGAGTTGAGTCTATGAAGTTATCATAGATGAGCAGGCATATGTTGATGAGGCCATGATCAGATGATACATAGTTGAATAAGGGCAAAGAGTAGAGTTGAAAATATGACTAAATGTTTTGGGTCTCTACTAGGCCTAAGAAGAGAAGGTGGTTGACTGTGAAAAATTATGAATATTCTTGTATGCATACGGAGTTTTGGTTGAATTTTTTGAGTGTATAAAGATCTAAGAAGGTGACTATACCTTATGGGCATGATCAATGAAAAAATAAGAAAATAGTTTGAAGGTATTATTGAGAAACATAAAGAGGAATTCAGTTTGATCATGAGTTCTAATAAAGCATATGAGTCATAGATTGGTCTACAAGACCAATGATATTATGAAGACCATTTGAAGCTTGTTAACAAAGGTAAAAAATGTTGTCATGACCTCTGAGCCCTTATGAACATATTCAGAGATGGATTGGAGACTTAATAGGATCTTTTGTTTGTTTCATAAATTATTAATGGTTATTATCTTTATGTGAGAAGGTTTGATGACCTTTGGAGAAGGCCATGTGGGTCCTAGAAGGATAGTTGATTACATAAAATATGTTGGTCATCATTGGCAACTCACGTATGGGTGAATCTATTTTCATTCAAGGTATGGTATTCTTGTGAGATATGTATTTGTTGTAAACAATTGGTTTGTGATTTAAAATGATATGAAATAGGTGGATCATAGAGTTATGGGGAGCTAACTCAAGTCTCTTGAGAAGCTTGAAGAGAAGTATGTATGGACAAAGGGGTAACTTAATGGTTCTATGAGTGGTCAGGTCCAAGGATCAATGGAATATGTGTGGATGACCTTGTGAGAATGTATATGACCCTTTTTAATTAATTTCAAAGGGGGAGAAAGAATTGATTGGGAAAAATACTTTTTTGGGGGAGATCCAACTTGAGGAGATGAGAATGATCTATTGTGTTAGAGTGTTTTCCATCAATGACAAAGGGGGAGATTATTGAGGTATGTTCATGTCAGTGTGTTTAGACATTGATGATTGTCATTTATTTTAAATTTAATTGAGTTTCATTTATGTTTCATAAGTGATATTGTGAATATACATGATAAGTATCCATGATGGCTTAAGCATGATCTAGTAGGTTTTTGAGATCTACATAAGATCTTGGCACTATGTTGTGATGTGACAAGATTGTGAGAAGATGTGTGGTAGTAGTTGAGCATAGAATAATTTTGTTTGGTATAATAATGTGTTATATATTCCTTATATATTGGCAAGAAGATCTCAAAATGGTATGATGCCTAGTAGGTCTTTGTGAATGAACTTGTCCTTGAGAATGAACATAGATTGTAGAGGCATGATGGTAATGATATGGAATTTTATGAGCTTGAAGTTTTTAAATATAGTATGAAATCATGGTACAAGGATATATGACATTATTATGAGGTTTTGTGAGTAGTTCAAGATATTTCAAGGTGTTTTCAAGTTGTAAGTGTGGCTTACAGTTATAAGTCTAGTGTGAAAAGAGACCTAGTGTGGCATAATGAGGGGTAAAATTTAGTTTCAATGGATATAGAGATCATGTGATATTTACCATAGGTGTGAGAGGTTTTTTCAAGAGTTCTCATGAAGTTTTAGGTCTTGAGTTAAAGGAGAAAGCATGAAAAGTGGGTCTTTAGGTCTCTCGAGTGCTAGAAGGAAGAGTTGCAGACCCCAGAAGCAAATTTTATTATTTGTTGGAACATGTGACTATTTCATGAGAAGATTAAATATTATTTAAATATGTAAAAGGATCATAATGATGTTTTATAAGCATTAAGAGTTGGTTTTTTGGATAGATTTGTATGAATAAATGTTAAGAATGGAAACCAGTCTAAAACCCTCATAAAACCCTTACAGTAACCCAATGGTGAAGATTTTGTTTTTGATTACCCAAAATGGATTGATAAGTATATTTTTATGATTTTATAATTTGGAATAATATTCTAGGTACCTCCAATTGGCATTGAGTGTTTAGGAGAGTGAGTGGAAGCTACAAAAAATCTCTTATTTCTCATAAATTTGGTATAGCAAGAAGGGTTGACCAAGTCAAAGAATTCAAATCATTGAAAGATAAATTTTGAAACTTTTAATTCATTCTCATTATTATTTTTTATTAGTTTTCATAATTTAAAAACTATAAACTGGTAATTGAAGTGGGTCTATCTCTAAAAAGGCCTAATAGTGAAGATGGTGAGAAAAACTAGGCAAGATTGATGAGTTTAAGGATATGTTGTAGTGGATTAAGAATGGATAAAATTGATTAAGTTTTTTTTAAATAAATATATCACCTTTCCCCATTGATTATAAATTTTTTTTATTTATATAAACAAGAAAATAGTTATTCACAAGATGACTTGTCTAGTGAAGATGGACAGTGAAGGTATAATTTTTAGAGATTAGTTTATATATTCCATATTTGCTATTAGACCTCTATATACTTGTGTGTATATGTCATAAGTATATGTAAATATAATAATCAAGCATAATTACTTATTTTTTTATCTACACATGTGTTGGAATGCAAGTTCACCATGACTGGTTGTCAAGACAGAATGACAATTTTGGATATGCAAGATCAAGTAAAGAGTTTGAGACTCTATGATAGGAGTCAGTGTATCCAATACACATTTTGATATTTTTTGGGATGTATATGACTTATAAATGATGTAAATAATTTTTAGAGTCACTTTTATAAGTTGATATATGGAATCCAAAATGGCTTGTCTGGTTGTGTTAGAATTGTGAAAGAGAATATTAACAGATTGGTCTATAAGACAAATGATTGACACTAGAACCAATTTTATATATATATATATATATATATATATATAACATGAATTATAATTAACATTAATAGTTAATATTTAACCTATATAACATCATCAAATATATATATATATTAGTTAATATTTAATCTATATAACATCATCAAATATATATATATATATATATATATATTTGATGATGTTATATAGGTTAAATATTAACTATTAATGTTAATTATAATTCATGTATGTTCTATTACAATTTTTAGATAAAACATTATTCATGACTATGTTTTTAGAGCTACAGGTATTTTTTTGTGTGTAAGTGAGAATGATGTTCCTATGTCATTTTGACCAGTTTGGAAGTGTAAAAAAAAATGGTGATGTATTATAGGTTACATGGGATATAATAAATAAATTTTAAGTGTTTGAAATTTTCTATACAATTTTTAATGGTCAAAGGTTCTTGACTATGTTGTAGAGCTTTCTGGCATATCAGAGTGAGCCTTTTGTAGAAGTGTTTTTGAGAGTTTGGAGCCTGATTTATGGTGTCTGATGTATTTTATGATGACCCTAAGGTCATAAATTTTACATCCATTTTAATATTGTGGTTTTGAAGTGTTTCTATAGTTTTTTTTTAGATGTATTTTTGTAGACAGTGTTTTTGGGGTAATTAGGTCTAATAGGTCTTTGAGGCCTAATGGAGATTTCATGAGGTAAGCAAAGGATGTGTGACTTATTGAGAACAAAGGAGGTTGTTTTAGGCTTAAAATAAAGTGTTTGAAAGGTTTTATTACTTTGGTGAGGGCCATATATGTTCATGTTGTTCCATGGAGAGGATAGACCTAATGCATTAGGTCTCTAAGTAGGCCTAGAAGAAGATTGAGGTCTAAATGAGTTTGGCAGACCTAATGGTGATCCTAGTTTGATTTATTATTATGTTTAACATTTTTTAATATATTTTTTAGGTCTGATACTAATGTATTAATGTCTTATCTGACCAAGAGTGTGAGTGTTCTAGTGATTGGTATAATTACAAGGCATAATAGGCCTATTTAAGCTAGTAAGGTATGTGAGAGAGCAAACAAAGAAAACATCTAGTGGAGGAGAATAAGTGGGTCATGTAAACCATAAAATTGGAGTATATTATTGTTCATGAACATCCATAATATTTTTTGAGTATGATGATCAAGGTCATTTGACCTAATCAAGCCATATGAGGGTTGTTTGAGCAAAGTAGAAGAAGGGCATATTTGCTTTTTTGAAGAAGAAATTTGAGAGCATTAAAGGAGTGATATTTTGTTAATTTAGGTATGATTATATTTTAATTAGATATGTTTTCTTGATGTATGATATTGGATAGAGTAGATAGATAGCTAAAGAAGAGGTCACCATCTGTTTGTTGAGTAACAAGGTGTCTTGAGGAGATCAAGTTGATCTTAGTTGAGTTAGTGCTTTATCAAAGAGTGAGAGATGCCTTGAAATGTTTTAGAAGTTTTATTTAAGTGTTATATTTTGTGTTGAGTCACTTAGGGGGTAGGTGCCTCCTTGTAATTTGGATCTTACTAAAAGACTAGTTGAGTTGGTGCTTGACTAGTGAGGGGTTGGTGCTCCTTGTGGGGTTGGTGCCTCACTAAATGTTGATTCATTGCTTATATGACTATGGTACAAGTGGTCTATTAGTTTTTTTAATCCCTCATGAGGGTTTCCCACATTTATTATGTTTTCATGTGTTCATATCTTGCTTCATGTTTATATGATTGCTTATCTATGCATTGCTTGTTCACTATATTGGTTTGAAAGGTTAATCATGTTAAGTGGAAAGAAAGGATTTTTTTAAAACACTGATTCACCCCCTCCCTCTTTTTGTTTTTGTTTCCAAAAATTATCACCACATTTGGGACACTATAGCCACATGACATTACTGTCCCTAATTAGACACTATTGTCCTTATCCCTAGCTCTTCCCAACGGATACTTCTTCAAATTTGTGCCCTTCCTAAGGTTATCCTAAGCCTATTTTATTATCCACACAAGCTACAAAACTTTATAAATACAAGTATAATTGACCTATAATCACTAGATGTATAATTTATGCAAAAGCACATTCAAACCAAAGACAAGTTGAGAAAAATTAAGGTATTTGATCCCTATTATTCCCTGCCTCTATGTACTACCATATACAACATCCCTAAGCCTAGTTTTCAAAGATTTCAAAGTTCAAGCACATTCAAGGCATCCAAGTCCAATCTCATTCTAGCATTCACTTTCACTTTCATCAAACACTAGGTGGGATAACTACATCGATCTTGATCCCTCTTTAGAGTATTGGTATGTAGGAAACTCTCTTTATAATGAGGTATTGAGGATGTCCCACCTATCCTACTAATGAACACAAAATTATTATCATTCCATACTTGTAAAGAGGATTAGGGTTTTCACACTAAATCAAGTTTTTCTGGAACAACATAGAGCTCTAGGTTTCATACATGCAAGGATAGGACCTACAAACACAAGCGCATGTGATCCAAATAAATACAAAAAGTCTCATAAAGGGGACACTACCACCAACTTGAGGACACTACAGCAATATGACATTATTGTCCATATGGGGTGCTACTATCTAGTGAAGAAATAGACTCCAAAATCCTATTGATGACACTTAGAACTATCAAGAACCTAATTTTTAGAACCATATCACACGCGACAGTCATTTTCTAGATAAGTCTTTTTATATACCTATTTATTGTTATTTTTAGAAATTCAAAGAAGGTCAAATACCATAACAAATCAGTGCTTAATTATTGAAATTTATTTTACTGATTTAGATATCTCATCCCTTTAATCTAAACATAGGATTTACATAGTTAAACCCTAAAATATTAAATCATTTGGTGAACTCGTCTTACTTTGAATATTGCTTCAAATCATAGCTTGCATTAATCCTAATTTTTATGCAATAATTATGGCTACCTACTTCTTATTTTTTTTAGATAACCTAGCTAAATTAAATCAATTTCACATTAGGGTTTCAATTTATTTTACATATAATTTAAATTGGTGTAAAGAAACCCTAGATTCAAAAACCCTAACCCTAGATGCTCTTAGGGTTTGTATCCTTTTTTATTATATTTTCATTCACTACTGTTAATTTTTTAGAATTCATATATTCTATTTTATTAACTCTATTTTAATTTGTTTACTATATGCCATCTAAAAAAGCTCTCTCTCTTCCATTAAGAAGAAGTGTTAGACTAGGTGGTAATCCTATATAACATATTTAGATTCCTATTATCTAAACATATAACAAGGAAAAGGAACCTATTACAACTCCATATATGAATCCTTCACACCTTGATTATTTGGAATTCAATGGCAATGCATCTGAAGATGAACAATATAACCAAGAGTAAGATGAGTTCCATATTGAGAATCAAGACACACTACCTCCACTTAATGATAATGATGTAATTATGAACAAAGATGAGGTATTTAAGGCTTTAGAGATAGAATTTGAGAACATCCCCTTGATCATGAATAAATTCTATAGGCCATATTAGAGATCAATAATAAGAAAAACAATGGTCAATCTTCAACCCCTCTAGTTAATAATTTTATTACACCTCTGGTGGGGCCAACTTAGATAGCACAACCCAAGATTGTTATTCAACCATTAGTGATAGCTACACCACTTGTGGATAGTTCCTCTATTCCATATGTACAATCAATTATGCATGAGGTTCTTACTTTGCATTCTAAGTTGTTACATCTTGAGAAAGGAGGAGTTAGGCCATCACATGCCTTGGATTCCAACATTATCTTGCATACACCTTTGGCACATCACATAGTGATAAATCCTTATCCATACAATTTCATGGAACCCAACCTCACATTATATGATGGCAAAGGTAACCCAAAACATCACCTCAGAGCCTTTTATGTAGCATTCTTGGACTATGTATCCCATGATTGGCTTCTTACAAAGTTATTTCCATGCAGTCTCAATAATTATGCCCTACGGTGGTTCTAAAATTTGCCAAATCAATATATAATGACATTCATCCTTTATCCAACATGTTCGTAGCACACTTCTCTATCAACATTAGTGATAAGATATCACACAAGTGGCATAGTTAAATCAAAATTCAAATGAGCCTATTGTTGATTATGTCTTATGATACAAGGCAATATTATCCAAATTGACTAGCCCCATGGAAGATAGAGAGCTTTAGGATATATTCACATAGAGTGTATTACCATCATTGCATGAAGCTCTCTTATTCAAGGAAAGAGAGGTTAAGATCTTAGCAATGGGCAAACTCAAATACACAAATGGATCAGAATCAACTATTAAGAGTACAAAAAAACTCCATATAAGGTAAAGGCCACAAAAAATAAAAGTGATAAAAATTCCATAGTTAACGTAGCTTCCAAGCTTTCTCATAGATTGATTTTATCCACTTTTCAATGCAAAGTCTTCACTAATCTTCCAGAGTCATCAACATGATTTCTACAACAACTATTGAAATTCAATGTCATATCTCTCCCTCCCATTAAAGAGGTTGATACAACATGACCTATTCTAAATATTTATGATTCAAATGTATTATGTAACATAGGGCACCAGGCCACATGACAAATAGATGCATTAGCCTAAATCATAAGATATAAGATCTTATTGAGGCTAACATTATTGATGTGGGCACACCCACAAAGGCATCGAAACAAAAATAGACAAAGGAAAAATCACTCAAGATATTTTCAAATCCTTTCCCAAAACATACAATTAATGAGGCAAAGGGCACATCAGATGTTCATTATACATACTAGGTACATCCACTACCAAATTTCTATCACACAAATACAGATGAGACACATCCACTGCATAACATTATTGGCATGTATCATACTATAGTTTCACCTAGACCACCTATCACATTTTTAGAGTAGGATATTGTGTATGATGACATAGATTTACATGTGCTCTTCATACGAGCATACATAGACACCATCTTATTCATAGTGTTATGGTTGACAATGGGTCAAGCATAAACATGTGCACCATGACATACTTAAATCACTTGTGATACATAGAGTGAGATATATTCCCAACAGATATATTAATTAGCAGTTTTAGTGGCCACATTCAGATCTATATTGGGGAGATTATGCTTCCATTATAGGCTGGACTAGAACACATAGCCACTTAGTTCCTAGTAGTACCTAGTGTAGGTGTATTTGGTATATTATTGGGTATGCCATGGTTACAATATATTTTATCCATCCCATCTATAGTACACTAATGATTGAAGTATATACATGTTAATCAGGTGGTTAAGGTTGAGGGCATCCCATATGAGTATCCTCTACCCATCCCATGGGTCATTCCAACATAGTTTCTAGCTACAGTTTTATTAAAGACACCAGTTATAGTTCTAGCACCATTACTAGATATTACATGGCTATTAGTTATAGTAGAGAGTAAAAATCCTATGCATACATCACATTTTTCATCAGAGTCATCAGTCTAAAATAGGTATACTCCTATGGTATCTACATGTAAGCATACTCTCCCATGAAGACCATTACTAGAGAGACCATTACATCAAAGATATGTCACATATTCTAGAGGACCTTCCTCTACTTAGTTTATATTGAGATTAGTTATATTGGGTTCTAAGGGTTCTCAATATAGGGCACCTACATCACCTATATCTTCTAATTCTATCAGATGCACCTTTAAGACCCATATAGTTCATAGGGCATCATAGTCAGGCCACAACATCATAGCATCACTACATAGGAAGCTTCAGACACAGATTATACATCATAGTAGATCATTGGCTCATAGTTACCCTTTCACATCAAATGCATGATCACAGTTCCCCTATTCGACATAGGTCATGGTGATAGTGAGTCTCCCATGAGACTCATTGGTTAGTATGGTTCCTAACTTTATACAACTTCCTTATCTCTCTCACTCCTTATATATAGTTTATATTCATTTGAATATACATATATTATACTTATAAAATAAAAAAAACATTCAAATATTTTCAAAATATAAAATGTATAGATTATATGCATTGTTATGTTTACATTTCTACTACTTGCTAGATATTGCATATTACTAGTTATCTTAGTATAGTGAGTTTTACCATACACATATGATTCACTTGTTCTTGTTGAGTGATCACAGATTCCATATAGGACTCCAATCCACTACATTGATCTAGTCCATCTATCATCGACCCATTGGAGGCATTTACACCAATATATGTTTATACATCTACCCACTTGGGGGCATCTCATACATAGGTTTTACTACCAGGTTATATCTTTACATACTATACATTCTATTTTATGCATTAATTTATCTTGATATTGATCACTGATACTTATTGCTCATATGTTTTTCCAACTATCACTAATTAGACTTAGTATATATGCATCCTAGAATCTACATAAATTTGTATTACATGGTTATACATGATTTCATTTCTAGTTTTCCTAGATTACACTTAATTATGTTCATATGCTTCTTCCATCTTTGAGGGCATTCAAATATTTCATTATTCTTTGGGTCTACACCACTTCTATATTTTTATGCCTTGGACATGTGCCCATGTCCCTTGTGTGTGCTTTTTTACTTCTCTATGTGGACATTTGAACATGTCCTTCTATGTGGCTATAATCCAAATTGCTTGTTGTTTGCATATGAGGATATTTGAACATGTCCTTGTATGTCTTAATTCTTAGATTTAGTGACATATGCCCATGTCCCTTGTATTTTGGCCCCTCGATTTATCTTTTGCATGCCTCATGTGTTTGTATGTATGCTTCCTTATGTTATTCTACACCATGACACTTATATTTAATTTTTACACACATACCAATTTTTGATACCATGTGGATCTCATGCATCTACCCTTCCTACTTAGGTGTCATGATGGACATCATACCCCATCCCCCTAGGTAGTTACTCAGATTTATTATTATACACATTGATTACATTTATATTGACACCATTGTCCAATGTTGGATTAAAACATACATCTTACATTACCTACTTATGCTTAGATTTATTTACATATTGATGTAATGTTTGTACATTGTCTTGAAATATCAAGGACATTCTCTATCTAACACATTTTGTAGATCTACTTTTTTAGAGAGTAATTCTCACATAATTTTTAAAACTACCCTCAAAAGAGGGGGAATTCACAAGGGTTTATCATAGAGATCAAGTTTCTACTTTGCTATTCACAGATAAATTTTAGCACACAAGCTTAATTTCATAAATCAAACACATGGTAGACACACAAAAAAATAGAGACTTGGACAAAAATTCAAAAGACCTGAATTTTAAACCAGGTAAACATTAACACCTAGATTAGGATACTAACACCACAAAGTGTTATTTTCCACTACATGGTACTACTATCTAGTAGCCCCATCTTCAAGATGATAGAGATCATTCAAACTAGTATACCAAGTACAGTACATATTTGCATAGATACAATCATAGGTTTGATAGTTATGTTCATATTTTACTCAGATACATTCATTTTAGCTTAGATCCAATTGCTCACATTTTGAGGCATCATGTGTGGCATGATCATTCCCACATAGATTTAACTATTACATACTCAATTCAGATTCAGTATACTCAGATACCAAATTAGGGACATGTGTGTGGCACATAGTTTCCACATACTCAACTACACACATGTTTATTAGATGGAATGGTAAACTCAATGTCATCATATACATTGTATACACTTGCTATCACATTCTAGGTTGTCATAATATTTATGCCTTATTCCATCTATAGTGGTTGGCATTATTGAGTGAACCAAAGTTTCTTAATATACCTGAGTGGTCATGGAGCTGACGTATACAGTCAAATTTATTTATTTAAATACTTTTAACACTTTGCATAGTTCAATTATAGATGCATCTACTTCCCATAGGTGGGAGTTGATGGAGTAATGGCTTACTTGAGTTCTTGAGCCACCCACATGAGAGAGTTATACATACTTATAGTCTTATCAAAGCTATTCATAGATATTAGGATCTATAGAGTAGGGGTGTGTAATGATGGAGTCAAAACTGGATTGAGTTATTGAGCCACCCATATGAGGATTGAGCAAGCCATCAGCTCAGTCCAAGCTATTCAACGATATGATCACTATGTACACTCACACATATAGGTTGTCACTAGGTTCATGCATTGGTCTGCATACCCAACAAGGTCTATTCATTCCTTTCCTCTCTCTTTACTTAGCTTTTACTCAATTACATTATTTCAGCATAGTCTTTTGATTTTGATCATCTCTTAAGTAAGGACTTATTTTTAAATGTTTCATTGCAAGATATTTTCTTTAGATCATGTTTCACATACATAGACCCATATAAACATATTCAAACTCAGCTACACGAGATTCACTTCCAATTTAAGTCTAGGTATGCTTCCTTTTTCCTTTATAATAGTCATTTTTTTTGCTTCATTACTAGTATAAAGTGAAGGGGGAAGATGTAATCACCTAAAAGTGGTAGTTAGATGCTAAGAGTTTTTCTTGAGTTTCCCTATGCTTAGCTTAGCCCTAGACCTATCCAAGAGCCTTAGACACACTTTTTCAATCATTGAGCAAACCACAGTCACCCATAATCAGCCAAAATAAAGTCCCATAATTGTCTTTTGAGATCCCAACCCAACTTGCTCAATAGTCTACCAAGTGCACATTAGCACCACATTTGGAACACTACAGCCACATAGAACTAGTGTTCTTAAGTGGGTGCTACTATCCTTAGCCTTGGTTCTTCCCACTAGATATGTTTTCAAACATGTGCCCCTCCTTAGGTCATCCTATGTATATTTTCTTATCCGCATAAGCTATAGAACTCTATAAATACAAGTCTAATTGACCTCTATTAACTAGATGGAAAATAGATGCAAAGGCACATTAAAACCAAAGACAAGTTGAGAAAAATTAATGTATTTGATCCATATTTTGCCTTACTTATACATACTACCATCTACACTAGCCCCAATCCAAATTTTAAAATATTTCAAAGCGCAACCACATTCAAGGCATCCAGTTCCACTCTCATTCTAGCATTCACTTGCACTTGCAACAAGTACTAGGTGGGAGAACTACAATGTGTTTGATCCCTCTTCAAAGTATTGGTATGTATTCAACTCTCTTCATAGCAAGGTGTTGAGGATGTTCATCTTATCCTACTAACAAACACATAATTATTTCCCATTCCATACTTGCAAAGAGGATTAGGGTTTACACACTAAATCAAGTTTTCTAGGCATAACATAGAGCTTCAAGTTTCATGTGCACAAGAATAGAACCTAAAAAAATAGGTCCAGGTTCTCCCAAAAAATAGGAATAGTCCTACAAAGGGCAAACTACTACCACCTTGAGGACACTAAAACATGGTGTTACTATCCATATGGGGCACTATTGTCTAGTGAAGAAACAAACTCTAGAATCCTATTGACAACACTTAGAACTATCCAAAACTTAGTTTTTAGAAGCCACATCATCCACAATAGTCATTTTCTAGAAAGTCTTTATTTATGCCTATTTATTATTTTTTTTATAAATTCAAATAATGTCAAATTCCATAATAAATTAGTGATTATTTATTGCAATTTATTTAAGTGATTTAGAAATCTTAGCCCTTTAATTTAAAAAAAGGATTTACATAGTTAAACCCTAAAAGGTTAAATCAATACACTTATTATTATGTCTTATGCATATTGGGGCATCTCATTATAGTGGGTCATCTTACTTTTCCCTCTTTACAAGGTACTAGTGGGGCATATCACTTTTTCCTACATTTTCTTTTTACACCATTACTCACCATGCATCAATTTCAACATATTAGTATTGGGTTACATATTAATTTTTTACCTTATTTTGGATTTAGTGATCTAAATAAGCCAAAATATTGGGACTAATTTAGATTGTATAATATATGTCTAATTTAATAAAATCTAAATGTAACAATAAAGTTTGACTAATTTAATATAATTACCATTTATGGAGATGCCCTAGAAAATAGGGTACTTAAATTTTTAAGGTTATGTTCTAGTTATTGATAGTGTATAATCATAAAAATAGGCTCTACATGGGTTTTGTGTTCACTTAGATCAGGAAACAAACTTTGAAGCTCAATAGGAAGATTCTAGTACTACTAGGGGGCTCCTATGGAAATTAGATACATATGGGCTCTATCAAATTTGTCTAGGAAACCTACACTAATCTATGATAGTTTAGATCATTATGACTATGTTTTTAAGTGGTTCATGTGTTTTCATATTCCTTCGGACCTATGTCAATAACTTTAATCTATTTCTCTTTATTTCAAAACCCTAACTTATATTCTTGAGACCAATGTGACCTAGAAAAATAGATTAAAGAGGATGAGTTGAGCTAACCTTGACCACATCCCGTTGAGTGGATAAGCATTGCATAGATTCAAATACTTTGAATAGGGATTAATCCATGTTTAGTTCTCCCACCTAGTTGTGTGTGTGAAACTAGTGTAATATTAATTTGCAATGTAATCAAATGTTTAAACACTTGATAACATATGATATTAACCTCGTAATGGTATCCAAACATAGCTCAAAGCATACTCTTTGAGGGGTTTCATATTTTAAATCTTTAGGGAAGTTCATCCCAATGTGTAGATGAATAATAGATGTTTTGATAAATTCTAAATAGGAAAAGAATTAGGCTTGATATACTTATATAGTTGACTCTTTGGGTAATTTCCATCTAAAATGACATGTGAAATGTATAGGCTGATCCAAATGAAGGATTTGAATTTGATAAAATATCTGTTAAAGGGGATGAAAACAAGTCCAACCAATGCATACAACTATGGTTATTATATCATCTCACTATGGCATGAGGTGTTCATAAATTAGAAAATAATGATATAAGACAAAGAGACAATCGATGTAAGTTGATAAACTATTCAGGAAGAGACTAGGGAAATACTATGTATGAATAAAGAGAATCTGGCAAGCTTGGGTTCATATATAAGAGAATAGATATGAGAGAGAGTGAACAAGAGTTAATTAAGTATACACAAGTCATATATATTGAATCTGGGTGAAAAATGACATTATCAAATGTCTAATACAAATATGAGTGTGTCTACAGTTACATATTGAGCTTATTTGATCACATATTTCTATGTTTTTATATTTCCATATGTTTTACTTGGAACTCTCATAATGGTTACAATTTTTTTGTCATATTTATGTTACACATTGTGTGCATGATTTTATTTCAAGATGAGTGATATGTAGAAACATCCCTCACCTCAAAAAGGTGGAATATAGCTAGTTTATTCTATCTTTGGTTACAAATTCTAAGTGAAAAGAGAGGTTACATAGGTTATAGGTATCATATGTTTAATTCTTTGGCCAAGAAGTATATTTTTCCATATTGCATGGATCAATAGGATCTAGTTTTTCTAGGAACCAAGGACAATTTTTAGTTTCAATTGTAGAGTTTCAAAGTGATAGCATGGTTCACATATTGTGAGGTGTATTGATTCCTTGCTTATTTTAAATTTCATGTATTCCATTTGATTCCATTTATTATTGATTTACCATGACATTGATCTACTTTTTTGGCACTCTCATTTTATTTCACATACATTTGAGTTGTTGACATCATAATTTGAATAGTCCATTCCATAAATTTAGAGTTTCCTTCTTCAAACCCTCTCATGTATCACTTTTTCATTTTTCACTTTTATACACATACACATCAAAGTGGGCCATTATATAAACACCTAATTTTGAAACAATACTTATTATTGTTATGATTTTATCTTTATTTTTTGTATATCAATCACTAATTCAAATTAGGTACTTATTAGCACTTGTCCTTGTGATTCTACTTCTCCTTTCTTCTCTAAGTGGTCATGTACTTCTCTCTTTATTCTACTTTCTCTCTCTGTTGTGTTTCCCTATGCTTAGAGATATTCATCCTTTCTTTCTTATGTTATTTTTGTGTTTTAACTATTTACGTACTACATCCAAAAGTGGTTGCTTTCCCTTTTGGGCCATTTTTACCTTATAATCATTTTCTCTATTGTGTAAACCAATGTTCACAAACTTTACATCTTTTATTTTATAGAATTTTAAGCCAATAGTAATTAATATGAATTTTATAACTCTATATATACAAATCATCCTAGGCCATTTAATTCACAAGTATCAAGACACCATATAAGTCTAAGGTACACGATCAAGATTCTTATTCTAATCATCAAGACTTTCAAGAGATAAAAATTTATATTTATACGTACTTGTATCAAGAGATGTCCTTAAAAAAATATCATACTAATGGCATTTGATTATCCTAATAAGATAATTTGAAAACTTCTCTAACTCATTGGGATGGAACACACATGCACTAGAAATACATTGATCCTTGATTCAACATCTATATTTAGTTACAACCCTCATGGGGCCTAAACCAATTAACCCTACATATAGATTTATATATTATGTATTTCGAAACATTTTGGGGACTATTATAACCAAAATTTACACCCTTTAAAAAAATTTCAAGCCTTCCAAATTTGGGGTAATATAGAGGCAATCTTAAGTTGTGGGTGGCCTAATATTTGGATTGAATCTCTAGATCATAGGGTTAGCTCCCCTTGATGTATCAACTAAGATCATAGATCTACACTACTATTTTAAATGGAAAAGGGAGAAGGATAACATGGAATAAACTAACTAAATAGGTGATGCACCAAAACTAGTTTACCACTACCAACTAGCTACATGTACACATCAATCATGAGACTAACTTGAACATACACTACTCTTAATCTGCATCTCCTACATCAGCACTTTATTATGGAGGTTGTGATAGATGTTTGGGCTATAAGGAATAATTAAAAGGTCATAGAATGATAGTAATGACTATACAACTCACTCAAACTTCACACTTCACTTGAACACTTCACATGACCTGCAAAGAAGCTTTCGAATTGCATATGAGTGTTAGAAAAGGACAACATGCCAAGGAAGACTAAGAAAATCATATGAAAAGATCAACTAGACATGAACACATATTAAAAATGGTAAGGATGAGTTAACATTAGTAGTCTCTCATTGATAAAAGGCATATAAATGGGTATGGATTCACCATACCTAGGTGGAGGTTCCATACAAAGCCAAACAAGGTTGCATTTATAGAGAACGAGAGTGAGAGAGAGGCAGGACATAGAAGAAAACAATGACAAGTGTCAAGAAGGATTTAAAATTAAGAAAGAGGTTTAAGAATAATTAAATAAAACTTTCATGGATATTTATTGCTTCCTTGATGATGTTTCATCTCCTAAATGGCATAGGAGTTTGTCCACTTACTTGACACCTCTTGCTTCTTCTTCAAACTACCCTCTTCTTAGATTGTAAAAGGACAAGTGGCCTTATAAATCATCAATTTATGTTTAAATAATCTCTTTCCTTATTTTTGACACCTTTCATAAGTTTAGAATCTGTTTATATTAACATTACAATAATGATTACACCTTTTTAGGTGTATTGAAGCCCATTTGACTTCACTATGCCTCTCCTTGCTTGAAAGTCTCAAATTTTGATTTTGTCTTTATGACTAAACTCTCTCTCAATTAAAGGCATCCCTATATCTTACAAAACCTAAATAAAATCCTTTTGAATCTTCAAGCACTCTCCAAGACCTCATTTTGCACCTAAAGCCTATGTTTGTCCTTAATTCTTTATAGCCCTCAAAACACACAAAGCTACTTGTGTAGAATAATATACAGATGGTCTTGGAAACTTGGCATAGTTTTGAGTACCTAGTATACCCTTATAACTTTGTGACAAATTTCATGACCTAAAATCAAGTGAAAGTAAACTTATTCACCTATTTTCTCTCTCTAATTAGGCCTCAATTAAGTCTCTAGACCTAGAAATTGAGTCTTGGCTCAAATTAATACCCACACATGTGAAAATCAAAGTAAATTTTGATTCACTTTAGAACCACCTAACCATGCTCCATGTCAAATTTGAGTACTTGAGACCCTGTACGGATGTGTGAACCATGAAATGTCTAAAACCCTAGCCTAGGTGTTTATACATGATCAAGAGGCAATTGGAGTAGTTTTTCAAGAAAATCACAAGTTCTAAAGCTTGAAAATAGATTTTTGAGGCCAAAAACATCATGGGACAACTCAATACCTTGAGAGTAATGACTTTTGAAGTACTCCATAGGCTTGTAGATAGGCTTCTTGGCTAACAAATAGTGCATTTCTCCCTTATTGACCTAGCTTGGTGACTTAAATGGCTTATATGTCCCATTAAAAGGAATTTAAAGGTATTGAAATGATCATTAAATCTCTTCCCTATCTTTTTAAACCTCTACACTTGATTTGGAAGCTTTTCACAACCTTGTATACTCAGAATTAGGCCTACAACCATGCATTAAGGGTCAATTATGTATAGTGAAGCTCCACATGTGCCAACTAATGGATTAGTCAAGTGAAAAATAATTCCATGAAGATCACCCTAGTCATTTCAAGTCAAACATTCCATTTTAAGGCATCTCAAGGAAAATCTCTCTCATCAGGTCACTAGAAGATTTCTTGGCAGCCTAAAAGCACTTCACAGTCTTAGCAATGGTTCATAAAGATGAGGCCATTGACCTAAGAACAAATTCCTAAAACTTTGAGGGAATAATCCTTGATAACTACCCCTAAGATATTTTTTAACCATGTAGGTTTTCAAGAAAGATCTGAGTAATATTTGGGAGCCTCTCATTCTTACTTAAACATGTGAGTGCCTTGCACTCTTGACACCTGTTCATACCCTATAGGTTTTTAATTCAACAAATAATACCATAATAATGGAGTATGAATACCCCTAAAACATATCTAATTTCCAAATTATCCCATACACTTTCTCAAAACAATTCACGCATGGAGAAGAAAGCCTTCTTGTGTAACATAAGTCTTGCAGTGAACTCAAGAGAGCTTTATATAGCAAAGCAAGGCATAAGACTTTGATGTTAGTTTGAAATGCTTAATTTAGGTTTTTACATACCTATTCAATTTTTTAAAATTTCCCTCAATGGGTATTCTCTCTTCATAATCCCTACAACCTATTATTTCATGTATTGAGGGTTTGTAGGCCAATTGGTGAATCTGACCCTAGAAGCTTGTGTTATCATTTCTTCATCACTGTTGAGCATCAAAAAACCTCAAAAAATGATTCTTTAAAGTCCTAATCACCTTATTATTTATTATATGTTTCTAATACACCCTCAAACCTTCAAAAACTTGTAGGTCTCTATGTATTTCTCACACAGGCTTGTGTGAGTTCTATCTTTAGACCTAGCTCCTATCTTCCTATCCACATGTAGATCACTATAAACCATGAGATATCTCTTTATTGTATAGGATTCATCTCCCTTTAAACATTTCTCACTCCTCAAATCATTGTCATGAAACTCAAGGCTTCTTAGAATATGGATTTCTCCCATCTTTCATCTATAGGCTTGTATGCACTTGTTCAAGGTCTGTATGGATTATTGATTTTTAAGGCCCATAATAGGTCTCCAATAAAATAATTTAACTTCTACTTGATATGTGAACATTTCAAAAATGTATTCACTTGACTTTCACCCCTCTTTTGACCTTCAAACTTCAGCTCCTAATCAAGATTCATCTCATTTTGTGTGAAAAAGAGACCTACAAGTCTACAAACCTATAGGTCTACTTTTTGGTCATTTTAGCCTTATTTATCCTACATCTTGTACCATGTTGGAAATGAATAAAACCCTAAATTATTACATGGCCTATTCATAATATCATAACCCTCAAACCACACTGCTAATGCAACATTTGTCACCATTTTTCATTACCTCTATGTTGGTAGGCCTATGACACAGTCCTTGGCATAAAACCATTGTATGTTGCTTGGAGGGGCTAGCATAGAGATACTTAGTAATTTTTGAGGATTATGAATTAAATTAAATATTATATGATATATTTTTTAGGTAAATATAACATTATCAACTTTTCATATACTCATTTAGTGTCATTATTTACCTCCTGCAATAAGCTCTCTCAATGTATCATTACACTTTTCATCCTTCACCATTTGAACTCATTAAAAGTTTGATAATGATCTGAGTAGGTTATAAGTATAAAATACATATTTTAAAATATTTATAATAACCTTCTTTAAGAGAATGTATACTCCATCTAACACAAAACTTGTCTGAAATCTCTCATATAACTAGTAATTCACCCTGAATGTCAGTTCTACTCTTATTGAAGGTCACACATGCCAAATGAGGCCTATATAATCATATATAATGGTTTTAAAAACCCTAAATATCCTTTCCAATTTCATTCATACTTATAAATAACTTCAAACTACCCTTTCAAGAATAAAAATGAGCATGTGGGGTTTAAGATGACCTGATGGTCTTAATGATTGTTCATAAAGGAGGGGCCACAAATTTTATGACTATAAAATTTAATTTTAAGTATATTATAATCCCCTCATATGGTTAAAATATTAGGTCTCAAATATAAATATATTGTATAAACCAAGCATCTAAAGTTGGCCTTTGTGAGCTTGGCAAAGGAGAGAGAGAGAGAGAGAGAGAGAGAGAGAGAGAGAGAGAGAGAGAGAGAGAGAGAGAGAGAGAGAGAGAGAGATCATTTTTCATTTTTCATTTTTCATTTTTCAGACCTGTACCTAAATTACAAGCATGGATTTTACCTATGGAATATTAAAATATTTTCCTTAACGATTTTCACATGCAAATGGATCTCCCAAGTACATATAAGTGTCTGTAAATGGCTTCCTTGGAGTGATTTTCTCTCTTATGGACATTGAACCTACAAAATTGACATCGTCTAACATTCCTAACATATGTGAAATTTATATAACTCCTTAAAAATATTTTAAAAGTGTTATTGTACATAAATTTCATCTTTTTGGATTTGTCATGCATTGAACTTGACCAAAAGCACCTTTCTCTTGCATAATGCTTACCTTAAACTTTACAAATCAACCTTAACTTCTTCAAACATGTATGAAATTTTTATGCAAGGTAATTGAGGGGAAAGATAACTTTATGGGAAAAATATAAACCTTCGACAACATTTTACCATCCTTCTTCACATTATGGTATGTATAGACTAGCACAAGACTAACACAAACCATTACCTTAATTTTGTCAAAATAACCTTAAATTTTGCTAATAAGACCGTAAGAAGATATCACAAGGCATGAAATGGTTAATAAAAAGGTTATCAAGACATGAAAAGTCAATTTTTAAATAATAAAGGTTGACCTTTTGACCTGGGGGTCAAAATGGTCAACAAATTGGTGATTCATAGGGGTAGAATGCCTATAATGCTTACTAGACTAGTGCCCTTGTCCTTCCATTAGGCAATGGAGTCATTTTCACTTTACTACAGACCTTAATGTTAGGATTGTGGAGCTAAAAGCTTCACTGATGCAGACACGAAGGAGGTTGCAGGAGAGTTGCTGAGTGTCAGAGACACCGGCGTCGATCAGGCCAACCGACGTCGGCAGGATAGGGCAGGAAGGCAACCGACGTCAGTCAGAGATCGCCCAGCGTCGGTGACCCCCAGGTGGACAGGGACCGGCGTCGGTCACCTGTGTGGTTCGGAGTGCGTTTATTATGAGCAGTTAGCTAACGAACCAAGTGTTTGCATGAAGAGATCTATTTTTAGACTGAGAGCTGCAGATCTAATTATTGTAATTAGATGTCTAATTATTATTTGGATGAGATCTATATAATAGACTCATGGTTGTATTGTAAAAGTGTGCTAGGGAGTAAGAGAGCATAATTATAAGCTCCTTCTGTGTGTGAGGTAGAGCAATGGTGCGTTCCTCCTAGTGCCTCAGTACCAGGTGTGTTGGTGCTGGATTGGAGAGCCAGCTGGGTTCTTCAGGAGTGTAGGATCTTGGTCACAGTTGCATGGCCTATATAGGAGATCTACATGGTAAGTAAGATCATTGATCTGTAGGTGTATGTGTGTGCAAGGTCGAGGTTCACAGGTGAGCAGAACCGTTGTTTGATTTGCAGGAGTGCAAGGTCATATAGACAGCAACACAACAGCGAGCAGTATCAGGCAGGATCTACTTAGAGTATAGGTGTGTACTCGGATAGAGCTAAGAGGAAGGCAAGGGAGTTCCTTCCATAAGTATGGTCTATTGAATTATAGGTTGTTGCAAGTTCATGGGAGATCTACTTGAAGTACCTTGAGTACTTTTGGAGCACGTGGAGTGCTTGTGGAGTGCGTGGAGCACTTGTGGTGTGCGTGGAGCACGGGAGGTGAACACCAACTCTGTATTTGAGTTGGGTGTTGGGACCTGTGAGAGGGAGAGCTTTGGGGAGAAGAATTACTGTTCACTTGAGGTGTGGGAAACCTCTGTAAGGTGGTGGAGAAGAAGTGGCATCTTCTTTATTGTATTCTTTTCTGTATAAAGTGTTAATACAAGTTGTGTATTGTCTCTCATATGATGTGTTATTCTGAATTCTAGTTACTTGGTGAATCTGGTTATTTCCACATATTATAGTTGCTTGGTATTTGGTAATCAATTGTATGCTTCTGGTGTTTCGCATCCCTGACAAGTGGTATCAGAGCCTTGGTTGTAGGTTCTTGAGCTTGATACCAACAAGTGGTATCAGAGCTAAGGTTGCAGGAAACAGGTTTGTGTTTAGTTATAGGGCACTCTCAGGGGTTTCTGATCGAGTGGGAGTAGAGCAACGGTAGATCAAAGTAAGCTAAGAATGGAGGAGTTGAAAAGCACAGATGGTCACTCACGGTCCTATGGAAAGAAAGAGCAGGTAAAAGAACATTGTTGGTTGGTAACAGATCAGCATGAAGAAACTGAAGATACAGATGTAGCAGGTGTTATCGCACAGGATGTGTTTGCAAGTTTCTTGGATAAAGTTGAATCTTGGATAAAAGATTCGGTTGCCTCTTTCCATGCAACCCCAGGTAGAGGAGCTGGTAAGCCTTGCCAAAGAATTGGCAAAGGGGAAGTGAAGCTGAAATTGCAGGCGGCCAACACACATGTGTTGATGAAGGTCATGCAGGTCCCAGGTTTGGAGATATGGCTAATTTCTTCAGAAAGATTGGGTGATGAGAGATGCACAAGAACTCTCACAGCGGTAGCACTTGAATTAGCTGGTGGTAAGAAGACAAGTACACTTTATCTACTTGTCTATATTACTGATTCTTCTTCTATTGCGGAGACGTGGCTTCGTAGGCTTGGTCACATGAGTAGGAAGGAGATGCATGTTCTTAAGCAGAAGACAGATATATTTGACAGGCTTTAGAACTGGAAAGCCTTGGTGTTCTTGGAGGAGATGGCGGACAGAGTTCAGTGGATGGTGCTGGATACATCTAAGCAGAGCATTTTGGACATGTGTTTTGATCCAAAGGAGCTTGCGGGTAAAAAGTCATCACTCACAGGCAAACACAAACACCGATGTTGGTCAGAAGGAACCGGCGTCGAACAGACAGGTGCCGATGTCGGTCATGTGCAGACCGAAGCCGGCGATGTCGGGCAGGGTAAGATCGACGTCGGTCATTGGACCGACGTCGGCAGTATGTAAGACCGATGTCAGTCATGAGGACCGACGTTGACAGAAGGGACACCAGCGTTGGTAGGTTGGTAGTCAGGTACAGACGCATGAGAACCGATGTCGGTCGGATGCAGACTGTGGAGTGACCGAGGTCGGTCACTGTAACAAATTTTGGGTGGATAGCATGCTGTCAAGGAGTCTCAAACACCCATACGGAGGACTGAAAGCATAAGTAGGCCCTCAAACTCGTGTTCCTCTTCTTCATACTTGTTGCTGACTATAGAGCAGGAAGGATCCAGGAAACAGGTGGGAGCTAGGCAGGGATATGATGCAGAACCAGATGGGAGTTTTGGTAGGTTTGCCAGCTAGATGAAAACACAGAGACAAATGGATTCCTTAGTAGAAGAATAGAGAGAACGGATACGTGAGATGGAAGACCAGGTCATATGGTCTTGAGGAGCTGCAGGACAGTGGTACAGGTTTTGACAGGTGGAGGACAGAGCATGACTCTAGTCAGTGTCAGGTAACTACTGTGGTTTGACTTACCAGGAGGATGATGGTCATGACATCATTCTGTTACTGTATGTGGATGGTATGTTTTGCTATAGCAGGTTAGTACATACAGGGTTTTGCTGAGCTAAGGGTAAGATTAGTTCAGTGGCATGTCAGGAGGAGTTTGGAGCAGCAAAATTCTTTGACATGGGAGGCATGGAGATCACAGGTTGATTTTGTCTCAAGTGGGAGCTGATGTGAATCAGGTGTTGGCGAGGTTTGGGATGTAGAACCGGAGCACACTAAGGGCTGGACAGGTACAGTGTCCAAAATCACATGAGGTCTGGTATAGACCTAAATATTCCCATGCAGTGGGAGCTGTCAGAGTTAGGAGCCAATTCGGGGAAGTGGGTTCTCAGGTTTTTGAGAGGGACTGGCAGCAGGTGTTGCTATGCAGGATCAGGACTTCACTACAGGTGTTGTAGGTTCGGATGTGGCAGGGTACTCAGATGACAGGTGGTACACCATGGGATGTGTGGTGGGTTGTCTTCAGGTGGGAGCTTGAAGAGGGATACAAACCAGGAAACAGATTAGACAGAGTACAGGTACAGGTACAGTGCAACTATTTATCTCCAAGTGGGAGATTGTTAGGATTGTGGAGCTAAAAGCTTCATTGATGCAGACACGGAGGAGGTTGCAGGAGAGTTGCTGAGTGTCAGAGACACCGGCGTCAGTCAGGCCAACCGACGTCAGCAGGATAGGGTAGGAAGGCAACCGACGTCGGTCAGAGATCGGCCGGCGTCGGCGACCCCCAGGCAGACAGGGACCGGCGTCGGTCGCCTGTGTGGTTCGGACTGCGTTTATTACGGGCAGTTAGCTAACGAACCAAGTGTTTGCATGAAGAGATCTATTTTTAGACTGAGAGCTACGGATCTAATTATTGTAATTAAATGTCTAATTATTGTTTGGATGAGATCTATATAATAGACTCATGGTTGTATTGGAAAAGTGTGCTAGGGAGTAAGAGAGCATAATTATAAGCTCCTTCTGTGTGTGAGGTAGAGCAATGGTGCGTTCCTCCTAGTGCCTCAGTACCAAGTGTGTTGGTGCTGGATTGGAGAGCCAGCTAGGTTCTTCAGGAGTGTAGGATCTTGGTCATAGTTGCATGGCCTATATAGGAGATCTACATGGTAAGTAAGATCGTTGATCTGCAGGTGTATGTGTGTGCAAGGTCGAGGTTCATAGGTGAGCAGAACCATTATTTGATTTGCAGGTGTGCAAGGTCATATAGACAGCAACACAACAGGGAACAGTATCAGGCAGGATCTACTTGGAGTACAGGTGTGTACTCGGATAGAGCTAAGAGGAAGGCAAGGGAGTTCCTTCCATAAGTATGGTCTATTGAATTGCAGGTTGTTGCAGGTTCATGGGAGATCTACTTGAAGTACCTTGAGTACTTGTGGAGCACGTGGAGTGCTTGTGGAGTGCGTGGAGCACTTGTGGTGTGCGTGGAGCACGGGAGGTGAACACCAACTCTGTATTTGAGTTGGGTGTTGGGACCTGTGAGAGGGAGAGCTTTGGGGAGAAGAATTACTGTTCACTTGAGGTGTGGGAAACCTCTGTAAGGTGGTGGAGAAGAAGTGGCATCTTCTTTATTGTATTCTTTTCTATATAAAGTGTTAATACAAGTTGTGTATTGTCTCTCATATGCTGTGTTATTCTGAATTCTAGTTACTTGGTGAATCTGGTTATTTTCGCATATTATAGTTGCTTGGTATTTGGTAATCAATTGTATGCTTCCGGTGTTTCGCATCCCTGACACTTAATTGACCTTGACCAAGAAAAAATATATGAATTCACTTCCAAACACACACAAAGCAAAGGAAATAAGACAACACACATGTATTAGCCAAACAATGAGGGAAAACAAGACAATATAAGCAACTAGTATTTACAACTGACCTGAACATATATTCTTCCTCCTGGATCAAAGGGGAAGTTTTTGGGATCTTTTTCTCCATGTGGTAAAAAAATGGCATAATTAAATTTTACTCTTGGACCTTGATCTTTTGGCTTCCCCATCCTCTTGATTACCAATCTTATTGGTATATTCTCAAGTGAATCCACAACAGCAAACAATTCACCTATGAAGACAACCCCACCTTATGATTCTAGAATTACCTTATGCTATTCCTTGATCTTGAAGAGACCCTTACCATTGATCACATTCTAAATCATAGAAATAGCAAAAACCTCATCCAATGATTCTCCATCTAGGCATTTTTCCTAGGCCTCCATGACATCTTGAGTGATATCATGTTGCTTATTAATTGATGCAAGTTCATCATACTCTTCAAGGAGTTTTGCATACTCATTCCAAGATGCATCATGGTCTTCAATGGATATGTCTTGATCAACCTCCTCATTAGCATGGACTCCAATAGGAAATGTACCTTTGCAAAGGACTTCAATCTCTTGAAATGACTCAATGTATTGTTATCAATCCTCATTTGGTTCCTCAATTTGGTTAATTTTGAGACCAACTTGAATAACATCCCCATCTTTCTCTTTAAGATCTCTGGGGTTATCAAAAGTCTTGAGTCCTTTTATGTAGTCCTGATGTAAATGGGAGTCAGTCTCTTTAATTTTTACCTCTTGCCTTCTAGCAACCACTTCAACTTCATCTAAGATCTCTTTAGGAGCCATAGGATTTTCAATAACTTCAAATTACTCCATGTGATAATGTTGTATATGCAATTCTTCCCTCTCAAGATATGCTTCTTTCTTATTGGAAACCATTTCAAATTCATCCAAGATCTCACCTTGTTTAGTTGAGATGTCTTTTACCTCAAGATCAGTTATAACCTAATCAACTTGTATTCCTTCTTCAAGATTCCCCTTCACTTCATATCCAAAATATGATTTTGCTTTTTCTTGTCCAAGTGGATTACCAATGATGATATCGTCATCAAATTCACTTGAATTATCTTCATTATTTTCACTTGAAACTACAACTTGATCTTATTCATTTGCTTCCCATAGAATATATTCTTCCTCAAGAAGGGAGATGGTTGGAGGGTAATGAATATGCTCATGAGTTGACTTGGAAATTGAGGGAGCATTCTTACAACTTTAGATCTTGGGGATGGAGGACTCGTCTAGGAATTCTTGGAGAGAGAGCAAATTTAGTTGCATTATGAGTGTCTCATTCTTCTCAACAAGCACCTCATTCTTATTTTGAATGCCTTCTTGAGGTTCATCTACAATTGTAACTTGGTTTTTAACCTTCTCAACTAAGACCTCTTTCTTGTTTTGGATGCCTTCTTGGATAGACTTCCAAGATGGAAAAGCTTTAGGTTCTTGAGGAGGTGGGATGGGGATTGAATAGGCACAAGGTCTTCCTTGGCTTCAATTTACAAATCTAGGCCTGATTTAAGCTTTATGATTTTGAATTGCAAGGATTCAATTTACTTGTCTATACTCTCTTGGAATAGATCTTCTTGAGGAATGAAGGTTCTAACCTTGGATGTAGGAGAGGTAGAAGAAGATTTTTGGTTGTATTAGATATAATTAGTCTCCCATAATATTAATTTATCCTCTATTAAGTATATCAGCTCTTTAATCTCTAGCTTTTCATTGGCTAGATGGTCTACTTCTTGATCAGTTGGCCACACACTCTAAAAATTTTGCAAGAAATCTCTTGTATCATTAATGGCATAGATATGGACAACTAGACCAAGCTCTACTACTCTTTCAATCCTTATCATCATCATTCCATGGTCTAGTATGATTTGTTTGAGTCTTGATAAGGATGAAGTAGGAGCAACATAATCTTGACAAGGTTTATTAGAGGGATAGTTAGGCTACCAAAGAGGTTGAGTTGGAGTGGAATGGGGTATATAAGACTAATAAGGCTCATGATAAGGTTGATAAGGATCATGGTGAGGTTGATAAGGAGTACCATAGGCTTGAGATGCCTCATCAATTAGATTGAAATTGAAATCTACCTCAAACTCAGCCATAACAACCTCATCAAGATAGTGAATTGATGATACAACTTACTTTGAACAAGTGTATGGGTTTCTAGAACCAGCTAATTGAGCTTAAAGTCACCATTGATGTTTTTTCATGCTTCCAAAAGATGATATGTAGAAGGACAACACCAAAAATCCTTTAACCATTTTGGAACATGTCCCTTGGATGTGATAGAACTATTATCATGCAAATTTTTACCCTTGGAAGATTTTTCAATCCTTTCAAATTTGGACTAAAATGGAGACAATCCTAGGCTACGGGTGGCCTAATAGGTAGATTGAATATCTAGATATAGGGATAGATCCCCTTGATGCATCAATTAGGCTCACAACTCTACACTACTACTTGTAATGGAAATGGGAGAAGGATAACATGGAATAAACCTAACTAAAGAGGTGATACACCAAAACTAATTGACCACTATTAACCAATTTCATGTACACATCAACCATGAAAATAACTTGAGCATACACTATTCCTAATTTGCATCTCCTAAATCAGTACTTCATTTTAGAGGTGGTGATAAATGTTTGGACTACAAGGACTAATCAGGAGGTCATAGAATAACACTAATGAATAGACAACTCACTCAACCCTCACACTTCATATGACCTGCAAAGAATCTTTCAAACTGAATATGAGTGTTAGAAAAGTACAACATGCCAAGGATGACTAAGTAAATCACTTGATAAGATCAACTAGTCATGCACACACATTAAAAACAATCAAATAAGGAGGTAAAACTAGTAGTATTTCATTGATCAAAGGTATATAAATGGGTAGGGATTCACAATACCTAAGTGGAGGATCCATATAAAGCCAAAAAATGCTACATTTATAGAGAATGAGAGTAGGAGAGAGAGGGGTGTAGAAGAGAACAATGAAAAGTGTTGAGAAGGATTTATAATCAAAAAAGAGGTTGAATAAAAATTTCATAAGACCTCAAGGACATTTGTTGCTTCCTTGATTATGTTTTATCTCCCAAATGGTGTAAGAGTTTGTTCACTTGCTTGACACCTCTTGCTTATTCTTCAAACTGCCCTCTTCTTGGCTTGGAAAATGACAAGTTTACTTAATAATAAATTCATGTTAAAATAATCTCTTCCCTTATTCTTGACACCTTCCATCAGTTTATAATCTCCTTATACTGACATTGCACCTTCTTAGGTGTCTTGAAGCCTATTTGACTTCATTACGCCTCTCTTTGCTTAAAAGTCTTAGATTTTAATTTTGTCTTTATTAATGCACTCTCTCTCTCCATTAAATGCCTCCCTATATATTTAAAAACCTAAATCAACTCCTTTATAATCCTCAAACACTCTCTAATACCTCATTTTGCACCTAAAGCCTATGCTTGTCCTTAATTCCTTGTAGTCCTCAAAACACACAAAGCTCCTTTTGTATAAGAATATATAAATTGTCTTGGAAAACTAGGCATAGTTTTGAGTACCTAGTATGCCCTAACATCTCTACACCAAATTTCATAACCTGACATCAAGTGCATGTACACTTATTCACCTATTTTCTCTCTCCAATTAGGCTTCAATTAGGTCTCTAAGCCTATAAGTTGAGTTTTGAATCAAATTAATTCCCACACATGTGACACTCAAAATAAATGTTTTATTCACTTTAGGGACCTCTTGACCATGCTCCAAGTCAAATTTGAGGACATGAGACCCTATATGGATGTGTCAACCATGAAATGGCTAAAACCCTAGTCTAGGTGTTTGTACATGCTCAAGAGGTAGTCGGAGTAGTTTTTTAAGAAAATTTTAGGTTTAAAATCTTGAAAATGGTTTATTTATGCCTAAAATATCATGGTACAACTCAATTCCTTGATATTAAGGTCTCTTGAAGTACTCCATACGCTTGTAGATAAGCTTCTTAACTAGCAAATAGTGCATTTCTCCCTTCTTGACCTAACTTGGTGACTTAAATGGATTAGATGTCCCTTTAAAAGGCATATGAATGTATGTATATGATCATATAACCTCTTTCCTATCTTTTAAATCCTATAGACCTGATTTATAAGCTTGTTACTACCCTACATACTCAAAATTAGGCCTATAGCCATGCATTGGGGTCAATTCTATTTAATGTACCTTCACATGTGCCAACCAATGGATAAATAAAGTGAAAATGAGGTACATGAAGGTCATATTGGACATTTCAAGGTCAAACATTCCATTTTAAGGCATTTAAATGAAAATCTATCTCATCAGGTCACTAGAACGTTTCTTGGTAGCCTGAAAGCACTTTACAGTCTTAGCAACGGTTCATAAAGATGAGGCCATTGACCTAAGAAAAAATGCCTAAAATTTTGAGGGAATAATCCCTGATAATTACCCCTAATATATTTTGGCTCCATGTAGGTTTTCAAGAAATATCTAAGCAATGTTTGGGAGCCTCTCAAGATTACTTAAGCAATTTGTTAGTGCCTTGCACTCTTGACACATGTTCATAGCCTATAGGTTTTTAATTAAATAAATAGTAACATAATAATGGAGTATGAAGACCTCCAAAACATATAAAATTTATAACTAATTGCATGCACTTTCTCAAAATGATACACATGTGGAGAATAAAGCCTTCTTGGGCAACATAGGTTTGTCAATGAACTCAAGAGAGGTTTATATAGAAAAATAGGGCATAAGAGTTTGATGTTAGTTGTAAATACTTCCTTTAGGTCTATAGGTACTTATTACATGTTTTTAAATGACCCTCAATGGTTTTCCTCCCTTCATAAGCCCTGTAACATATTATTTCATGTATTGAGGGTTTGTAGGCCAATTGGTGAATCTGACCCTAGATGCCTATGTTAGCTCTTCTTCCTCACTGTTAAGGATTTAAAAACCTCATATAATGCTTCCTTGAATTCATAATAACCTTCTTATTGATTATATGTTTCTAATTCACCCTCAAACCTTCAATAACCTATAGGTCTCTATACATTTCTCACACAGGCTTGTGTGAGTTGTCTTTAAACCTGGCTCTTATTTTCATGTCCACCTGTAGATCACTATAATCTAAGACATATCTATTTATTATAGAGTATTAATCTCCCTTTCAATATTTATCACTCCTCAAATCACTATCATGAAACTCAAGGCTTCTTGGAATATGTATTTCTCCCATCTTTCATCTATAGGCTTGAATGCACTTGTTCAAGGTCTGTATGCTTATTGATTGTTAGGGTCCATAATAGGTCTCCAATAAAATAATTTATCTTCCACTTTAACTTTGAAAATTTACAAAATTTATGTATGTTACTTTCACCCCTCTTTTGACCTTCAAACATCAACTCTTAATGAAGATCATCTCATTTTGTGTGAAAAAGAAACCTACAAGTCTGCAGACCTGTAGGTCTACTTTTTGGTCATTTTAACCTCATTTATCCTACATCTTGAACCATGTTGGAAATTAAGATAACCCTAAAATGTTACATGACCTTCTCATATTATCATAACCCTCAAACCACACTTCCAATGCAACATTTGTCACCATTTTTCATTACCTCTGTGTTTGCAGGCTTATGACACAGTCCTTGGCATAAAACCATTGTATGTTGCTTGGAGGGGATAGTATAGAGATAAATAGTCATGTTGGAGAATTATAAATGAAATTAAATATGATATGAGATATTTTAGAGGGAAAGATAAAATTATTAACTTTCCATATACCCATTTAGTTTCACTATTTACCTCCTGTAATAATCTCTATCAATGTATCATTACACTTTTAATCCTTCACCAGTTGAACTCATTTGATGTTTGAGAATGATTTTAGGAGGTTATTAGGATTAAATATATATTTATTTATATCTATAACATCCTTATTGAGGTGAATACACACTCCATCTAACACAAAACTTATCTACAATCTCTCCTATAACTAGTAGAACGTCAATTCTACTCTTGCTGAGGGTCACACATGCCAAATGAATCTTAGAGAATCATTTGTAATATCTTTAAAAACCCTAAATATCCATTCTAATTTCTCTCATGCCTCCAAAAAACTTCAAACTACCATTTCAAGAATAAAAATGAGCATGTGGGGTTTACGCAGCATTTAAGACCACCTGATGGTCTTAATAGCTATTCATAAAGGATGGGCCACCAATATGATGAATATGTCCAAAAATTCAAATTAAATTATTACCCCCTCCTCTTATAAAAATATAAGGTCCCAACTCCAACTATACTGTATAGACCAAACATCTGAAGTTGGCCTTTGTGAGCTTGCCAAAGGAGCAATGGGAGAAAGAGTGATTTTTTTACTTTCTGAGACCTATAACTACATTCCAAGCATGGATTTAACCTATGTAAGATGAAGAGACACTCCTACACCATTTTCACCCACAAATGGATCTCACAAGTCCATACAAGTGCCTGAAAATACCTTCTTTGGAGTGATTTTCTCTCTTTTGGATGTTGAATCTATAAAACTGACATCATCTGACATTCTTAACATATGTGAAAGTTATATAACTCCTTCACAAGCTTTGACAAGTGTGATTTTAATTATATTTCATCTTATGATATTTGTTGTGCAATGAACTTGACCAAAAACACCTTTCTCTTACATAACACTTACCTTAAACTTTGAAAAGCAACCTTAACTTCTCCAAACATGTATGAAATGTTTATGCAAGTTAATGAAGGGGTAGGATGATTTGAGGGGCAACCTATAGACCTTTGACATAATTTGACCATCCTTTTTCACATCATGGTATGTATAGACTAACACACCTTAATTTTGTCAAAACAACCTTAACTTTTGCTAATAAGACCTCAACAAGACCCTAATAATACCTCAAAAGGCATGAAATAGTTAGGAACAAGGTTATCAAGACATGACAAGTCAGGTTTCAAATAATAGGGGTTAACCTTCTGACTTGGGGGTCAAAAATGGTCAACAGGGATGATGAGGATTACATAAAAAGAAGACAAGATTTTGACACCTATACTTTCTTATTTTCAAATATAGTAGAGGATTATGTGTTTTTGCTAAGTTTGAAGTGTTGATACGCCCTAAACCTATATTGTGTCTATGGATATGTATGGATAACGTGTGCTTTACATACCTTCCATATAATCTTATTGCAGTTACCTATATTTTTAGTAAGATCAACCTATGGAATAGCAATGGCTATATATAGTATATATAGGAAGTAGTGGTTAGTATTTGAGTATCATATCATGGATTATGCTTGTATTTCATTGTTGTGAAGGTTGCCCCTTCAAAGTGGCTCACTCATATTTATCAAGTATTCTAATTTTTTGTTAATTATTGTTATGGATCTGCCTATTTTGTTCTTAATTATGCAATGTATTATTCCATTATTTTGAAACATCTAATTAATTTCATTAGTAGTGGTATCAAAGCATCAATTTTGGCAAGCAGGTTTATGTAGCATTATTTTTTGGATCTGTTGTTTTGATTATCATGAGATGAAGGATTGAAAAAACATAACTTGTGATCCATGAAGAATTTAATTTTTAAATCAACATAATATTGTTCAAAGTCTTTTTGAAAAAAAATCTAGAAATTTGTTTACGCACCCTTGTGAAAATTAGCAGTCATTGGATTCATCTCATTGAGATGATCATAATGGTATAATATTTTGGTACACTTTTTTAGGCCCGAAATCCTCCTTAGGGTTTGTTCTTGGTTGGTGTTAACACTCATGGCCTCAAAAAAGGGTAAGACACTTCAAAAACTCTTCAAAAGGATGGCATGAAGTATGGAACTTCAATCCTTTGATTTTTGAGGTGGTTCACCAACTTCAATAAAATATATATAAATCACAATGAAAAAATATTATATTGATGCAATAAAAAGGAACATCACTAGGGTAAAATGGGACATTGATGTTGTGAAGAATCAGTTGGAAACTATCAGTGGCTAGTTGACAACTCTTGCAGCTCAATGTTTGCAAAATAATCCCCCACTGCTTCATTTGGGTTCCAAAATTGTAGGTGTGCAAGTTTGATGGTAAGGATCCACTCACTTGGATCAATCAAATATAAAAATTATTTGATTTATACATTATACCCCATGTGCACAAAAGGTGTGCATGGCATCTTCGTATCTAAAACCTGAGTAGTTCATTTGGTATAGGTGATTGTGTAATCAAAATAAAATGAAAGGCCTTCATGTTACCTAGTCACTATTTATTGAGGAGCTATAGATGCACTATCACAACAATGTATCAAAAAACTAAATCATTCAGTTAACAAAGTTGTGAAAAATAGGTATTGTTAAGTATTATATTCAACAATTTTAGAATTTGTCCTTACGTGTGGATGACATCAATGAGGACAACATGACTAATATTTTCCTAGGTGGGCTCAAGGATATAACCCAACTTTAGGTTCCCATGTTTAATCCAACTTCAGTATCTGAATCCATACCATTAACACACAAGGCAAAGGAAAAATAATTGATCAAACTAAGGTATTTCTCTAATGTCTGTAAATGTAATTGGACAACACAATCATTTCCTCAACCTACAAGATTGAACCCTCAACAATTGAAGAGAAGTGGGTAAATGGGTTGTGTTTTGGCAATGATAATAAGGTGAGAAAAAGACATAAATGTGTTGAAATTTTTTGATCTACATTAAAGGTGCCAATGAAAAAGAAAAAGATGATGAGGCCTTAGGTGAGGGTATCGAAGATCCAGATGATGAATCTGAACATTCTCACCCTACTTTCTCTTATCATGCACTTTTAGGTATTTGTACTCCTCATACTCTTAAGGTGGTGAGTTTCCATAGGAAACAGAAGGTGACAATGTTGATTGACTTAGAGAATACACACAACATCATCAACAGTAAATTGACAACTCATTTGAACTATTCATTTACCGAGCTCCCTGATTTCAGGTCATTATTGCATATGGTAGCATATTAAATTATTCTATAAAATTCCATAGTATTAATATTGCTATGGGAGACTACATGTTATACTATCCTATGTTTTTCATTCCTATGGGTGGGCTTGAGATTGTCTTAGAAGTACAATGGCTCATAATTTTGGGCACAATAGAGTTGAATTTCAAGGAACTGCTAATGCACTTTCATTCTGAATGGAACACATTTGAACTTCATGCATTACAATAAAAATCTCTACAATTGGTTAGTTCACATCAGATGATGAATATTCTTAAAAAAAGGCTTGAAGTATTTGGAGCACGATTGTTTTCCATAAAAGTTCATCCAACAATTGTGTTTACACATCCTAGTTTATAGTTGATTCTTGATGACCACCCAAAATTTTTGGCACCATGTCAAAAGGACTACCACCAACAAGAGAATGTGATCATACCATAACACTGCTTCCAAGTAGAATACTACCAAACATCATACCATATATGTATATGCCTAAAAGAGTGAAATTGAAAATATGGTACAGGGGATGTTGGAGGCATGTATTATCAGACATAGCCAAAGTGAATATGTGTTCCCAGTGATAATGATGTGTAATAAAGAAGACACTTGGAAGATTTACCTAGACTATAGAGAAATCGATAAGTACACCATCAATGATAAGTTCCATATTCCAATAATTGATTATTTGTTAGATGAATTACATGGTGATATTTATTTTACCAAACTAGATATTTGCTATAAGTGTCATAAATTTTGGATCAGAGATGAGGATATTCTTAAAACAACTTTCAAAACTCATGAAGGCCATTATGAGTTTATGGTCATTATTTTTCGTCTCACAAATGCACCATCTACATTTTAGAGATTAATGAATATTGTTTTTCAATCTGTTTTGAGGTAGTTTATGTTGGTTTTTTATATGACATCCTAATATACAAAAAAACTTTGGAAGAACATTTGAAGCATGTGAAACAGATATTCTTAGTTCTAGAACAACATCAACATTATGTCAGACCTTCTAAATTTATTTTTGGAGTTGAACAGGTGGAGTGATTGGGTCATATTGTTTCAAATGGAGTCAAAGTCGAACTTAAGAATATCAAATCTATGGTGGAGTGGAAAGGCATAAAGACCCTCAATAACCTTTGCAAGTTACTATCATATATTTGTAACAAATTATGGCAACATGGTAGCTCCACTCATAGTCTTGTTGAATAAATACTCCTTACATTGGGATGAAATAACTACCAAGGCATTTGAGAAGCTGAAAGAGGCTATGTGCATCACTCCAATTTTGGTTACCCCTTATTTTTACCAAACTTTTGTTTTTGAATGTGATGCATCAAGATATGACATGGGGGTAGTACTCATGCGAGAAGGAAGACCCATTGCATTTGAGAGTCATCAACTCAAGGGGAAAAATAGGCTCAATCCAATCTATAAGAAAGAGATGATGGTTATTCTTCATGCATTCAAGCAATGGAGACTCTATCTTATGTGTAGACACTTTCAAGAAAAAATTGATTATAATAGTCTAAAATAATTGTTAAAACAATGGTTGTCATCAGAAAAAAATAAATAAATAAATAAATGGGTGACTAAAATGTTGAGATATGAATTTTAAATAGTCTATAAGAAAGGGGAAAATGTGGTAGTAGATAAACTATCCAATAAGGATGAATCAGTTGTGGCATTATTATGTGCAATGCCCATTTGGCATGTAAATAGGTTAAATGAGGCAATATCTGAATAAGAGAATGATAAGCATACATAGGTTCTGATTTAAAATCTTTAACATGGTTTTGGTGTTTCTGGGAAATTTGAGTGGAAATGGAATGCATTATGGTATAAAAATGGGTGACTATAATGTTGGGATATGAATTTGAAATAGTCTATAAGAAAGGGGGAAATGTGGTAGTAGATACACTATCCAATAAGGATGAATCAATTGAGGCATTATTATGTGCAATGTCCTTTTGGCATGTAGATTGGTTAAAAGAGGCAATATTTCAATGGGAGAATGATAAGGATACATAGGTTTTGATTTAGAACCTTCAGCATGGTTTTGGTGTTTTTGACAAATTTGAGTGGAAATGGAACACATTGTGGTATAAAGATAAATTATACCTATGTCAAAATTCTATCCTCAAACATAAGATCTTTAAGGAGCTTCATGCATCTTCAATATGGGGCACTTGATGTTTTTGAAAACCTATCATAGAATCAAGCATGATTTATTTTGGGAAGGACTCAAGGGGGATATAAATAAATTTGTGGTAAAATGCATAGTGTGTCAACAGAACTAAGGTGAAACAATTAAGACATCAGGGCTTATGCAACCTTTATCCATCCCTAACAAGAGGTAGGAGGAGGTTTCCATGGATTTCATTACAAATTTGTTGAGGTCAGAAGGTAAAAATATCATTGTGGTAATTGTGAATAGGCTTACAAAATATGCTCATTTTTGTTCCATATCACATTCATTTGTATCTAGTATAGTAGATGTTTTTCTCAATATAGTTTAAAATTTACATGGTACTCCCAAGATCAATATAAGTGATTGTGATCCCATCTTTATAATTAATTTTTTTGACTAATTTATTTGCATGTTTTAGTACTCATTTGGATCATAGCTCAACATATCATCTTCAATCTCATGGGTAAATAGAGGTGGTTAACAAATGCTTACAAGGGCATCTCTATTGTTTTTATCAGATAAACACAAACAATGGGTTCATTGGATGCCACTAGCATAATGTTGGTATAACACTTCCTTCCATACCTCTTCTAAAATGTCTCCATTTATTTCACTTTATGGATATCATCCCGTATCCATCGCTTCATCCTCGAATATGTATCCCAAGGTTTAAGCTATTGAAGAACACATTCAACATCAACATGAGGTACTAGCTAGTTTAAGAGAGAACTTAGTAATGGCATAGAATCGAATGAATCAACAAGTCTATCAACAACGTAGTGAGAAGCATTTTGACATAGGTGATTAGGTCTTTGTGTATTTGCATCCATATAAGCAAATGTCTTTGAATCAATATAAAAAAGACAACAAATTTTCCCTTGAGTATTATGGCCCTTTTCAAATCCTACAAAAACTTGCCAATGTGGCATATAATCTAGACCTAGCACAGTCCACTCGCATACATATTGCATTTCATATCTCTTGCATGAATAAGGTAATTAGACTCACTTGCATAATGTATTTCATGTATCTTACATGAAAAAGGTGGTTAGACTAAGAGTTTCTAACTAGATTGGGTTACCAAAACTAGATGAAGAAGGCAGAGTCATCTTGGAACCAGAGGAGATCTTTCACACACACTAGAAGATTGAAAATAAGAGAGAATAAGAAGTGTTTGATCAATTGGAAGAATTTTAATAATGAATATACAACATGGGAGGATGAAGCTTTCCTGAAGTAGCATCTAGAGTTGATTCAACATTGAGGGCAATGTTGCTTTGAATGGGAGGGACATGTTGTGCCCTTAACCTATATCGTGTCTAGGGATATGTGTGGCCGACTTGTGATTTACATACCTTTCATATTATCTTGTCACATTTCTTTATATTTTTAGTAAGGTTGGCCTATGGAATAATCATTGCTAAGCAGAGTATATAGATGAGGTAGTTGTTAGTCTTTGACTATCATATTATGAATTCTTCTCTTATTTCAAGGTTGTGGAGGTTTCTCCCACGAACTGGCTAAGTCATATTTATCAATTATTTTTCTCTTTCTTCAATTATTGTTGTGGATCTACTTAATCTTCTCTTAATTATACAATATAGTATTCCATTGTGAAATAACCAAGTAGTTTCATTGCAAGAGTTCCATGAAGCTTCAAACTACGAGAATCAATAGAGCCTTTTTTGTAGATGGATTCCACTTTCGACCAAGATTGTAATTTTTGGTTTCATAAAAAATAGGTCAACCCTTTTTAGTGCATTATGAAAATGGTTTTCATTATAGATCATAGTCTAATTTATAGGATTCATTTTGGACAGACCTACTACTGCCTTCTCTACATCGAGGGCACTTGTTAGGATACATGTAAGTAAGAAACAAGGTTTTCTTCTATCTCTTTTAGTTTTACTTATCATTTTCAGTTCATGGTATGTTTATTCACCTTACTATAACAATAGGTAGATTTGAAGTACTATACTTTACCTAGTTTACCTTTTGTCATTTTTTAGTTGACCTAAATAAGATAGTCTTTATTCTACAATAAGAAACTCCACACAATAGGAAATATGTGCACGTATTTTTAGGTCATTGTGGATCTTATGACAAGTTAATTCATAATTATACACATATTATTAGGCCTCTAGAGGAGTTGATACACAAGAATGTTTCACTTGTATAGACTAATAGACATTAGGAATCATTTGAGATACTTAACTGTAAGCTTACGAGTACACCAATCCTTTAATTTTTCGATTTGAAGACACATTTTTATTTACATGCATATAATTCAAGTATAATATTTAGATCAATACTTGCACAACCAAGTGAAGGGAATATTGATCACCCTATTTACTTTGCAATCATAATTTATCTAAGGCTGAAATAATTCTAAATGTTTAGATAGGGAAGTAACGACAATGGTGTATGCATTATAGAAGTTATAGGCAGTGTCTTCTTACAAAACCATTTTCATTTCTCACTCATCATGAAGCATTGAAGTATCTTGTTAATAATCCTATTTTTCATGAGTATACTATTTCAGTGGATTGATCTACTCCAAGAGTTATAGTTTTCCATTGTGAAGAATCGAAGAAGATTAAATGCAAGACCCAATCATTTTTCACACATGGAAACCAATGAGGCCACACATTCAAATGAGGATGAAGTGCATGATCTATAGTTTTACTGAATTCAATGTGTTCTGAAAGAGATGGAAAAAAAATAGAAACATTTCTAACATCAAGATTCGCTCTAAGAGATTGGACTCTGAAGAAAAAAACAACTTGCAATCAAAGTTACACCTTACAAACTAATTGAAGGGATATTGTATAAGTTGGGGAGATATGAAGTTATGTGCAAATGCATAATGAAACATGAATGTGTAGGAGAGTGCACAAGTGTCATGAAATAATTACAAGAGGACATTACATGGGAGAAGTAACTACACATAAGACCCTCTTGTCGAGACTTTGGTGGCCAACTTTGCATAAGGAAACTAAAGAATACACCCAAAAGTGTGATATTTGCCAAAGAATGGGAAACGAAATAGATGGGATGAGATGTTATTGATATCAATTATTTCACAAGGACTTTTCGATAAGTGGGTCTTGGATTTTATAATGTTTTTGTCATAAACTATCTTACACGTTGGGTTGAGGCTCCGTCAACAAATAATTTTAGAACATCAACTACAATTAATTTTTTATGGGATATATCATTGCAAGGTATGTTGTCATTTAAGTTTAAGAATCCATTTCCTTGAAAATACACTTTGTGTTTGGTTGGAATAATTTATGATTGTGCATCATAAGACAACACATTACCATCCATAAGTAAATGGTATAGTGGATGCTTTTTTAAAAACTAGGCACTACATTCACTAAGATATATGATGTAGGTTTCTATGGTTGTAATGATATATTATCCTCAATCTTTTGGGCATATATAAGCACATACAAGCAACTAAATGTATATACCAATTTCAGTTGGTGTATGGTAAAGAAGCAGTGTTACCGATAGAGTTCTTTGTTCCATCTTTGTGCATTGCACATGCAAGAAACAAGAATCTATTCAAAAGAGGCTAATGGTTTTGACAAAGTTGCATGAATATAGGTTATTGATTAGATGGAACCAAGGAGTGTAAATGAACAAACATAAAATATGGCATAGTATACATATAAAGAACAAAATTTTGTGTGTAGGTGCAAAGTTTCTTTTATATAGTTCACATTATGTAAGGCATCCTGAAAAATTACATATCAAATGGATAGAACCATATATCATCTATAGTATCTTAATAACTTGCACATGAAAATTGCACAAGTTAAATGGAGAATTTTGACAAGACCATTATAATAAAAGTAGGCTAAAGTCTTAGTTCGAATAATTGCACAATAAGGAATATGCCTCAAGACTTTTAGCCATGAGAAAAATGTACTACAAAACAATTTCTCACCATAGATAGTTTATTTTCATTAAAGTGCATTTTGTTTTATGTTAATAAATGAAAATAATCCTATCAACCCAGTCATGCAGGTCAAGTGGGGTATCTCTTGCGACACTTGTGTTAGATGCAAACTACTTTATATTGGATAGTTATGCACCTTTTATTTTATTTTTTAATAAGAGAGCTTTGTTCCAATTGAAAAGTAAAATGTTCTAACATGACAAGAGACCCAAAAAAGTGAGGTAATGCGCAAGAGCACTTGGAACATAGTTTCTGGGAGAGAAGAGACACATTGGGTTATTAATACATGAAAAAAAAATGAAAATCAATGGATGTTTTGAGCAACAAGGGAAATTTTACATGTAAATGGGAAGTTTTGCCCAAAATCCGGAAGAAAGATTTCACATAAAAGAATGGAAAGGTGCATGTAGGAAGATTGTGTGTAAGTGTGACAAAATATGACTATTAGAAGACAGGGAAACAAGTGACAATGGCTAGGTGAAGAATTAAAATCACTCAAGCCTATAAAATGAGATTGAAGACAATTGAAAATCATTTAAAATTTGAGAATTTGAGAGTAAGGAGAATCTACCAGTTGAGTGGTTTAGGACATATATTTTAGCAAGAGGTCAACATTGTATGCACAGTACTAAGCAGGCCTGCCTACTTGCTTGCCTGATTTGCCAGATCATGTTCACTATGATTTAGATTGATTAGCATCCCTATGTATGGATCCAATCCCCACAATATAGAGATAGAGTTTCATTGGCATTGGACCCCCACCCCATATATAAATTTAGATTATAAGGGCCACAAAAATAGGAGGATGACAAGAAGGCTAAGAAGGAAAAAAGGAAAGAAATATTACAACACTTGAAGTTTCAAATTCAGAGTCATCATCCTCATATGGCCAAAGAAATAAGAGGGGGTACAATTCCCTAATACTAAGTGCTTGCAAGGGAAATAGTCCCAAGAAAAATGTCAAAGGACAATGCAAAGGTGAGTTGCGTTTAGGAGAAGGTGAAGATTTAGAGAAAGGTGAGAAATGTGGTAAGAATGTTGTTCCACCAACTGGGCATGAAGGATTAACTTCTAGATAGCCACCAAGTGTGAGGAAATCAACAATAGAAATAGGGGAAGAAATTCAATTTAAAAGCTGAAGGTTGTAGAGAAAATCTTTAAGGAGATATTATGCATGAGTCCCAAGACAAAAATTCAAGGACCACACTGAAATAAATCAATCAACATGTGAAGTAGCGCAACACAATCAAGAAAAGGAAAACTCACACAGAAAGACAGAAGAGCCCAGATAAATAAAATTGGAATGAAAGTCCTAGCAAAACCCATGCGGTTCAATCAAAGGACAATAATACACAAGTTGAGGACCATGAAGAGGGAAAATGAGACTAAAGGAGATGGGTATAAAGGAGGTGGAGAAGGCAAAATATTTCCCTCGCATGAACCTATTATTATTAGATCATCATCACTAGACACTCAAGACTTAATGGGAAGAAAAATAGAAAATATATATCAAAGGTCAAAACACAAGCGACTAAAATGGATTCAATATTATATCACTAAAAGATAATGAATTTGGTGTTCTAATAGAAACAATAAGATATCCAACGGTACATGAAGTGAACACCATCACAAAGTCATTGGAGGGCATTGGGGTTATGTGATACATGCATTGTACTATGGATCTTGGGGCTTTAGCATTAATGGGGATAGTCGTAGAAATATATACTCAAGACATTCATGCAATGACAGAAGCTGATGAAGAAGCAAACAAGAGACAAGAATTTAACAAGAAACTAGATCAATTTATCTACAAGATATTAAAGTGAGAAACCCATGCACAAAGCTATGTTCAACTCATAGAAAAATAAAGACTAGACATCTGGGATGGATTAGATGTTAGTGAAATGGAGCCATCATACAAGTTGTGAGTGACAATAAGAAAAACGTTGGGTTTGTTAGCAAACATCTTGTCAGCCCAATGGACCAAGTGAGGAGAAGATTTGTGCTAAAAAATTTGGATACTAAGATCACATGGGAGGATCAAGTTGAATAGTTGAAAGATGTGATCAACTCGCTTAGAGAAAAGGTGAAAGTAGCATGACAAGCATTCAAAAGGTTTGAGGAAACTCAAACATTTACCAGTTATCAGTTCAAGGAAGATGGAGTAAAGCATAAAGCTTTAACAACGTGCATTACCACAAAGGAAGATGAGTATTTGCCAATATCGACTAAGTGAAGCCAAGGCTTTTAAAGACAACCATGGACCAATAACATGAATAATAAGAACTACTATTTGAGATATTATCGAATCAAACCATGGATGAGGAAGAGAGCATAAGTGAAGTCTATAAGATGCACAAAGAAGAGCTCCAAGACATGAAAATGAAGTATAATGAAAACTCATATGGTCTAGAATTTGAAATTTATAATTGAGATTGCACTCATGACGGAGAAACCAATATACACATTTGCACAACAATGACAACTTTTTTAGAATGAATTGAAACAACATGTTCATGAAGTATTGGCCATGCAAGAAAGAGAGATAGATGTGAACAATGATAGTTAAATTTTGTCTAAGGGCAAAAATATGAAATATGGGGAAATCTTGACCTTAATAATGCACACTAGGATAAGCACTTGGCATTTTGACTAAGAATGGGGTTATGCACAAATCCTAATGTGCATAGAAGTGTGGAGTTTAGGGATATTTGCACAACGTGCAAATTGTCACACAAAAGTAGCAAGCAAGGAAGTTACGCGCAGAAGGACATGTAACACAAGAAGAAGATGACTAAGTATGTGGATAATCAAGGGGAACATCTTTTGAAGAGCATAAAGAAATATCTATGGAATCTTTTAGATATTTCTAGAAGATATCCACCAAAATACAATTTTTATGAGTGTGTCGATTGATGGAGAAATAATATAAATAGACCACTTCACTACTTTTTTGGACACAGGTTTTGACCACACATTTTATGTAAATGAAAAGCAAGCTTATTTTGTGTGTAATATCTATAAGCAAATGAGATATGTGCAAAAGCTTGTTATACCATTGTATAGTGAATGTGTGTGTTGCAACTATGGAAAAGAAGAGAAGTACGAATGTATGAATCACTAATGATTATAAATAGATGGAAATGTGTTTGATAATTCTTGTGTGCATTTCTTTCTTGCTTAATGGTTTGCACTAATGTTTCATGACGAAGCGCATGTATTGTCTTATTTTATGTTGATCTTCATTATTCTGATGGTGGGGTTCTCAATGATCTCTTTTGTACTTCAGGTGAGAATTTGAACTCTTGTTTAAGTGATATGTTAATGCAAGAGTGTTTGTTAAGTGTTGAGGGTAGCTTATATATCTTAGGACTCTCAATGTATACTAAACTAGTGCAACAATTTGTGTGGTTATTGAACTGATTCATAACAAAGACTTCCCTCAGTTAGAAGGGGCTTAGTTGAATCCTTAGTGGATTTCAAGGACTCTGCACTTGTTTCTTTGCACTACCCTCCAATTTAGTATGGCTAACAAGGTATGCACTTTTTTTTCTCCAGAGGGGCCATTTGTCAAGCAATCTCTACCCATTCCTTACTCGTGAATGTTGTAGGTTCCATTGATTTTGTTTGAATATTTTCTTGGTTTTGGCTCCAACTCTCTAATTCTAACTTATTTTCACGCTTCGACCTTGGATTTCACTTCCACTCCATACTCGCTTGATAGATATTTAGAATTAACTACATCTCACATCCTTTGTCTTATTTCTTGTTGTTCCACCAATCATGTAGACCACTTGATTGTTGGTCCACTCTTTGTATAAGTTGTTTCCTTCTCCCATCTTTGTTCAAGGTCCACTCTCATTCAGTATTGGCCTCCTTAATGACCCTTTTCTTTGTACCATTATAGAATATTTTTCCATTGTACTTCACAATTACGTTCAACATAGAGATATTATAAAATAGTGTAGTGCCTCATCATCAATGATTATTGTTTCCTGACATTTTTTTCTACCTAATGTTACTCTGACCCAACTTTAAAAATGTAATGCCGCCATAATGTTTTTCTTACAAACTACACCACCAAGAGAACATCAATTACAAAATAGTGACTACATACAACAATGTAACATATAAGAATATCAGATTAATCAACTTTATTTTTAGGTAGTGCTCAATACAAGTTGTTTGGTAAAGGGAGTTAATACTTAATGCCTTACACCAACATACATCAATTTATTTATATTACACAACTCAACAGTTGTCAACTAAACAATCTATCAACAACCAAACATAACTAAAGAATAATCATTGCAATACAAACTAATGTCGACAATACAATCGTTAACAATATGAAAATGTTGGCTACCAAAACATGTTATTAATAATACGATAATGACTATGACCATTTAAATTACAAAGCTTATTCTTAGCATCTCATAGTTTTTTTAATATGGATGTGTTTTTAATGACTTTCCCTATTGTGAACCATATTGTCTCTATCAAATGGAACCTTTTGACAATTAATTCTATTTATAAATTATATTGTTTTGTTGTTAATGTTGGCTATGAAAACATAGTGATGATGGTGATGGTGATAACGATCTTATCTTAACATCTCGTAATTTTTTAATATGAGAATTTTTTGTGACTTTTCCTATTGTGAATCATATGTTCTCCATCAAATGGAAGCTTTTGACAATTAATGCTAATTGGAAATTATATCATCAATAAACCAACCATGTATAACTACCTTTACAAATTGTGAGAACATTTTGTTGACCTACAAAAAACATTAAGCTTGAAACGAGCATAAATATCTAATAAAATCCATGAAACTTACAATATGTTAAAAAAACAAAAAACAAAAGAAATTAGTAAATATTACAAATTCCTTTGTGATCAACAACATATTGTTTGCTAAAAAATCTAATTTTATTTTTTTATAAGGTCAGAAAAGGACTATTGACACGCTACTATAATATTAACATAATAAAAAAATCTAAAAAATAAAGTGAGTATGAACAATACCATTTATCACCTTTTGACAATTAAGCTTCCATGAGCTACACAACAATTATTACAAAGAGAAAAAAAACTAGTCGCCCACATCATCACTAGAATTTGAAACCATAGCAGTAGGGCCACATTCCAACACCTCATCCTCTGAGATCAAAGCATTCAGAGTTGCAACAGCGAATGAGGGCACATAGGCGAAAGGATTGATGCAAATGGCATCAAATTTCTGACCTTGCATTATATCCTTAGCTACAACTTCTTTTGGTAAACTTCCAAACCTGCTCTAGCCAACTCATCAGGGTAAATTCAAGTCGTTGCACGTCTTCATGGATGGCAAGCATATTCTTGGCCCCAAACAAAACACTTTGCACCCCAATGAGTTGCATCACCTTGAGGGTGTGAAGCCTCTGAGATGACGAACTAAGGTCCTTCATAGCTTGAAGGACGCAGTTGACTGAAGCTCCCTCTCCCAACCTTACACATAATTGTGCCCTAAATAAATTAGTGGTTGCCCATTTCAATAGCTTCTCATACTTGATACCTTCCAACAATGCATTTTTCTAGAAAGCTAAAGCTTGCTCTGTTGTCATCTTGGTCAATTTATCAAATAAGACCCCATTTTTCAACAACTCCCTGTGTTTGAAGTCTTCTACCGAACCCAAGAAAGTAGAGTGAATATCGTCAACCAAATACCTGTTTATGATTTGTCTAGTATGCTCCTCAATGATACTCTCGAAAGAAGCTTACCCCTTGGAGAGCCTAGAGCTTATGCACGAAAAGGAACCCTGCGCACGCCACCTACCAAAGAAGTCCCCTTACAAAGTATGCCATACAAAAACATGGAATGAGAATAAAACCCAATTGAAAACAATAACATATTTGAGAATATAAATAGATCTCAAGAAGACTACAAATGGATAAAACCAACCCTAGAGAAAGAATTAGAGACTCTTTAGGTGGTTAATACCATGGCAGATCAAATCTAAAGCCACAACTTCTTGAACATGACAAAGAACAACCCAAAACCAACTCTTGGAATTAAAAATACATGCAAAATTCTCAATCCTCACAATAGGGCGATTGAAAATCCACATAACAGAGGAATTTTGAGGCAACAAGTAGTTGCAAACCACCCACAGTAGAAAATATGAAAGCTTTTGCACTCACAGATATTCAAAATACACAAGAGAAAGGACAAGATGCATACTTGTGGATGAACTTTATGCCAAATGCAAGCAAAGTGAGGGCTACAGAGGCCCCCATATGCATCAATTGCCACATCCCATATTGTTCTTTCAAATCAATCAAATACTCTACAAACACCAACACATAGTAATGATTGTCTCTTAAACCCATGTTTTGACTACAAAAAGCTTCGAGACCTGTGAGGTCATGTTATAAAACTACATTGAGCTTTGAATCAACACAACATCGGCTATAATATATAAACCAAGTTGCTATGACAATGACTGACTCCTGCAACAAGATTGGTCATATGATAGGCCATTTTGTTACCTTCTCTTCTAATATGAGAAATATTGAACTTTGGAAACCCCTTTGCCAACTAAGCACATACCTCAATGATAGGAGCTAGCCAACAATGATTGTTTGAGATTCTTTTAAAGGCTCTCATGTTTAGCTTTGAATCCCCCTCAATCTCCATATTAGTCCAACAACAACAAAAATCATTTGCCAACACAAGGCCTCACCTTCCACAAAATTGTTAGAAGCTTGGCCAAGGGTTTCAAAGAAAGCAAGGAGAGGTGATCCCTTTTTATCTCTGAAAATCTCCCCCAAGCCAGCCCAACCCGGGTTATCGTTAGCTGCACCACCAAAATCCAACTTAAAAGAGGTCTCATGCAGGGACATCCACAATGCTCTTTTATTAATGCATTTATTTCTGCTAGCCCTATTATCAGGTAATTCCAAATATTTTTAAACTCGTAATGGCCTGAAATATATTTCTCTAAATTTTGTTGGTGATGGGTTTCAAAATGTTGCAAACTCTTCTCCACAACCCTGAAAATACTTTTTTGCGATGGCTGATGTGATTTTAATTATGCATGCATGTATAATGTGCAATGATTGCATATTCACATCTATTTGCTATACTTCCATTTCTTAGATCTAGTTAAAATTAAGAGAAAGATCACTCTTTATAATGTACTATAGTATTTCCTTTCTAGTTTGAAAAAAGACAACCATGCACTTTGTGACCTAATGAAAGTATATATAGGAAAGCATTGTAGTTCTTAACAAAACACCATGAGGACATTTATATTCTCTTAACACCATTGTAATATGCTTTCTATCATGCTTCATATATTAATTTTGTGCATTCACTACAACATGCCATGTACGCTCCTTTGATGAATGTGCAATGAATGATAGTCTCTTCTTGAATTAAGCATTTGTTTTGCTGTCCACAAACATGCCCTTCATCATTTGTTCCCCTTCCTGCCCACGCCCCCGACACTTTTATTTTTCACTCGTCCACCCCCAACTTCCTTTTCAAATCCAATGCTTTGTCTTGCATAATAACATGTTTCCATAGCCATCAACAACATATAATATGCAAAGATTATCACCAAACATGTTTGAAAAAAAGAGCCATATGTACAACTATCAAATAGAAGAATTATTAATTTCTTAATTACAAAGTATTATAAACACCATATTATATTCAAAGAATGTCCACAAACTTGTTTGGAACCATCATATATAGGAATTATTAATTTGTTAGTTACAAAAGAATAAAAAGGAATTGATAGAGAATATGAATAGCTAAGTCACGACAATAAGAATAGTGAATAAGATATGAATGATACAAACAGCAGGGGAGTTATTTGCATGCATGGATTCCAACTAACAAATATTGGACAATAATGTAGCATATAAAATTCTGATAAACCTGCAACAACTCAAAGAAAATAAAAGTTAGAATTCAACACGTCAGTTAGCAACATCTAAAGGCCAGTGTCAATCATCAAGAATTTCAATACTAGAATCTGTTATATACAAATAAGAATATTATAAACAAAATCTACATAATACACAGCTGGAAATTAAATGTGGGTATATTTTTGCTCCATGCTATACTATTTTATTCACAAGGCACCTCTCATTTCAAGGCACTTGTGTCACATCCCACCTTGTTAAAACACAAATAAAACCCTTGCAGTACTTATAACAACATTACCATCTGATTTAATTTACAGTTCAATTTTTCAATTGATAGCTATATGATGATTATTCATGTTCTTTAGTTTTGATTATTATCTCTTCGGTACAAGCACTACTGATGCCATTTGCATGGTTGCAGGTACAGTCGAAAAATGAGTTAGGCCTGAGGGCGGAAGTGTCCACAAACCGGCACAAAACAACACTATACAGGTATAAATGGGTAAGACGCAAATTTGAGTTTCCAAGGTTCCACCAAGTCTTCGTTCTTATGTTTGTAATGTGAATATCCCATGTTGTGCGTATATTGATTTTCCAGTTTGAGCGGCCATCATTAGCATGGAGCACGTTGTTTATTATTCTATTGAGTATATTGATAGCTTTTGTTCGACCAAGCAGTCACATAAATTTGGGTCATTTATCTTGTTTTGCTTAAGTGTGATAAATCAATGACTTATATGTGACATTATTATGCTTGACATTTATTCTAGTATGTTGTATTAACCTTTGCTTCTACTTTGTTGACTTGGTTGAAGCCTTGGCTAAGGCTTAGCTATTGATTGCAAGGTGGTTTGTTAGATTTTGAATTATGTTTTTTTTGGACCTAAGACTTGGTCAAGGTCAAGGTTATGTGAAATAAACCTTTTTGGATGAAATATTGATTTCTGAATTTTTAATACATTTGTAACCCTTATCAGACTGGGGATGCGTAAACACAACTGAAAATAGTAGATAATCACAGCTGAACTAATAGCTAGAAATAAAGTTGAAATTTTTATCCGATTGGAGTAGTATTTAAACAAGATCAGAATTGAAATAATAATGTATTTTTGATATAACTTACAAACCGTCATAAATCTGGAAAGTCAAATTGTACAGTAAACCCTCACTATTTTGTCAACAAAATCTTCAAAACCTGTCTCAGTAATTGCTGAGATCTCTTACTCAGGCAGGTATAGCAGCAAAAGGAAGGTATGGTTGGCATGCAGGAGAGATGTTAATAGAACTAGTCCGATTCTCCTTAAATATTATTTTTGAATTTTATTCAATCAAATGTTCACACAAGCTTGCTGATAACAGTTGCACAGTAGCAAAGGGAAGGTAATTTTGGGAAAGATAACCCTAGTTGATCAACAAAGAATTAAATTACAGAACATAATAATATAGCAGCTGCCTCTTGGAATCCCCATTCAAATTCTGCGATCCACTCTTGAGCTGGTTCTGGGCAGTACGGCCTCCGAATTGCAATATATGGTGTGACGCCAACCTGCAGCAGCTGTACGGAGGGAGACAGTTGGAACCGCAGCCTTCAAACCCGACATATTCACCCCAAAGGGCCTCCCTCAGCTGCGCTGGCACCAGGATGCTGTCATTTTCTTTTTGTCCTTATCGCTGACTTTCCTTGCAAATTCCTGTGTTTTCTGATTTTTGGCAGCTAGTGACTGCACTTTTATCATTGAAAGTTTCTGTCTTTTGTGTTTTCTTTGCAGCTAGTGGCTGCACCTTTATCCTTGGAATTATATTTGTCTTTTTTTAAAATAATTTTCGCGTGAACTGTCCGTATGGAGCTACTTCATTGGTCTGGGATCCTTAGAATTATATTTGTCTTTTTTGAAAATATTTTTTTTGGTTTGGAGGGGTTTCGTTCTCTGATCCGTTTGTAATGAAGATTTTCGTCATCTGTGCAGAGGTTGAATGAATTTGAAATTCAGTTGTGAATTGTCAAAAGTTGAATAATCAATAATAATTATTCATTGCCCCTTTTGTCCTTATAAGATCTACTTTTCAATTCACCCTAACCCTAAAAGAAGTAATTTGATATTCATCTTTTTCCAATTAATGAATATTAATTATTTTTGATCCCACTAATTAATGATTAATAAGTGTCATTTTTCAAAGTTATAACTTAAAGTGCCTTTTTGGACAACTTAATAAACTATTATTAGATTATTAATTATTTCGAAAACAGGACATGACAATCCGCCCTTACCAAAATTGTTTGCCCTCAAGCAATATACCTGAACCATCCTGCAAACACAAGGATCCCAAACCAATCATCATGATTCCCAACCAAGTGTGAATCTCAAAAGTTGTGTCTATTGAACTGCAAAGTTCATGTCTAAACTTGCCAATGCTGGCTTTTCTGGCAACTTCTCTTTGATCCACTTTCGCCTCTGTTGTGCCACTTTGGTTTGACCAAGTCCATATGTCTCAGATGTATGCTCTTCGACCAAGGGCAAATCAAACATTGCCATGATTATGCCAAATCCCTTGAGACTCCATTAAACTAGATATTTTCAGGGGACTCTTATTTTACGGGTTTCTCAATAATTTCTTTTGTGTGCTCTTTCAACTAGATCGCAGAATCTTTTTTTACTGTTAAATATTCTTCATTCTTCTTTTCTAATTCTTCATCATCCTCTTTGCCAACTACCACAGTGGGACTCATATTGGATCTGACAACATCTAGCTCCACTACACATAGCTAGATGATTGTGACTGGAATTGCATGTTCCTCATAACAAAAAAATTCCACTTATAAGGAAGAATCCCCCATATGGCTGCCCTAGTAATCCATTTTATCTTCTATTTGCAGCTCTATGTTCGCATCTGGTTTTTCTTTTTTGACGTCCTCATAAAACCTTTTCTCTCGATTTGTGCATTTTTCCAACTATGGTACATCAAAATATAATGACAAAAACTTCGAAAACGATATATCATTTTGCACTTTGGCCAGAAAAGATTTATATTGAGAATGAAGAGCAGTAATCTTTTCATTGAATGACTTTGACATGATTCCCTGAAATAGAATTAAATTAAAAATTTGGTTAACCCTTGGATATCACAAACTTGATTGTACCTTCCTTTCCACTATTTCTGGCCTATAACTGCACGGATCCCAAACACCACCTTCACGGATTCTCAAATCAGATAGAATGCCCAATAGGATGGCAGGAATGCTAGCTCTGATACCACTGAAATAATCTTTTTTGGATAAAATATTGAATTCTTAATTTTAAATACATTTGTAACCCTTATCAGACTGGGGATGCATAAACACAACTGAAATTAGTAGATAATCACAGCTGAACTTAGAGCTAGAAATAAAGTTGAAATTTTTATCCGATTGGGGTAGTATTTAAGCAAGATCAGAGTTGAAATAATAATGTATTTTTGATAGAACTTACAGAGCCTCATAAATCTGGAAAGTCAAATTGTACAGAAAACCCTCGTACTATTTTGTCAACAAAATCTTCAAAACTTTTCTTGGTAATTGCTGCGCTCTCTTACTCAGGCAGGTACAGCAGCAAAAGCAGGGTATGGCTGGCATGCAGGAGAGATGCTAATAGAACTGGTCCAATTCTCCTTTAATATTATTTTTGAATTTTATTCAATCAAATGTTCACACAAACTTGCTGATAACAGTTGCACAGTAGCAAAAGGAGGGTAATTTTGGGAAAGATAACCCTAGTTAATCAACAAAGAATTAATTTGCAGAACATACTAATATAGCAGCTGCCTCTTGGAATCCCCAGTCAAATTCTGCATTCCACTCCTGAGCTGGTTCTGGGCAGGACGGCCTCAGAATTGCAATATATGGTGTGACGTCAGCCTGCAGCAGTTGTACGGTGGGAGACAGTTGGAATAGCAGCCTTCAAACTTGACATATTCACCCCAAAAGGACCTCCCTCAGCTGTGCTGGCACAAGGATGCTCCAATCTTTTTCTTTGTGTCCTTATCGCTGTCTTTCCTTGCAATTTCCGATCTTTTCTGATTTTTGGCAGCTAGCGGCTGCACTTTTATCATTGAAATTTTCTGTCTTTTCTGACTTTTGGCAGCTAGTGGCTGCACCTTTATCCTTGAAATTTTATTTGTCTTTTCTGAATATAATTTGTGTGTGAGAACCACTGTAACCCCCATATGGAGATACCTCGTTGGTCTAGAGGGGTTTCATCCTCTGATCGGCTGTAATTAAAGTTTTCATCTGTACAAGGTTTCATCCTCTGATCGGCTGTAATTAAAGTTTTCATCTGTACAAAAGTTGATTGAATTTGAAATTCAGTTGTAAATTGTCAAAAGTTATATCGAATAATCAATAATTATTATTTATCGCCATTAACTTTTCAATTCATCCTAACCTAAAAAGAAATAAATATTTCTTTTAATTTAATATTCACCTTTTTCCAATTAATGAATATTGATTACTTTTAATCATATATATATTAATTACTTTTGGCCCCACTAAATTATAATTAATAAATCTCATTTTCCAAAATTATAACTTAAAGTGCCTTTTTGGACAACTTAATAAATTATTATAAGATTATTAATTATTTCAAAACAAGGATATAACATTATGTGAGATTAATACTTTGATTAGACCTTAAATAAGGTCAATGGCTTAATCATTTTTCTTTGGTTTGCATAGATGGAAATTGGCTTAAGTCAGGTCGAGACATGATAATAAAAAGTGAGTTTTTGTTATGTGGAAAAAGTTGAGTAAATCAGCTCTTGGCAAAACCGTTGACCTCAGGTTTTTTGGAAGCAATAGGAAGAAAGTGAACACGGAGAATGGTGAAAAGAATGTTGAGGCAGTGTTGGAAGCAAAACTGTGTTTTATACGCAGAATTTATTACTAGTATAGTAATGGCTTTCTATTTTTGGCAACCACATTGCCTGCCATTATGGATAAACTTTGTTGGAGGCATCTTCCCTCTAGTTTTTAAATGTGTACTACTGTGGACAGTCACACACAAACCAGGTGGTAGAAAAAGAAGAAATAGAAGAAAACGTGAGGGAAGAGAGGAAGGTTGAGAGAAACTGGTACTTGGGTTTCAAACTTGTTGCTTGGAAATAAGTAACATTCCTCTACATGTTCCTCATTTTCATTGTTGCTTCTAGTGATGTGGTGAAAGAAGTTTTATTGTGAATATTTGTTGGAATTGAATGCAGGGCATGCAAAACCCTGGTTTTGCATGACCTCAATTCTTTTATCTCCGACCTTATATTAAACTCCGCATTGTTGCAGTGTTGTTGTTATCTTGTATGTCACTAGATTATAGTCATTTTTTAAAGAACTTTGGTTAAAAGCGTCATTAAAACCCTAGCTATAAAGGTTTGGGTTGACGTACCTTGACCACGGATGGTATTTAAGAGGTTATTTGTTTGTTGTGGCATAGTTTGCTTTAAGAAAGTATGTTTGAGTTTGGATTTTTTAACCGTTTGGAAACTTGCTTTTTGTAGTTGAACTATTGGTATACTTTTGCTTGAATTTTGGCAAATTGCTTGTGCATTACTGGGTTTTACGTGTTGTTGAGTGGTTTTGTTTATTAGTGACCTCACTTGGTCTGTTTGTAAACCCTGGCTCATGTTGGTGGAACCAAACTCTATTTGTGGTATTTTTGTTTATATAACTGGAACTCTTGCAAGCTTGAGGCCGATAGATGGGGTAGTAAAGGCCACCAATGGTTGGGCTCATCTTACTCCTTTTTTTAATTTCTCTCACATAGGTAATTGCACAGTGGGATTGACTTTGTTATATTTTCTATGTTGGAGAATTAAGAGACATGGGTCCAGTTGCATGTGATTTCGTAAAATGATGTTAATAATTTTATAAGACATCCAACTCTGTGCATGTTCTTGTTCTATTTGTATCAATCTTGGTTAACCATGTAAAATCTGGTATTCATAATCAGACTCCTTTAACCTAGGGTTAAAGAAGATGAGTGGAAATCCGTCTTAGTGACCTATTATGTTGATAGAATTATTGTTTAAAAAGTTTATTGCAAAAAGCAGTTTACATGGTTGTTAAACTTTGCTTGGAATCTTGATTATTTCGTTATTACTTCAAAAAGCAATATCTCTTACAATTGTAGTTGGATTCAAATATAAAACTGAGTTTTTAAGCATGATCACCGTTGTTTTTTGTTATATCATTTGAAAAGATTCTTAGCTTTTCCCTTATATCAATTTTATTTACCTTCGATGGTTAAGTATTGTGTATGAGCCTCCGCAAGTGGTTTTAGTTCTACCCAAGTAATGTGGTTGTGTTATACTTTCTTGATATTGGTCCATTGACTTCGTTGTGTTTTTGTCATGTAAATGGAAACAAATTTTTTGTAAAGCAATTAATAGCATCTACCTGTAGTATACAGCTACATTTTGTATTATGAAAATTTTGTTTAAATCATCATCCCATTTTGGGTGTAAGTATTGATGAGTAATTAATCCGGAAGGGTTTCATGTTAATTGGGAGCATCGAATGATTACTGATTTGTCTGATAACATATGAGATCAATATAGTTTTGTATGGACTGATTGCCTCCTTGGCTGTGTTTGCTTAGTGGTATATATATAATCTTTTGTGTGATTTGAAATGTTTACTGGCTTCGATTTAGAGTCCTAATCATCGATCACACAGTAATGAATGATCTTGATATTTTGACCTCAAGTATGTAAGTACTGTGTAAGCTAATTTCATTTTGGGCTTGTTTGGTAGTTGAGCTTTTCAATGTGAAAGGGATTGAAAGAATCATTGTTATCCTGTGTGTTTTGTATGTTTTTCCTTGAGTTCCTTAATCCAATTCTTGGATAGTAAAATGGAAGACTAGTTTGCATTTGTTATATGTATATGAGGGTAATTTGATGTTTTATCGTCCTTATCGGATCTCAATATAAAATATGGGAAACCTATATTGGACTATACTCTCTCTCATCTAAATAAAGTTGGTTTGAGGGATTATTCTAGCATAGATTTGTTGATTTGATTTCTTTGTTTATAACTTAAATTAGTATCTCTTATTCAATTATTGTTTTGAAGATTATTAAGAACTACGATTGTTAAATAAGTGCCACTCAGCAACACTATGCAATGTGTTGAGCGTTGTGATAAATTGAATAACATAATCGTTATTTCAAAGGTTATGAGTCAGTCTTTCGGTTTGGAATAATAAATTACTTAAGCATTTGACTATGATAGTAGTTCGATTGACCATCTCATGTTCCTATGGTGATAACTTATTAGTAGTATTTGGAAAGACATAAATAATTGACTTCTTTCATTCTTAAGGTTGGTGTTGATAGTATAGAAGAATAGATGGCATAACCGGCAAGTAACCCCCAGTTGGTTGGTTACTCGCCAAGCAAGCCACCTAGGTGAATAAATGTCACTTGAAGCCGCCAAATTTGAAAAATCGCAATTTTTTTTAACCGGTGAGTATTTGTCGGTTACATTTAGATAACCAAACAGTATATAAATTCTATTTTATTTATATACTTTCAAGATGTTTGAGAGTTGTTTCGGACCTGTAGGAACTATAATGCGAATTCTAGGCTTTGGAGGATCCTATCATATTTTAGACTTAGTCAGATTTCAAGGTTTCAGACTTCACCATATTTCAGGGTTTCAAAATTTCAAGCAGACATCGTAGGAGGAATGACAGCTGCATGAAGGGATGTAGATATGATAGAATAGTATGAGAACATCTCTTGCAAAGTGCCACATATCGACCCCACCCCATTCCCTATGCATAGATTAAAATTGATACAATGATACTTATAGAAGAATCTACAAGTACAAATTACAAGAATTTATATTTTTCTCTTCCCTGCTCTCTGGGAAACTAAGGGAGACAGAGAAAGTCCAGTAATCTATGCACAGGGAATGGGGTGGGATCGACTTGTGGCACTTTGCAAGAGATGTTCTCATACTATTCTATCATAACTACATCCCTTCATGCAGCCTTCATCCCTCCTATGATGTCTCCTTGAAATTTTGAAACACTGGAATATGGCTAAGTCTGAAACCCTGAAATATGACTAAGTCTGAAATATGATAGGATCCGCCAAAACCTAGAATTTGCATTATAGCCCCTAGAGGTCCGAAACCACTCTCAAACATCCTAAAAGTATATAAATAAAATATAACTTAAAGTATAAGTTTACATTTAGATAAACTTATGCTTAAATGTTTATTTTATTTATATACTGTCTGCTTTGGGCGAATTTCAAGTATTTTTTGTCTTTGTCGGTTATTCCCGATTATTCAACCACCCCTGTCGAATAACTACCGGTTACCCAAAATTCCCCCTTGGCGAGTACTTGCCGATTATGGTTATGCGAACTATGGTATAGATGATTTCGGGTGACTAAAAGAACATTTTATTTACGTTGTTTTAATAAAAGACATTTAGAGGATTGGAATTATGATCCAATCTTGTTATTTTGCTAACCCTCTTGTTAAGGATAATATTAATGCTTGTCATATTATGAATAGATATATCGGAAGCTGCCTGTTTTAGACGCATAAGATTCAATTTGGTTACTTAAGATTATATTGATATGAAGTCAATCTTAAGTTGTATAGTGGATAATAAACATGTTTGGAATTGGCTGAAAATAGGTTGTGAATACAAAAGATATTTGTTATAAGTTTAATATTACCTTTGACACTTTGAATTTTTGGAAGCTTATGTAGTTTAAAATTTTCAAGAGAAGCTTAGAATGAATTTAAATGGAACAAAGATGTTTTCTTTTATTAACCATAATATGTTATTTGCTTGTCAAAGGAAATGTGTTAATTGGTAGAAGTCCAATATCTTCCTTCCCAAGAGACTTAAAATAAATTTATGAACAAGAAAGGTTTATTGCATGCACAAGAATATTCCATGATAATTCTAGGATTGATAGTTCGCAAGGAAATACGGAGAGTGCATGGGGCAACCACAATAAACTTGTGGGAAATACAAAGCAATCATAATGAACTAAGATGTATTGGTACAAGGATATTATGCACCTAAATCAATACCAAGAAGGAATTTAAGGCCAATAGGTGTAGATCCTTTATAACTCTTTAAGTACAGTGTTTTTTTTTTTTTGTTGTCAGTATTGTTTCAGTTTTCTTACGTAAACCAACTAATTAGGTTATACTCAATCATAAGACAGTCTTTATCCTGCCAACTAGTTTTCTTACGTAAACCAACTAATTAGGTTATACTCAATCATAAGACAGTCTTTATCCTGCCAACTCCTTTAAAATGTTTTAGGTTTACTCACATTTTGGTCTAATTCCGATACTTAAATACACGTGTGATTAAAATTGGAAGACTGTTTACACTGCCAAAAGGAAAACAGTTCATAACCTCGGAAAGTTCGCAATTTTGTCATTCGGACTTTTGGGGTTGTCACAGTTTGGAGCAAGTAAAGATATATCTAAGGGCATCAAAAAACGAATATAGTTGGCCAATCACTACTCCCACTACAACAAACAAAAACTACATAATAAACAGTTACATATTATATGTCGGTATATATTTTTGCTCAATGCTATACCCATTTTATTCAGAAGGCACCTCTATTGTGAGTACAAGAACAATAATCGAGGCATTTGAAGCAAGATGAGATAGCTGAGGGCATCAAAAATCAAATATAGTTGGCTTGTCTCTACTACCACTATTATCCAAGACTGATTTTAAATTCTAAAAGCTAAAATAATCTCGAAGGACAACACAAGGCCTACCTTTATCCACTTCAATTATGGATATGATATCATATTCTTGTTAAAGTTCAAACCTTAAAGCTGAATGCGAATAGGAAAACATGTATATGATCATAGAAGATAAACTAATGCAAGTTTGTGCTTACACTTTGATTGGACAAGGGATCTCTAAGTGAAAATCACCTATAATACGTGTTGATGGAATTTTAGAAGAATAGACACTTTGATAAAATTGCATACTTACCCTCCAACAACGTATACTCATTAATCAAGAGAATAATCTATACTATATAAATATTGTACTAGATTTAAGAATAAGTTGTCTTTATGAAAAATCTTACACTAAGGCCAAGATTTTTAGCATAATTATAAATCTTCTATGCAAAAGAAACTATTAATGAATGAAATGATTCGGCATTCTAATTTCATGCACAGGCAAACCTTTGTCTGTATTTCCATCTTCAATTAGGCCCAAGGACGGACTTCTACCCTTAGTCTCTCTTCTTTAAGAATTCTGTAATTCAGTATATTTTCAAAGCCTTCATTTAGAATCCAGATATTCAAAAGCTAATCAAGAAGCAGGATGCATGTAGGAAGAACTGTTATTGCATCACAGATGACACCTCTTAGGGTCATGTTTAGCCATGAAGCTAGTCAGATGTAGGACTATTTGTCTTTGTACATGGTTTTATACTACATTATGTCTTTAGACTACTCTTTTTTGTCGTTTTGTGGATCAAAGTCTCATGCCATGCATGTGAATTTTGACAAATCAAGATATATACATTTTTCACGGCATTTGCTCTGCATACTGATATCAATTTAAAAGTTTTTAACTATGTCAACAAAAGATCATTACTATTAAATACCATAGTAGTTAAAAGCCCCCTTTCATGATCACCTGCTTCATCTTTATTAGCTTCATGTTCCTTTGAGGGGTACTTCCCTCACAGGGCAATCCATACTTGCATTATGTCTTACAGCTTAGGGCTTAAACACTTTAGGTTACCCCTCTTGTTTTTTTTACCTCTCTTGTACTTTGTGTCTAGTTACTTTTCATAACTTAGGGCCTTCTTACCCTAGAACTTCTCTTTTTATGACTGGTTGTACTTTCTAAGTCCAATTAACCTATTTTGGTTACTCATGGACATTAACTTGTGTTGAACTATTTCACTCAAAAAAGTATTCTAAGATGTGGACTCAAGAAAGAAAGAGTAACCAAGAAAAGATATCCAATATTGCCTCTTCACCCAATTACCTAAATCTAAAATGTTGATTTGTATGTGTACAAGTCACTAAACCAACAAATACGATTTTTCCTCTCTTTCAGCATTTTTGGTTTTAAGGCAGGGAATCCAAATAAAAGGTACTTGCCCTTTTGAAAACTTACAAAATACTGATGCTTGGGCATAGGATTTTAAAAACCTTATCTTTTTACCCGATAATGTTTTTAATGGGAACAAAGATGAAAAAGCCTAAGGATGTGGAAGAAACTTCCTAGAAATTGTAATGCTCAATTTTGATGGAGCTGCGAGAGGAAATTCAGGATTATCAGGAGGGGGAATCATTAAAGAAGATGATGGGCAATCTCTGTTAATGTTTTTAGTCCACTTGGGGTTGGATACAAATAATTAGGCAAAAGCAATGGCCCTTTTAGAGGGAACAAGACAAGGGAAAAGGGATGGAGAAATCTTCAAGTGGAAGGGGATTCAATGCTTATATTGCAGCAGTCAAAAAGGGGCAGGGCAATGACTGGCAAACAAACAATAACGATCAGAAAATTATGATCAAAAAAGGGAATTCCAAGATCCGGCTGAGTGGCTTTATAATTTTTTGTTGGGTTCAGATTTCTCCCTATGATGCCTTTTGTCCCCTTACAATGCAGTGTTTTGGCTGCCAGAATTTGGAAAACCTTATTATAATTCTTCTACACCTTTTGTTTTGAAATATGATGGATTCTACCTGCACTACCTCCTCCAAGAATTCTTGAAACAGGCTAGGCAGATTGCTGGAAGATCTATCTTCAGAGATATCCTCAAGACCTTTCTTTGTGATATTGTGGAGTATGGGACCTTCCTGATTCCATTGTTCTGCAATTATAGCCTCGCTGAGGCATTAATTTTCTCAAGTCTGTGCTACTCATCATTTTTCTCCTCCTAGTTAAGTACCTCTTCTCCTCAACCTGGGGATACAGGTCTCTTTTGTTAGCGGCCCATGCTCATTAGATGGGATTAATATCAGCCATCTTCCAAGTATTGCTCTTTCTTGTCTCTTCCCCTAAATATATGAAGAAATTGAGCTTTTTTACACTCATCTAAGAATTGTTTAGGTCTCCATTGCAAGGTCATTTTCTGCTTTTTAGCCCTACGAAGCATTGCCTTGCAGGATGAGCAGGAGAGTCGAAGCAATTTCTGAAAATATGCCCAGGGATCCTGCATTTGCAGCATCTAAATGAGAGGCATTCATAATCCATCTCCTGCCTCCAAACCCCCAATGCTGAGCAGATTCTTATTGCTTGGGGAATTGGCTTATACAAGTTGACTTTGACACATATTCTGATGTATATGGATAATTCCTTGTATTTTGGGGTTTCTGCCACATAGATAAGCTCTCCACTTTCGCTGGCTTCATCCCTAAAATCTAGGGGAAGTTTATAGAACCTTGCCCAAAGAGGGACTTCTGAAAGGAGTTCTTCCTTTGAATTAAATAGAGGTGTCCAAAGCCTTAAACATATATTTGCATTACAAATCTAGTCTCACCTTGGCCACCTTTGAAGATTGTGCTCCTTTCCTCTACAATCTAGTGTAGACGCTCCAATCTTATCGCTTTTGTGTCAAATTGCAAAATGGAATGACTTCTCGCAATTACACACAATCTGATCCAAAATCATCTATTCATCTAACATACGTGTTCAAATTCACCTCAAGGCATCTCTAGGTGAGCCAATTCACTGTATTAGATCGTTCAATTATCATTCTCTGATCAATTTCTCTGTTCAATTATCCACTCTTGTCAATTTCTCTATTCAATTACTCTATTCTAATCAATACTATTCATTCCCCTTCTCTAAATCATTCTTCTAATTATGGTTCTATTGCAAATAGAATTATAATTATCTTGCAATTAATTAATTCCTTTTTTTCCTCCCCAAATGGGCAGCTTCATGCAAAAAAAGGATCTTGAGTTTCTTTGGAATATGCTTTTATGAGTTAAAATCAAGTTGATAAAGTGAATTAATATACAAGATGATTCTCCACCCTTCATCTTGGAGACAAGATGAAGGGCTCACAATGAATCTTGTGAGATATTTTAGGGAGTATTCTCAACCCTTCATCTTGAAAACAAGATGAAAGGCTCACATTGGTTATACATGTGCTTTATTGGGAATGATTCTCCACCCTTCATCTTAGAAACAAGATGAAGGGCCCACAATGACTCTCACAAAGATATTATGAGGAGAATATTTCACCCTTCATCTTGGAAACAAGATGAAGGGCTTATATTAATCCACATTTGATATTTTCAAAGATCATCCTCCAGCCTTCATCTTGATTAAGATGAAGGGCTCACAGTAATGATACATGTGCTGATACATATACACATTTGAGGACTCATTTGCAACCATTCATCTTGATTTCAAGATGAAGGGTCATCACTGATCCAAATTTGTTATAAATAGACCAATTTGCATTGCAATTTAACATGTTCAAGAGGTATAGCAAAGCCCTAGCGTTTTATCGAGCTAACTTGTTCATCAACATTCTACTTACGATCAATTCAACATGGTCCATAGCTTCAATTGATATTGATAAAGACCATTTTAAGTTAAATCCGAGCCGAATCCCAACAAAGATGAGTTCCAATGAAGGTTTGCATTATGTTTGTTTGAATCTTTAGCATTGTTGTCTTATTCTTTGTTTGCTCACGAGGTCTTAGGTGGAAGTCATCAAGTTTTGTGATTGATTTGATTGTTATTTACAATTTAGTGAAACTATTGATGATTTGCATTCTAATGATACATATGGCACGCTTGATGGGACTAGCAACCCATACTATTCTTTTGAGTCTATTTTTCAGCTTTTCTTTATAGAATATCTAAATATTTTGGCTCTTTCATTTTGTAAAATTCCGCCATTTTCTGTCTCTGCATTTCGGCAAATTCGTTCTGATTTTTTCTAATAATCGGCGAAGTCACCACATAATTGGCGAAATCATCAGTATCTTCTATTATTTGTTTTCTGTTTTTCTGTGTAGGTTTCATAATCGGCGAAATCCTCCACAAATCGGCGAAATCAACTAGGAAATCAGCGAAATCATCTCCAAATCAATGAAATTGACCTAAAAACAATGAAATTGACCTTTCAATCAATGAATTCGTCATTATATACTTTATGTTATGTGTCGTGTGCAGGTTCAAGTTAAATCGGCAAAATCGTCCTCAAAATCGGTGAAATTGTGTTCGAAAATGGCAAAATTGACCTCAAAATCGGCGAATTCGTCACTAAAAACGTCGAAACGGCCATATCAACGAAATTGTCTCTGAAAACAACGAATTCATTCAAAATTTCTACATGTTGGACCTAACTTCCAGAGGCCATAACTTTTGACTCGGGCGTTCATTTGACCTCTCGTTTGTGGTAAAATGAAGGTATTGCAGAGATGCATACAACCATCAAATAATTTTTTGTGTTTTTTAGGAAACAGCAAAATTGTCCTAGAAATGGAGAAATGGTCATGAAATCAGCAAAATTGTCTCAAAATCGGCGAAATTGTTTATTGTCAGGGATCTTACAATTTGGTTTACTGCTAATCAACGAATTTGTGTTTCTATCAGCAAAATTGCTCTTCTAATCGGCGAAATCATCCAATAATCGGCAAAATTGCTTTCTATTTGTTTTGTTCTTTGTTATGTTCTCTATTCTTTGTAGGCTTTTTCTGAAATCGACGAAATTTTTCCCTATTAAATGGAGAATTCATCTGTGTCAGAATTTGAGAGTTGAAAAAACATAGAAAATCAACCTCCTTCGCTTGTCAAAGACCCCCTACGCAAAACTACTCACGTTGTTTGCTTGCAAGTTCCAAAAGTGGGGTGATCTATAAAAAAAAATCACATTATCAAGTCACATTTCATTTTGGGTTCTAAAAGCACTTGTTTATTTTTCAAATCTTTCTTATTTTGTGCAAGTATTCTTTGTTGCTTATTGTTGCTTGAGTGTGTTGTGGGGATATTTTGCACATATGCTCTCCCCTTTGTGTAACTCAGAAATGAAAATATTCTATTTGTTTTAAATCCTGAAGATTTGCCTATTATGATCTTCGCTCACCCTTAGTGGGAGTTGCGCGAATCAGAACAATAATATTTTTCTTTTTTATTTTTGGCTTAGCGAACAAGATTTGATCACCTTCGTGCAAGTTTTTTAGGGGTGTGTTGACCCAGGGTTTCATCTCCCAACAACGTACCAACTAGTAGAGTATACAAATTGAGCATATTATTCGATTGAACAGTGGTTGAATGGTTACCCTGACAAGTCAAATAAATCCTTGGAACATGCACGTGCTAGACATCGCACTTCACTGAGCAATTGATGGATGAAATGGTTGCGAAAGGAACAAGACCCTCTCGTAACCAGCAAGACAGCTTGACATCCAATTGACAAATTATTTCAAAATTTCCACATACTGCAAGGTATGTCAGAATCATCTAGAAATCCCACGAAAACATTAGCTTGAGACTCTGTGGCCGTAACACATTCATTGATGCAAAGGTGCAAAGGCTAACAACCCCAAAGATATCTTTTACGTACAAACCTTCTAAGAGAAGGGGAGTGTAAAAACCCTACCAAAAATTGCACTAATTTCTTTATTGAATCTTAAATTTTATCCTCTCTCAAGGCTAGTATATCAAAAGACTTGATGAATGTGAAGTAATCTCGTCAGTCACTAAAATAAGATCAATAGATTGAATATTATCTTGATTGATTGTGGTGTCAAACTTTCTCATAATTTTCATACACCCTACCAAAAACTACACTAATTTCTTTGATGAATCTTAAATTTTATCCTCTCTCAAGGCAAGTATATCAAAAGACTCGATGAATGTGAAGTAATCTCGTCAGCCACTAAAATAGGATCAATAGATTGAATATTATCTTGATTGATTGTGGTGTCAAACTTTCTCATAATTTTCATACACCTACACAAAAAGGTGTTACTTTGTCTATGTTATTAGTCTAACTTGTTCAAAACTTGTGCATTTCATACCTCCTTTGTGTGAAATTGTCCCGTTAATCTGTCCGCATTTCAAGTCCAAATTGGTCCTTTCTACCACTTGTGTCCAAATTGTGTCTCAAACCACAACTCTCTTATTTGAGATCGTATCGTTACTCTATCCGTGTGAGTTTAAACATGTTCTAGTCTTGTTCCTAAGTTCTTAATTCTAAGGTCATTTCTAATTGACACTCTATTCCCTTGTGTTCGAGTCAACTCTATTCAAGTCCAAAATCTTTCTCTAGTCATTTCCAATTCGTATCCCATTTTTGTCTAGGTCTATTCCAAGTTCAGATCCAATCCGGTCAACTTTGTTCATAGTCAAGTTGTTATGAAGTTAACTCTATTTGCGTCAAACGTTCATTTCTCTTTTTCAAATCACGTTTCTAGATCTATTCCAATCCATATCCTTATCTCTTCGTTCAATCTCCTACACCTATCGATTGGGAACGACAAAGTCATGACATCCATCCTTTCTCTCGTTTGAATCTCATTCCAATCCAATCTTTCCCCTTGTGTGCATCCTTACTTGGGGACATCAATCAATCTTCTATCGCTTTTTCAATTTGTTCAATGCCATCCATTGCAGGATTTGATAGAGCTTACCTACGTGATCCTAGTCATGCTAGCAAAAGGGCACCCATTTTGATACGTTTATCCCAAACCCATTTGATTTTGAAATTACAACATTGATGTCAAAGGCCAAATTCATTTAGTAAATCCCGAGAAGCCATCTTTTACCAATTGGTCGCAGCCAACATGATTGTGTATCCACATACTAAGCCTTTTAGTGAAAATGAGCCAAAGCCTAAGTGGTACCGAAAAGAAGAATATTGTGGGTATCATAGGATTCAAGGCCATTCACTTAACCGATGTAGTGGGTTCAAGATTTATGTCCAAAGCTTGATTGACCATGGAGATATCACGATTGAGACCCAACAACCATGTCAAATGTCAAATCCATTTAAGGAATCCTTGGAACACATATTTTACCAATTGGTTGCAATAAGCATGCTTATGTATCCACATACTAAGCCTTTTGGTAAAAATGATCCCAAACCTAAGTGGTACCGAAAAGAAGAATATTGTATCATAGGATTCAAGGCCATTCACTTAACTGATGTGGCAGGTTCAAGATTTATGTCCAAGTTTTGAATGACTGTGGATATATCATGATTGAGTCACAACAATCCTATCACGCGTCAATCACTGGCCCATCTATAAGCCATGATGCAATAGACTAATTCTTTCAAATTAGACAAAACTTATCCCATATTCCAGTTATTCTTAATCCAGACTTATGCCCCCTTTTCACTAAAGATTCAAGTACACCCCAGTGTAAGAATCACTCACTAGGGATATGCCAAGATCATTTTCCTAATCATAATCAGACTAGTCCACTACCAAGTCAAGATCAAGACAAATCACCCATTTTGGACATTCTCGTTGAATCACACATATTTGATGAGTCATCTTTTGACCATCCTATCTTTGATGAACCTCTCTATGACTGTTCACCTATCTCTGACGAACCCTTATTCGATGAGCCCATCTTCAAAGAACCAATTATTGATCCGTAGTCTATTTTTATCCCATCCTCTAAAGTCCCTAATTTCAAAAAATTCCTTCGCTCCAAAGCATTCATTTCCAAGCGCACAGTGAAAAAGGTCCTTGTGGACAATGCAATTCAATAGGCCCTCTTTGTGGCTAAATCCAAAGCAAGATCAATTTTCTTATCAAAATTAGGTTCCATTTTAGAGCTCCCATCAGAATCGGAACCAGGGTCAACATCTACATCAAAATCAAGTTCTATTTTAGATCCAATATCAGAATTGGGTTCCATTATAGAACCACTATCAAATTTAACATCAAAAGCAAAATCAACATCAGTGTCAACATCGAGTTCAGATCCTCTTGAATTAGAATCAGCTTCAGAATAAGAATATATTAGTGGATATTATAACATTGGTTATATACTTCTATCAAATTCACTTGAGTCCGAATCAACTTCAGAATCAGCATACCTTAGTAGATATTATGACATTGACTACACACTTCTTGCAGATCAAATTGAATATATTTGTGATCCTTCCATGGTTTTCGAGGATGCTTCCTTTGACATCAACACAAGTTCTCCTAGTAGCCTCTCTGAGGATTGTGCTACCTTTTCTCCTTCCATTGACATTACATATGGTTTTACCATTAACCATCATAGCCATTATATCGATATTCCACCTCCCACAAACATTGATTAAGACCTACATAATCACACATCGTTGAACTTATTTCCAGGTGACATTTCAACAACAGAATCTCTGGGGATCCAAGACAACATCCGGGCAAAAGAACAACCTCCTAGTGAAACCTTGTTTGAGGTGCTAGACAATAATCAGAACAAAATATAAAAAACCTTTAGTGAAACCTTGCTTAAGGCGCTAAGGGACAATCAAAATGATTTATCAACGTCCCTTAGTGAAACTCAAAAACTCAAAAACATTCCAAAATTTCTAAAATCCTAAACATTCATAACATTAAAACGTCCTAAAAATTAAAAAAGGCCAAAATCTCTAAAAAATATATACAACCACAAAATCCAAAAACTTTTGTCTTGTCTTAGGTCTAGTAAAATATCCTTGATCAATATTAAATCCTTGGGTTGTGTCCTTCCTAAATCCGCCCTATTGGAGCAAAGTCAAGTCAAATGCTCTAATTCAAGCTCACCACTTCCACCATATTTAGGGCAAGTTTATCGTGTAACTTATTTCGGGATGTTCTATTCCCACTTCTTCCCCTTGCATGCATCCTTGCTTGGGGGCATCCATTCCAACCATCATTATCATTGAGCATATCATGTGGAATTAGACCTGATTAATGTAAGGTCCCCTTTTCTAAAAGGTTGATTTTTTATGAACTTTTTGAAGACCTTTAGCCAATTTTATTTCGAAATTGCAAGTGTGCTGAATTGATTTGTTGTTTGTTAATTTGAAAAAGATCCAAGAGCATAATTTTTGTTCATTTGCATATTTCTATTTTTCTAGGATTTGACTCAAGGAGAATGAATTTCTTCAAACGGATCTCATTGGGGCAAGTTGGATAATTGTTGTTATCATCATTTCCAGCGAACTCAACAAGGTGTGTGCAATCCTACAAGTCAATTAAGTCATACATAAGAATGATCTTCCGTTTGTGGATTTGGTTGAAGAAATTTTAGCCATTTTGTGGATGATTCCAGCCCTCGCCATTCTGATATTTGGTGAAAGAATGCAAAATTTCAATCAAGCTTCTTGGGCTACCCACTACTTGGTAAGTGCAACTCATACAAATTTTTAGTTCCTAAGGGACATTTATGCTTGTGCAAGAAGTTGTACTTTGAAGCATAAAAATTCTACCCTTAAGAAGGAAGCATTTCTTCTCATCATTGAGGTACCCACCTTCGCAACAAATTTTTGCATACATTCAAACCTCTTACTTGGGTGGCGAACCTTGTTCCGGTACGGAAGAAGAATGGTGAGATTCGTTTGTGTGTTGATTTCCGTGATTTAAATAGGTCTTCACTTAAAGATCACTATTCGTTGCTATCAATGGAACAAATTTTACAGCTTGTTGCAAGTTCAGAGAAGTTTTCCTTGTTGGATGGATATAGTGGCTACAATCAAATTTTGGTCAAGGAAGAAGACCAATTTAAGACAGCGTTTACAACCAAGTGGGGGACATACGCATACAAAAAGATGCCATTCGGTTTGTCTAATGCTGGAGCGACTTTTCAAAGAGCCATGGATATGGCATTCCAAGGCCTTCTGAATAAATTTGTGCTTGTTTATTTAGATGATATAACCGTGTTCTCAAAAAATGCAGATGATCACATAGCTCATCTCAAGCAAGTGTTCGAAAGGTGTAGACAATTTGGGATATCTCTAAATCCAAAAAAGTGCGTCTTCTCGGTTTATGAAGGTAAGCTTCTTGGACATGTTTCAAAGCATGGTTTAAACATTGATCCTGAAAGAGTAGATTCTATCCTTGCACTCTCTTTGCCTAAGCACAAAAATGCTATGCAAAGCTTCTTCGGAAAAATCAACTTTATAAAGAGATACATTTCAGATTTCGCTACTGTAGCTAAAACACTTACAGCCATGCTAAAGAAAAATCAGAACTTCAGCTTGTCCAAGGAGGGAGTAAAAGGGTTTGAAGATGTTAAGAAAGCCATAGTAAGTGCTCCTACGCTTTTAAATTCAGATTTTATGAAAGTTTTCATTCTGTATACATATGCTAACGTGGACAACATTTCAAGGATTCTTATGCAGCAGAATCATGAAGATTTGGAGCAGCCAATAGCTTTCTACAGCCAAGGCTTGGAAGAGCACGAAACAACGTATTCTTTTGTTGAAAAGCATGTCCTTTCAATTATAAGATCTCTTAAGAAGTTTAAACACTTGTCTAATAATAAGATACATCTAATGGTTCCCCATCCAAGCATCAAAGAATTTCTTTTTGAACAAGGATATAAATGAGAAGAGAGCTGGTTGGATAACCAAGATAATGGAATATGATGTGAAAATTAAGGTTACAAAGCTGGTTAGAGGCAAAGGACTTTGTGATCATCTAGCTCAGGGCTTGCAAGAAACTAATGAAGTTGTTTTAGTGTCAAATGATGAAGAGATTGCTGCTGCTCACATCTCACTTTCCAGCTAGTTTCGTGATTTGGTAAGGTATCTCTAAGATGGTATTTATCCTTCTCATATAAGTGCTTCAAAAAGAAGGTATTTCGGATTGCAATCAATTCCATTATTGCTCGTTGATGGTGTTTTGTTCAAAAAGGATATTAATGGAATGTTAATAAGGTGTGTAGAACCAAGCCAAACTCAAAGATTACTTGAAGAATTTCATGATAGACATGGTGGAGGACACTTTTCCGCAAGAACTACAACACTTAAAATCATGAGAGGTGGGTACTATTGGCCTACTATATTTGGTGATTGCCATGCATGGGTTAGGAAGTGCAAGCAATGTGCTATGTTTGTAGGAAAAGTTAAACTTGCAGCCTTGCCCCTTCAACCAATTGCGATGGATCAACCTTTTGTCCAATGGGGATTGGATTTTATTGGTCTCACAAATCCTCTTTCAAGTTTAGGGCACAAATGGATTCTAACAACTACGGATTACTTCACACGTTGGACAAAAGCAGTGGCATTGAAAGAAGCAAATGAAACTAATGTTCTGGATTTCTATGTAGGTTTGCTTACTAGGTTTGGAGTTCCTTCAACTATTATTTCTGATAATGCAATGGCTTTTGTGGGATCTAAGATCAGTCAATGAGCTATCCAACATGGAGTTTATCTCAACACTTCATCGAATTATTATCCACAAGGCAATGGCCTTGCTAAATCTACAAACAAGAACCTCTTGAGGATCATAAGGACTATTGAAGACAATCAGAGGTCATGGCATCTCAAGTTGAAGTCAGCTCTATGGGCTGATAGGATCACCTATAAAAGGTCAATAGCCAACTCTCCATACAATATCGTATATGGTAAAGCACGATTACCTATCTCTCTTGAATTTACAGCTTTGGAACTATGCATCAGCTTGAACTGTTGGAGAATGAGCTTATGGAAATCAGGTATGCAGAGCTTATGGAGCTGAAAGAGACAAGAAACCAGTCCATGCTAGCCATGGAAAGTCATCAAGTACAGGTGAAGAGAGCCCTTGAGAAAGGAGCTTCCTCACGAAGCTTCAAAGGAGATTTGGTCCTCAAGTAGGATGAGGATCAAGCTAAACCAGGAAGGCACACAAAGTTTGATTCCCTTTGGAGTGGCCCATATACGATCTTCAGCTGCAAATCCCACAATGCCTTCCAACTTGCAAACATGGATGGCCAGGAGCTTCCAATCCCAGTCAATGGGAGACATCTGAAACATTGCTATTGAAGAGAAAAACTCCATGTACATAGTTAGTTTGTTTTGCTTTCATTCAATTTTGTTCAAATAAGTGCTTGTTTGCACATTTGCTTCTTAGTTAGTTTTCCTGCTTTCGTGTGTTTCCCTTCTTATTTTGAAGGAAGGAGGTTATTTCAGCCAGGTCAAGAGGATATTTTCAGTGATAAATCAGGTTTATCATTGTTTTGGGAGTTCAAATAGCATCTATATGGTCTGAGTTCTCAAGCATAGCAGGCATGCTGGACCAGTGAAGTCACCAAAAATGTTGACAATTCTTCCACAGGCAGATTGTCTCTCGCCATTCGGAAAGTTCACGTCTTTAGCCAAGGAAGAAAGAATACATTGGGTTTTTATAGACCAATTGAAATACTCATTTGCAATGGCCTTTGCTACAACAGGGTTTCCTTCGGACAAATTTGCCCAAAGGAATGGTTCATCAAAGAAGGCTTGATTTTACATAGCTTCGAAAAAGTTCAAAGGACCGTTACAAAATTTGGAAGGGACACTCAAGAAGTCTGAAGGGTATGTTACCCTTCAGAAAAAGTTCTTTGCAAAAAATCTGAAGGGCTTGATAGTTTTTTCGCGAAAAAGAGCTAAGAGAAGACACTTCCATGTTTTCCAAAAGGCAAAAAAGGACAAAACAAGAAACCCGAAGGGCAAGGTACCCTTCGGATGGGTCATTTTCAAAAATCCCGAAGTGCACCTACTCTTCGGGAAGGTACACTTCAACTTCGGGAAAGTCGTTTGCAAAAAACCCGAAGGGCATGTGCCCTTCGGGCAGGTCCATCTCACAAATTTAAGGGCTTTACAAAAGCCCGAAGGGCACCTACCCTTCGAGAAAGGACCATGATAGAAACCCTGAAGGGCTGTTCTTTGGAAGGCCAAGTGACAATTCCCGCGGACTTTTTATCCGCAAGAAGTTGAAAACAAAAAGCCCAAGAGAATAGAATACAAAGCAAAGAAGGAAATTTGAGGAAGATATCCTTCGGACTTTTTGTTCGAAGGATTCCTTCGGAAGAATTGGCAAACATAAAATCCAAGACCAAGGGGAAAACAATAAAGCCGAGGGAAATAAAGTCGAAGGAAAAGAAAGGCCCAAGAAGGATTAAGTCTCAGACTTTTTGTCCAAAGAGCGAAGTCCGAAGGCAGAGGACAAACTGTCCGCGGGAAAGTGGACTAAGAAAAGTCCAAAGGAAATAGATTTGGAAAAGGAAATAAGTCCGTGTAAAAGTCCAAACAATAACATAAGCCCGAGTCAAATACAACCAGAGAAGAGTCCGCAGGAATAGACAGAAACGGAGTGGCCTAGACAGGAATAGATGCGTCCGGGGCATGCATGAACATGCCAAAAAAAAATTAAGAATATTGTTTTTTATCTATAGTTGACCTATAGTCAAAGACTATCGTAAGAGGCATGAAAAATGATAAATGCGGGAGTCAAGCTCATCTCCGGATTACAACTCATGCTTTCAAACGTTCCGACTCAGCTTTCAGTGGTTCAAGTCCGAGTTCTAAATTTGACATTAGCGTTGATTTCATGCAAAGGGGAGAGTTCCAAACGTCCCAGCAGCTCATGGGAGTTCCAAATTTGAAAGTGGGCGTAGCATTTTTGCATGATAAGAGTTTAATAGCCCAAAATTAGCCACCGTCCATTTCAACGCCAAGGAGTTTTTATGCAAGACTAAAGAAAAGACAAATTTGGAAGACTCATGCAACGCAAATTGGACTTGGGCTAATGAAAGAGTTGTCCCCTCTTCTATTTTTAGCGCCACCTCTTGGCTATTGTATTTTTTTTTATAAGTTGGCTTTCAGCCTTGTTTAAAAATCATCCCTCTTTTGGCAAGAAAACCTCTTCCAAAGATTGTGATGTAACCTTTTTCAAAATCAATAAGAAGAGGACTGTGTTTTTTCAATTTTTAGCAACTTGTATAGCATGCTTTTGTTATAGATTTGCCTAAGTGATAGATTTTCTTTCTTTCTTGACAAATCTGAATTCGTACCTAGTTACTAGCTAGTCATTTATGTAGGTCACGTTCTGTGTTTGATTATCTTTTGTTGAGTTTATAGTCGATATTAGTGGTTGTTTAATGCCTTTCATCAGGCCTATTTTTTCATTTTTCTCAAGCTTAGATCATTAGATTAAACTTTTTTGTGAAATACTTATATGTATTAATCAATTAGAGTTGAAGTTCTACCTCTTCTTTGTCTAAATCAATGTTCTTAAAAGCTCGATTTGAGTGGATCAAGCAAATTAGGTGTATCGCCGCTTTAGCTAGGATTTCCTTTCAAGTTCTTTCTCCCCTGTTCCCCAGGCAGTTTGTAGCGTAGAAGTTGAGATCCTCATTGATACATCTTACAGGAACCAGTCTTCTCTAAAGGTTCTTCTCATCATTGAGGTTCCCACCCTCGTGAGAAGATCCCATTGTTTCAACTGGAGCGAGGATTAGTCATTTCAGCACGTTTTCAATCAGCATGCAACTCCAGGTTGACAACACTTTCCTATGCTCTTACAACCAATTGGAAGAATTTATGTACAGATGGACACGTACAAAATCAGGTTGCTAATGTTGTTAAGAGGGATGCTTGTTCGTTGGTAAATAACAATTCAGAAAATTCAGAACAACCATTCAGTTTTGATGTTTTTTTGCTTAGTATTGAGAAACTTGCATACAAAAGGGGCACTAGGAATCATATGAATGAAAGTGTTGATTTAATAGAAGAATTGGAGAAAGGCAACCTATGCATGAGCATGGCCACGAAAGAAATTCCGAGTTGTTGGACTGCTGGCCACTATTTTTCCAAGTTTATCTATGGGTATTTGGTTGAAAGGAAAAAAGTTTGGGCCATGGAGAAGGTGCATATTTCACATACCATTATTTTTAAGTCTTTTGTAGCTATTACAAGAAGGATTCCAGCCACTTTAAGCTCAAGGACAATGTCAAAAACACATTGCTACAGCCAAGGAGTAAAAACAAGAAATAAGAAGGTTGAAGAAATCTTGAAATGGCCAAGGCCCTTTGGAAGCATGAGCTTGGGTGGGCAAAAGATCTCTCATTTGACTGGCAATGGATCAAGGCTTTGGGAGTACTACATCATGTTTTCCCTCTAAGACATGGCACTTGGACACATGAGTTTGTGTTTGCTTGAGGACAAGCAAATTTGGGATGGGAGGACTATAAGGTCCCTTTTTTTAGAGAGTTGATTTTTTATCAACCTTTTGAAGACCTTTAGCCTCATGGTCTAAGGGATGATGCAAGGGGAGTATTTTTAATAAATAAGAGATTGTTAGAGAGTGATTCTAACCATTTAAAATTAAAAAGCAATTTTCTTATTTATTATTTTGTAATTTATTATTTAATTGACCCTCAAGTAATTTTAATTACTATATTATGAGAAGTAAATTAGATAATAAAGTAAAAGGACACTTTCATGAGGACATAACCCTTAATTAAAAGTCCTTAATGGCTTTATATAAAAGGACACTCTCATGAGAACTTGACCCTCAATTAAACGTCTTTAATGACTTTGAGCTTAATCGAGAAGACCCAAGTGGCTAAAAGAGGTCCATTTTTGCCAAGTAACCCCAACAAGTGGTTCGCCCACCTTGGAGGAGTTTTAAAAGCAGATTTGAAATATTGGGAAGACATCTTTTTGTCAATCTTATTTTCAGGTTATTAGAGTTCCAATCTTGAATCAAGGCGCTTGGAGTTCAAAAGAAATATTGAAGAGGCAATTTCACTACTGAAATTGAAAGTGTGTTGAGTTGATTTGTTGTTTGTTGATTTGAAGAGGATCTTTGAAGAAGATCCAAGGGCAAAATTTTTGTTCATTTGCAGATTTTTATTTTTCTAGGGTTTGACTACACAGTATCAGATTTGGGCTTCATATTTGGGTGATGTCCACCCAAGGGAAAATTCTAATTATTGTTTCATTTGAAAGAGCACATTTTTATCTTCAGTTCAAGCTATCATTTGTTCAAAAATTTTGAGTATTTTGCAAGTTGTGAAATTTATAAGTTTCAATTGTATTTTTGTCATATAAAATCAGAAAATAAGATTTTTACAAATCTGATTGTGGAATCATGTTTGGAATATTTTTATCCATCTACAAATTTAATTTCATAATTTTTGGAGCAGTTTTGAAGCATAAATCAGCCACAAACCCTAGTCACCTAGGTCTTTGGACGATTTGCAGTTTATGAGAAAATATTGCAATAAATTTCAGCTTTATGGAATTCTGATTTTTTCTAATAATTTGTGGGTCTAAGTTGGGATTTACAGCATACCCTTTTTATTTGGTTTCAACCCAAAAAAAGACCTTACAATTAAAAACAAGATCACTCTTTGTTGCTTTTTGTTTTCCTATTTGTGTGTTTGCTTATTTGTTTGGTTTTATTGTTGTTGCCTTGACATAGTCCATTGTGTTGATGAAGTCATCATCATGGTGTCCCTTGTCATAAACTTGTATTTGAGTCCATCCATTGGCATATGTTAGCATTGTCATCATGATTTTTATCATTTGTTCATTGTTATCAATTGTCTATTGGATCGAGGGTCAGTCCTTATGCACATTGAGACTAGGTCATCATGGTGTTTTATATCATGATGTATATTGTCATGTGCAATATAAAAAATAAAGTTTCAAAATGGTTTACATGTCAATGCCATCAATTAGGACATCTCTTATCAAATCCAATCATCTTTGTCATCTTTGATCGTTTCACATCATTGCATTTTTCCATGATCAAATCACGACTGAAAATTATGGCTATATATGTGCAAATTGGGACATGCATCTCCAAATAAGCATGTAAAAGAGTCATACACATTGATCAACCATTATTATTATTCTAATCATCTAGTCAATTCTTCATCATATTCTCTCCCAATTTCTGGGAGAACTACATCAGCCTAAAGTCTTTTCAGACTATGTAGGCAATGCTCAGTACCAACCAATTTCTAAGGTCAGCTCAACCACCGTTATTTTGTTCTGATCAACATCCATATTCTTCCAATCTAATCATGTCATTCTTCAATTATTATCTTATTTTTTCATTCTTCAGTCTCTCATCACTTTGAGCAATCTTGTGTGCTTAGTTTTTTGCGGCTTCTACCAAAAGTCGTTATACCATTAGCACACACATTTATGTCACCTTATCAACTTCAGATCATTTATATCATCTTTAATTTGTGCAACAAGTTAAATCCTTGATCTATGCTTGCCCATCAATCAATTCCATAGGACAAATTCACCCTATTTGAGGCTCATCAAATCTCCACCATGTTTGGGGTGCATCATCATTCCAAGCTCGCAGCGTTCACCTTGTTTGGAAAAAATCAAGCGTGTCGCTTCATGTTCACGATAGATCATGCCTAAGCCTGCAGCGTTCACCCTATTTGAAAAAATTCAAAATGTGTCGTTTTTTAAGTATGTTTCCTCCTCAATTCTACCCTGCTCGGGGCAAATCCATTCATCATCATCAGAAATCAAAACGTGCAAGCATTAACTCAAGTGGCGTGATCTTGTCCACAGGTTAATCTTCTATTCTAGCTTCTTCTCTTTTTTGAGAGCCCATCCACATTCTTCTGCATGCCCTCTCAAAGGGGCATCATCCCTAACTAATTTCATCCAAATCATATCTTTATCTTTTCATTCAATCTCCCACACTTGTTGGTTGGGAACAACGAAATCACATCCATTATTTCATCTAGTTTTTCATCCACCTTTTTCAGCTTTTTATTATTTAAGATGTTACTCCATCTACATCTCACAATGCATTTTCAAACAAGAACAAATGCAAACACTCCATTTTTATCACTTCCATGTTAAATTGCAAAATGGAACAACTTCCCGCAATTACACACATTTTGGTCCAAAATCATTTGTTCATCTAACATATGTGTTCGAATTCACCTCAGGGCATTTCTCGGTAAGCCAATTCATCGTATTAGATCTGTTCAATTATCTCTTTAGTCAATTTCTCTATTCAATCATCATTCTTTGATCAATTATCCACTCTAGTCAATTTCTTTGTTCAATTACTCTGTTATGGTCAATACTATTAATTCCCTTTCTCTAAATCATTCTTCTAATTATAGTTCTATTGCAAATAGAATTATAATTATCTTGCAATTAATTAATTCCTCTTTTTCCCTCCAAGTGGGCATCTTCATGCAAAGAAAGGATTTCCAGATTCTTTGAAATGCACTTTTGTGAGCTAAAATGAAGTTGATAAAGTGGATTAATATACAAGATTATTCTTCACACTTCATCTTGGAGACAAGATGATGGGCCCACAATGAATCTTGTGAGATATTGTAGGGAGTATTCTCAATCCTTCATCTTGGAAACAAGATGAAGGGCCCACATTGGTTATCCATGTGCTTTCTTGCGAATGATCCTCCAGCCCACAATGACTCTCACAAAGATATTATGAGGAGAATCCTCCACCCTTCATCTTGGAAACAAGATTAAGGGTTTATATTAATACACCTTTGATGTTTTCAAATATCATCCTCCACCCTTCATTTCGATTAAGATGAAGGGCTCACATTAGTGATCCATGTACACATTTTAGGACTCATTTACAACCATTCATCTTTATTTCAAGATGAAGGGTCATCATTGATCCAAATTTGTTATATATAGGCCATTTTGCATTGCAATTTAACACGTTCAAGAGTTATAGCGAAGCCCAGGCATTTTATCAAGCTAACTTGTTCATCAACCTTCTAGTTGCGATCAATTCAACATGGTCCATAGCTTCAATGGGGATGTCTCAACACAATTGGCATTGATAAAAACCATTTAAAACCACATCCGAACCAAATCCCAACAAAGACGAGTTCCAATGAATGTTTGTATCATGTTTGTTTGAATCTTTAGCATTGTTATCTTATTCTTTGTTTGCTCACGAGGTCTTAGGTGGAAGTTATCAAGTTTTGTGATTGCTTTTATTGTTATTTACAATTTAGAGAAAATATTAATGATTTGTATTCTAATGATAAATCTAGAAGGTAACTTGAAAGAATCCTTTGGCTAAGAATCTAGTCTAGCATGAGGCAGGTTTTCCATTTCTGACCCATCCAATTTTTTAGACCCTCTACACTTCGCCACAAATTTGCATATTAGGACATTTTCTTTAAGAACTTCTTTAGTTTTTTCTAGGGTTGCATCCTCTATATGGATGCATGGAACCTCTTGTGCTACCTAGATCTCAATGTCTCCATGCTTGACTGCCTGACCACTCATCTTTGCAGAGATTATTTTTGCTGCCTCTTGCTTCGAACCCTTCCTCCAATCCATCTCCTTTTTTCTTCCAATTGTCCTTTTCCTCTGATTACATCCGGACATTTCTCCTGCCCAGAGCTTTATCGAGTCCTCCCGGTTATAGATCAATGTTCAGGATAGTTTGAGTGTTTTCCCCATACAATTTCCAGTACTCTCTCCCATTCCTTCCTACATTTCAAATTTCTTTACCAGTGTAGTTTGTCGATTTTGTTTGATGATGGATTTTGCTGTTGACCCTGCTGAATTCCTCGCTAGTTCCTCACCACCTGCTTGCTCACTGTTTCTCTCTTTCATTACATCCTCCTCTAATTGATTATTATGGTTTAATGAATATAATTAGAAATAGTAAAGAATAATAGTCTTATTTATCATACATACATGTGATGTAGATTCATTATTAAGGTTGCGAGTCTGAAGATTGCAAGCTATCTTATCTATCATTCTATTGTGATTACTGGGGGAAAAAAAAAAAAATCAGAGCTCAATAAAACTAAAGTTACAGGAATGAGGAATGAGGAGGCTTTCTGTATCATCAAATCAAATCAAATAATCAAAAGAATTGCACAGTACTGTAGTCTTAGTTTCAACGTACCTCCAAAATATCAAAAGTACAGATTAGAAATTATATAAATGGTCAAGTTGAAAGAATGCAAGACTAATAGCACTGATCACATTACAGCCCTGATCAGGTCTACACCCATCAACTATCTCTCAACCTCATGAAAGAAAGATTTAGCTAATTTGGTAAAACAAGCATATGAGAACCTATAACAGCGTCATCAAGGACATTGTTATGAGTTATGACAACATACCTCAGTGATACAACATCACAAAACATCAATTTATAAACAAACACTTTGAATAGCTAAAACTCATTCAGAGATCAGAGATGACACCTATTCTATATAAAGGCATGCAACAAAACATTTCCAATGAGATACAATATTCTTATATTCAGTCAAAACCCTAATAAATGACATTTCTTCTGTGTTATTAATTACTCCTACTGATAGGAACTACTGGCAGTAAAATTTCATTATTAAATAATAAATGTTGTTGATTAGACCAACTTGGTAGCCCAATCAGCATTCATTAATAATTGGAAAACCTATCTATACATTCACCTGACCTTTAAGAGCATCATTCATCAAGCTTCTCTCTCCTTTGTCCTGTGCCTCCTTGGAGGTCAAAGAATGGAGACTTAGAAGCAAAACTTGCAGCTGACATCAGTGCTCAAATCAGCAACACTAGAACATTGACCAAGATGAATAACTGCGTTGACCTTCTGTCAAGACTTATTTTTCTGTTACATTAACCAAAATGACTGTTGTTTGATTGATTTCTGCTGTTTTGACTGTTTGGATTGATGTATGTGCTGCATTGATCAGTTTTCCTACTGTACATGTGTTGGCAAGAAAATTCTGAAGTTAATTAGTCACATCTGTTATTGACCAAGAAAATGTTATGTGGACTGTTTGACCACTTTGGGCTCTTTGATACCATTTAATAATAAGCATTGATTGTGGTGCTTGAAATGATGACAAATTTTACTATCATAAATGATTATTTATGCCATAAATGTTATTGTCTTGGTCAATAAATGAATTGCTCTAGTTTTGTTTCTTGTGATAGAGACTAGCTTTGGTACATTCCTTGTCTCGAAATGGTACCCAGGTCTGGTTATGTATACATTGTCAAAGATGCAACTCCTTGTTTGAGATGGATTAAGCTCAGCACTGAAACTTATTGAGTTACTGAAATGAATAGAGAGTACATTGTTAAATCGTTATGTTTTAGGCTAGACGGTAAGGACTCGGACATGGTTTGGTGATGGTCGTCCTCCATGCTAGACCCATTGGGTGCTTGGATGTAAGCATTAGCATGGTCAATGTTATTGTCTTATATTTTGTTGTTGTGTAGAGATACCCTGATGATATGATAACAGTGGCTTGAGAGCCGATTTAACTTTTACCTAAACACGCGTCACACCATGGAAACAACATACCAAATTTAGAAGACTTTGACAAAATAAGAAAGGTATATTAAGAAGAGCTTATTTCAATAGAACATCACCTTTCGTTTGTACGAAATTGAAGACAAAAAGAAAGTTCCTACTACAGCTTTGCAACACATGCATTTTAATTTAGGTAGCAATAAGCAAACGATACTCTATACCATAGTTCACATACTTGGACTCGACTTGGACTCAGCAGACAAAAAAAATTGACTCAGCAACACCCGACAACTTAATAATACTTAAACTTCTTTAAAAAAACATAGATTTTATACAAATTACGGTTACAAAATGTATCAAATGAGTCTGTAAAACATTGGGGAAGTGTTTTCTATTAAATTTGAATACAAATAGAGTACAAAGTCACATCATCGTGCAAATAAAACAGTAAGTTGATAACTGTTATAACTTATGAATTTATGATGATTGTCATTGAAAATCATCATCATAAATTGCATATCGAGGCAAGTTACAAATTACAAGAATTTACAATTTTCTTTTCCTCGTTCTACTAAAAAATAGGGGAGACTAAGAGGATCTAATCCTCGCACTCTATTATGGCTCCTCGCTCTACCTAAAAGGCTGCCCCTGTGACTCGACCTTGATACTAAATGGTAGTAAATCCTCTTATGCCTCATGTTCGACAACATCTACAAAGATGTCATCCAATCCAATGTTTGTGTTGTACCACTACCTACACCCTCCATAGCTTGCCTCTTGAAATTAACAATCTCGTCCTCTATGAACAAGGGTGTCTCCTCATCCTACGCAGTCCACTCACTAGAGGGATCAATCTCATCCAAATCAATAAGCTCATATGATGTGTCCACCTTTTTTGTACGATGCTAAAAGTTGTATTATACAAAAACCAGGTCATTGAGGCACTGTTGAGTCAACTTATTGCGCTTCTTCATGTGAATGGCCTCAAAAAAAAATTCAGTTACGCTCACATCTAGAAGCGCAACAAGGTTGAAATAAAATTTGGAGGGCTAGCATTTGAAGATTTGGGGTATTTTCACCCCAATCTTCCCACCACGAACTTGCAAAAAAAATATTCAAAAGTTTGTAAGTAATTAATAATTGTAACTTGTAAAGTATAAGTAAAGACTCCAACTTTTATAACTTGGTGTTTGGCTAGATCTCCCTCAGATAGCTTGTGTTGAAAAAAAGGCCTCCCCTAGCCTGCTTGTAGCTTTGAAATTTTGAAATAATAAGGTCCCTCACCTCAATCTTAGGGATCATCCTCTCAATGCATGTTGGGAGGCCCTTCATAACCTCCTCATTAACATTTGTGAAGCCATCAGAGTAAAAAAAACTTCGGATTGAGGTAGTATCCCGTTGCAAAAATGGGTTGATAAAGTTGATTGTTCCACCTCCATTCAATTATCTCCCAAATGCAATCAAATCTACCTCTATTCCCCCTATAAAAGTTTTGGATGGCCTATTTTGTCCTATCCATGGCCTCATAAATGTATGTCATGACCCCTTCTCAAATATGAGCGGTTGAGGAACCTTGGCCTATTTCCTTGTTGTTTCCCATAGGCTAAGGGAAGAAAAAATCAAAGTGGAACTTTGGTTCTCTTTTTCAAGTTCTAAAAAAGTACTTTTTGGTAAATCTTTTCTAATTTTGACTTGAGAAGGGGGTATTTTGATCATGGGCTAGTTCAACCCTGAAGTGAAATTATAGAGCATGTGCTTTTTTAAATATTCTCTCTCTCCAAGTGGAATGTACCCCTTTTGGAGGGGCTTTTAGAGGGAAATGATTTAAGAAAAGGAAGGAGATTCATTTTGAAAGGATGTCATTTTCACCAATTGAAATCTTGAGTGTGACCATGATTTGCTTGACTTTCACCCTTAGAAGACGTAAACCTTCTTTGGAAAACTGAAGTTGAGGACGAAAACCTTCAACCTTTAGTTGGGTGACTCCATTTCAAGAATCATATTGGGCAGAATTTGGCAGTTTGTGGCTTCTAGGGCATCAACAGTATGGGACATAGCGGTTTTGCAAGGTTTTGGGAGAGGGGCGTAGCTATTGGAGACCCTTTTGAGGGTGGCATACCTCTTTGCAAGGCCTTGTTAGGTCAGTGACCCCCTTGGAGGGTTTTCCCTAGGGTGGCAACCCACTTGGGAGGTGAAACCTACAATTTTTTGCGTAGTTTGTTGAAGATTTTGATATGTTTTCAATTAAACATTCAGTTGGTATCTATTTATAATTTTTCAGTCCTATATGTTCGTGCAACAATCAACTCTAAATTGTTATTTTGAGTGGATGAGTTTCTAAATATTTCTACAAGGGTTTCTGTGGAATAAAATTAGTTTTTTGATCTCAATAGTCGTTTTCAGAAATTTTGAGATTTTTTGTGGTTAGAGTTTGATTAAAAATCAGAAATTGCATTTTATTTCAAGGGTTTGCAATCAATTCCAATTTTGTTTGATTATCTCCAAAAAAGGACACTACAATGGTATCAGAGCCAAATTTTTGGCTAGCTGTGGGGATTTGAGTTGGCTTCATGTCAAACAGTGATAAGGAAATAACATACTACAAAAAGTAAAAGAAAAAAGGTTTAGAAAATCAAGTAGAATATCCAGAGCAGCCAAGGGAAGAGTTGGAACAGCCAAGGCAAGACTTAGAACAGTCAAAGCATAGTGACATGGATGACCCAGATAGGGCTAGGTTTGAAAAATTTAGTCAAACTCAAGAGCAGTTGATAGAGATGATAGTTGAATTCATCCAAACCATGAAGAGAATGAATGGACACAAGCCACATAATGGTGAATGCAGCATTTCGGGTACATACAACAACCCTATCCCTCCACCAAGGGTGATGGTTGGATCTACACAAACACCTAATCAGCCCAACTTCTTTCGTAGAGAGGAAGTCATTCCAAAAAGGGAGGAGCAACCTTCTATATGAGATAATGTCGCTGCAAGCTATGAGGAATATATGATTTTTTCACCTACATGTTGACCATTTTGCCCAACAGGGCAAAATATCGGTCACCTTCTTCCCCCGCTGTTTAAGGCCAATTCACCTTTTTTTTAATTTTGCACAAGTCCAGGAGTTTCTACGGACTCTGCAGGTGCTTGGTTCAATCTTCAAGTTCTTCGGCTTTGGTTCAAATGACGATTCAACAAAAGAAGCCGAAGGAGAGTCCAAGGATGACAGGGGCGCGAACGTCAAATTTAAACCAGTAAAAAAGGCTGTTGATTTTTTAAATGTCCAAGCGTCAAGCATGGAAAAGGCCCAAGGAATGCAGCGACCCGCCCAGAGATAACCCTGAGGGCCGAAGGAGCCAGATAGTGACAAATTTTGATAAAAGACAAGAAGACATACACGGAATGGGCAAACAGTTAAGTCCAAGCGGCGCCAATTCGAGAAGTGACTCCAGTAGGTGAAATAGTTCCTTTGAAATTGATCATGAGAAGACGCAACAGCTAAAGAATGTAACCGGTTTCTTCATTTTACATTTAATGGGTGGACAAACCGCGTTTTGACATTAAAAATGCGGACTTCGAGCAGAACAAAGCACACAGCTCATTAATACTTTGAGCAGCTTGTTTCTTTTCATGAATAGGCGCAATAGGCGACTTGTAACAAAAGAGTGCCAAATGAGCCTCTTGGACTTTCCATATATATTTGATACTTGTCATTTTTGTAATGATCTTTTCACGGATTTTACAAGGCACAACCCTGTTAAAATTTCCACCTGAATCAAATAAAAGCAGTTTTTTACCTCTTCTTGGATAGATATTCTGAGTATGTTCTAAGTGTTTGATTTGTGTTCAGTCATTGTCTTTTGATGCTCTCACAAGTTCAGCACCAACACACCAGCTATCTACTAGGCGCCATCTTCTGCAGTTGACAGGAGGAGAGCTCTATCTGGAAGTATAGAATAGAGGAAGTCATTTATAGTATGCATTTCACAACATCTTGGTGAGTCCCTGTTCCTGTGTTTTCATAAGAACCTCCCTGCCATTTTTCTGCACCTTGGTTTCTTGCCAAGTCTTAGTGTATGTATGTTGCTTTGTCTGATCCTGAGAGTGGGTGTGAGAAGGTCACCTTGTTTTGGTGTATCACCTCCTTAGAGTAGTTTATTTTCCTGCATCTCTTTTCCCTTTTCATCCCCCCACTATTATATAGTTGTATATATATATACATGCCTGTATTTGCACTCGCTGGAATAAACATGATACATCAAAGGGAGCTAGCCCTTATCTAGAGACTCTCCTCTCCTACTTTGTCGTCCAATAGGCGAGAGAGGAGTTTCTATGTTGCGAGGAGAAGGCAGGAGCTAGGCCTCCTTGCCTCGGATGCAATCTTCTGCGTCAACACTACAATCAAAGGGGAAATGAGCCTTGCAGATTTCGTGGCATTGAAGAAAGGCAAGGGTGGTTCAAGGGTTGGTCATAAACCAAAGAACAACCAAAGAGATCTTCAATATGCTTTAGGAAAGCTCACACTTTCCACTTTTGATGGATCTCCCACAAATTCAGCTAGTGCATGGATACAAAAGGTAGACACCTACCTTACATTTCATCCTATGATGGAGGATGAGGCCATAAAATTCGCTACTTTGCATTTGGAGGGAGCTGCCCATGAGTGGTGGTACCACGATTTGGTAACACAAGGGCACCACCTCATAAACACCTATGAGGCATTCAGTAGAAGAATAATTGAAAGATTTGATAGGGTTAATTCAAAACTTCATTTCAGGGAATTGGCTCAGCTGGAATAAAAGACTTATGTGGAGGAGTATGTGGCTAATTTTCAGAAGATTTCAATTAAAGTAGCAGATGTTTCAGAAAGAAGACTTGTAGTTTTGTTCATGGAGGGGTTCACTGACCCACTCAAAGGTTTAGTCAAGGCTTTTAGCCCTCTTACACTTCAAGAGGCCATTCAAAAGGCTCTTGACCTTGACTCTACAGATCTTAGGGGCAAATTTTTGCCTTTGGGACAAAAAACGCTGCCAAAGATGAACAAAGATGGGGGAGAATAAAGAAATGAATTAAGAAGAAAAATTGTGTTTTCCATGCAAGGATCCTTAGACACTGGGGCATTGTTGCCTTGGAAAGGGGCAAGTTCACTACATAGAAGTGATTTTGGATGGAGAAGAAGAAGAGGAGGTGGGGACAACCACCTATTAAGAAGAAGAAGTGGGAAAGGGAGAAAAATATAACTTGGATGGCACCCTTGCCACCTTATCCAGAGCTCCTAGATACCAACCCTTTAGAGTGAGAGGGGTCTTGCAAAGTAGGAAGGTCACCATTCCCATTGATAGTGGGGCCACCTACAACTTTATGGATGAGGGATTGGCAGTGAGATGTGGGCTACAAGCTATTGATTTTATAAGCTTTAATGTGACCATGGCGGATGGCTTCACAATCCCTTGAACCAAGAAGATTCCAAGGTTGAACATCACATTGGGTAAGCATAAAATTGAAGATGATTTCTATGTAGTTGGCATAAGAGAAATTGATTTAGTTCTTGGAGTAAAATGGTTGCACTCATTTGGAGAATTCACCTGAAATTATCAAACGATAGAACTAAAATTCAGAGCAGCCAGTAAGGAAGTGGTACTACACGGTTTGAGCAATGGAGCACCCATGGTGGTGACTTCCAAGAGGATGGAAAGAGCCTTTCATAGAGGGCAGGTTGCTTGGACAGCCAAATATTTTGTAAATACTACAAATTCTAGTTTGGGACAACAGCATTAGCATAAGGATATTCAACCCATCCTTGATAGGCATTCAAAGGTGTTTGGTAGTATTCCTCACGGGCTACCCCCAAATAAGGGTTTTGAGCATATCATTAAATTGGAACCAGGCACCAAAGCGATAATTACTACACCTTACCACCACCCAAGGGACTATAAACAAGAAATTGAAAAAGCTATCAAAGAGTTTTTGGATAAGGGTCACATAAGGCCTAGTTCTAGCCCCTTTGCTTCCTCAATTGTGCTCGTGAAGAAGGATGGGACAATGGGTATGCGCATAGACTATCGCCTATTGAATAAGAAAACCATCAAGGATAGGTATCCCATACCTAGAATTGATGAGTTGGTTGATGAGCTTCAAGGGTCAATTTACTTCTCCAAGATTGATTTGAAGATCAAGTACCATCAAATTTGGCTAAGACAAGAGGATGTGCATAAAGCCACTTTTACATGTCACTTTGGACACTACGTTTTTGGTAATGCCTTTTGGTTTAATTAATGCACCCACCACTTATCAATCATGCACGAATCATGTTTTGGGGCAATACTTGAGAAAATTTGTGTTGGTTTTCTTTGATGATATTCTTGTCTATAGTAAAACATGGGAGGAACATCTACATCACTTGAACATAGTATTTGGAGTATTGGAGCAGCAAGCACTCTTCACTAAGACATCCAAATGTGAGTGTGGAGTTTCTGAAATTTTGTATTTGGGGCACATAATCAATGCCCAAGGGGTCCATGTGGACCAACAAAAGATACAAGCCATTGTGGATTGGCCACCCCCAACTACTATGACACATTTGAGGGGATTTTTTCATTTATGTAGCTACTATAGGCGGTTTGTGAAGGGGTGTTCACAGCTTGTCGCCCCACTAACGGATTTGATAAAGAAATGAGCTTTCAACTGGTCAAAAACAGCCATAGAGGGCTTTGAAAAGCTCAAGGAGGTGATCAGTACTTGCCCAATACTCGTTCCAAATTTCGCTATTCCATCTATCTTGGAATGTGATGCTTCTAGGGAAGGTATAGGAGCTGTCTGAATGCAAAAAGAACATCCTATTGCTTTTGAAAGTAGAAAACTGAAGGAAGTGGAGCAAAGATTCTCCATCTATGACAAATAATTGTTGGCCATCATGCACGCTTTGGCCAAGTTCAGACAATATTTGATTTGTGGAAGATTTGTGTTGAAAACGGACCACAATAACTTGTATTTTCTCAACCAAACTGATTTGAGTGATAGGCAACAAAAATAGACGAGTAATTTGCAATCTTATGAATTTGATATTGAATATATCAAATGGAATGTCATGTCCCTCTTTTGCTAGGGACATCTTGGAAGACCCTTTAGTCTTAACTTATTTCTAGGGGCTAAGCGACAAGCATAAAGGAAAGAGTATTGAATGTTTTGTTTGAATATTTTTAAAAGTACCTTTTTTTAAAGTTACTTTATGTTTTTTATTTCACTTAAAGAGAGGACCTTTAAGAGTCATGAAGGCTTAAGTGATTTTAAGAAAAGATCATAAAGAAAGGTCTTCTAAAACATTTTAAGTTACCCTCCCTTCTTCTTTTGGGCACCACACTTGAAGGGTTACAAAAGTAAAAGAGGAATCATTTGGAGAGGTTATGTTTTGATATTGAAAATTGATCTATTAGCACGAAAACACTAAGCCATTTTCTTTGAAGACGAAACCCTTCAAGCAAACGAAGTTATCATTCTTTGGGGTAATTTCATTCAGAGGTTATCATTGAAATCAACTAGTCCTTCAAGAGTGTTTTAGACACCATTTGGTCATTTTCAGGTTGGTGATTGCTCTTGGGAGAGTGGCAACTTGATTTGAGAGTGAAATTTCATGCTTTTGGGGGTTTTTGTGTCGTAAAGGCAATTTTGGATTTTTTTTTTTTTTTTTTGCATAGTGGCGACTTGGATTGGGAGAGGTTTGGACCTATTGTGAATGTCATTTTATATTGAATTGAATTATGCAATTTTCTCATAATTTTTCAGCTTGGATAATTTGACTTTTGGGCGTTTTTAGCCATAAAAACATTCAGAAAATTCATTAAAAATTATACTTTTTATTGCAAATATATTTATGCAATTTATTGAGAGTTTGATAAGATGTGTGGCATAGGAAACATCTATAATTTTTAAATTTAATTCACAGCCAAGGACACCTATGGTTTGAAGAATAAAATTTGATTTTGAAGAGCTATACTTTCATGTTTGGAGCAACTACTAATTGATTGGGGTTTGGCATATTTTTAAGCTATTTTTGAAGTATATTTGAAGGGTTGTTGGCAACTAAGGTTTGCTGCAATTAAATCGAAATTTTTCCATATTTAAGTAGGGTTTCCAAATATTTTTAATATTCATCTAATCATCCCTTTTTGGGACATTTCATAGAAAAACAATGTAGTTGTTGATGCATTGTTTAGGAAGCCCATTTTATGTTTTATGAGTGAAATTACAGCGGATTGGAAGGCTGCAATCACAACTGAGCATGCAAAAGATGGATTTACTGCAGTTGTCATGGAAGGTAAAGTTGATGATAAAAGGTACAAGGTGGTTGATGGTCTGATTTTATACAAAAATAGGGTCTTTTTAACCCCTAAATCCAAGTTGAAATAAAAAATAATGAAGGTTGTACATGATAATCCAATGGTTGGTCATCTGGGATACTTCAAAACATACAAATGAGGGAGAGGTTTTTTTAGAAGGGCCTTAAAGGGGAGATTCTTCAAGACATCCGAGAGTGTCTTGTTTGCCAACAAAACAAGAGTGAACACACTTTTCCAGTTGGTCTTTTGCAACCCCTACCGATTCGCACACAAAAAATGGGAAAACATATCAATGGATTTCATCACAACGCTACCCATGGCACAAGATAAGAATAGTATGTTCGTAGTGGTGGATAGACTCACTAAATATGCACATTTTTTTTGCACTTCCAGCGAAGTATAATGCTTCCATAGTGGTTGATATTTTTTTCAAATAAGTATTTAAACTTCATGAGCTACCTAGGAAGATTGTAAGTGATAGGGACAGCAAGTTCATGAAACTTTTGGCAAGAAGTTTTCAATTTGGTGGGCACGGAGTTGTCTCCCAATACTAGCTACCACCCACAAACCGATGGGTAGATTGTAATAGACAACAAATGGGTGGCAGGATACCTCTAAAACTACGTTCCATGGCAGCAATCAACGTGGAATAAGTGGTTGTACATGGCCGAGTATTGCTACAATATATCATAACACATGTCACCCTTCAAGGCCTTGTATGGGTATGATGCATTCTCTTTTATAGACCTGATTTTAACTGATAGTAGAGTGCTTGGGGCTACGAATTTGGTACAATAGAGCTTTGAAATTTTGGAACAGCTTAAAAGGAATCTTCAGCATGCTCAAAACTAGCATAAATTGTAGGCAAACCAATATCGGATAAAGAGAACTTTTGAGGTAGGTGAAATGGTATTTTTGAGATTGCAACCACTTAAACAATCTTCCATAAAGCAAAGTGGAGTGGAAAAGCTTAAACCCCACTTTTATGGTCCCTACAAAGTTCTAAGGAGGGTTGGAGAAGTTGCTTATGAGCTAAAGTTGCCCAAAAGTAGTCGGATTCACAATTTATTTCATGTTTCATGCTTCAAAAAGGCACTTGGGCAACACATCACTCCTTCCATTGATGGAAAGGGCTTTCCATAGAGGGCAGGTTGCTTGACTAGCCAAGTGTTTAGTGAGTTTCACAAATCTGAATGTGGGAAAATAACATCATCATAAGGTGTCAAGTCCCCTTCTCAAATATGAGCAATTGAAGACCCTTAGCCTATTTTCTTATTGTTTTCCATTGGCTAAGAGAAGAAAAAATCAAAAAGAAAACTTTGGTTCTCTTTTTCAAGATGTAAAAATGTACTTTTTAGTAAATCTTTCCTAATTTTGACTTGAGAATGGGCTTTTTTATTATGGGTTAGTTTAGCCCTTAAGTGAAATTATAAGGCATGTCCTTTTTAAAATATTCAAATATTCCCTCCAAGTGGAAAGCACCCCTTTAGGAGGGGCTTTTAAAGGGAAATGATATAAAAAGGGGAAGGAGATTCATTTTGAGGCACCATGTCATTTTTACCAATTAAAATCTTGAGTTTGAGCACGAATTGCTTGGCTTGTCTCCATTGAAGACGAAAACCTTTATTGGAAATCTAAAGTTAAGAAAATGATCCCTTAACCTTTAGTTGGGTAGCTTCATTCTAGGGGTTGCAAAGGGCAAAATTAATCAACTTGTGGCTTCTAGGGCATCAGCGTGTGAAATGCAACAATTTGTAGGATTTTGGGAGGGGCGTAGCTATTGGAGACACTTTTGAGGGTGGCTTACCTCTCATAGGGCCTTTTTAGGTCAGCGATCCACTTGGAGGGTCTTCCCTAAGGTGGCAACTATAATGTCCCCAAATTAAGGATATTTTCTGAAATCTGATTTTTATGTGAAACCCAAGCAAAAGAAAAAAATCTTATTTTTACAACAGCAAACCCTACCTGCAAATATACTCCAAAACTAGCATAAAAAATATGATAAACCCTTCAAATCAAATAGGAACCCTTCTAACAAAGATTAATCTTTTTGAAATCCAAATTGGCTAGCCCTCCAAACCCTTGGCGTTTAGGTTCAAAAAATTGATAAGATTTATGGCTCCCCTTTTGATAAAAATTTATATAGAATTTCACTTTCAATGGGTCTTCAAAAATAACAGAAAAATACTTCTCCAATCAAATACCTTTTTATGATGTTTTCCCTTCACAAACAATTTGAATTTATCACAATAAATATTTATAATAATATGGAAAATTCCAAAATATTTTTAAAATCAATTTTTGACCTCAAACCCTCAATTAGGTCATTTTTACAAATCACCCAAGGCTGAAAATATTATATAAAAATTACGAAATAATTCTAGGGCAAGAAATGGCCCTCAAACACTAGCCAAACCCCTCCAAAACAAGTCACCAACCTCCACAAGCAAGTCGCCACCCTCCTAGAGCACTCTACCAACCTTCCAAGCTATTCACCCCACTTGGAAACCCTTCTATTTTGACTTTTTTGAATTCTGATAATCAATGGCAGCTCTAAGATGAAGTTGCCCCACGAAAGAATGAGGGTTTACATCCTCAATCTCTTTGCTTGAAGGTTTTCGTTTTCAAGTCCAAAGCTCAAGCCTTTTTGTGCTCAAAATTTGTAAATTCAAATTATGATCCAAGATGCCTTTCAACAACAACCCTCAAATGCTTTTATACTTCTCTCCAAGTGAAGCGCCCAATTTCGAGGGAAATACCTTTGATATTTTTTCAAATTATTAAAAAAAAATACCTTTTATAATTCACTTAAGTGGATTAATACTCATGACCCTTAAAAAGGCCCCAACTTAAGTAAAATTATAACAATAAAGTGTTTTTACAAGTATTCTTCATAAAACCAAATGTTTCCCTTCTTTTTCTCTTTTTCCCTTAGCCCTTGAGAAACTAGGCAAGGCTAAAGGTTTTCAATAGTGTCATGTCCAAAAGGGGGACATAACAATCCTCCCCTCCCAAAATTGCTTGTCCTCAAGCAATAGAAACAACCAATGGGATGACCTAACCATGGGCTTGAAGCCATCCTTGATCTTTGACTCTTCCCATGGCCATAAGACCTCTTTCTGAACTCTTTGTTGCTGCATGTGAAGGTTCTTGGTTATTTATACAATCTGAAAATGAAATAACAACTAACAACAGCTTCCCATCTCCCTTTCTCTTTCCATTGAGGTCCCGTAACTCGAATGTGCCAAAAGGATGCAAAATGAAACAACTCCTCAGCAATGATAACATGGAGATGTTTGGAAAAGTGTATTCCAACAAAGAAATCTTCAAATTTTTGAGCCTTGAGTGCCCTTATATCAACGCCTACACAAGACACAAATACATAAGTCAAAACATAAATTCTTCACTTCCCTTCAATGCTTGCACACTTGATAGTGCCCTCCATGTGTGAAAGTTTTGGGAACATATATGTGGCTTCCCTTGAGGACATAGAAGGGGTGTTCATGCTGTCCACACACCCAAGAGTGACCTCAAAGCTTAGAAATCTTCCCTCTAGAGAAGCTGGAAATCCTCTTACCTTGTTGGAGATCCACTTTTTGCCAAAAGACCCTTGACACATGTCCACATGTTTCAAAAAAATGATAGGACCAACCACTTCCCTTTGGATATGTTGATTGTATATACACATTACAACCTTACAAACATCCCAAAAAATAAACAACTTGCTCTATGACGAATCTACCACATTTACCATCCTAAGAAAGGTCAAAATGAAGTTATGTACCCTTTTTGAAGAACTAGAATTGTCACAATAGATATAACAAGATGTATTACAGCTGCCCCTTATGAAAAAGTCTATTTGAACCTTAGACATTGAGTACATATTACCTTGGCAAGCATCTATCAACTCCTTAGAGTCTCCTATGTGCCATGACAAACCTTTCCCAATTTGCAACAAGAGAGTAACATTGAACCATGTTAAAAGCATACCTTGAATGGATGTATCATGGACATGCAAGCAATCTTGCATTCATATCCTTATGTTTTTCCCTTTGTTCTACCTTGACAACACCAAAAATCATGTAGGGGATATATTTTGTGCATAATAAAAACACAAACTTACAAATTCGAGAGGGTTATACCATACTTGCACCATCCAACCTCTTGTCAATAAACAAGTGCCCCAATTCACATGCATTTCCAGAACTTGTCATGGGTTGTAGTATGCCAACAAAATCAAAATTTCTGTCCTTAGAAGGCAGCAGATTTGGCCTTACAAACTCAGAATTTTCTGAGTGTGAATAATGTTGATTATTCACATGATTTTCTGATTTATTGGAGCAACAACAATTCTGATTTTTCTCACAAACTTTTGATTTCGTTGAGAAACAAAATTCTGATTTTTCTGAGTCTATCCAAGGTCTTATCATATTGCGAAATTCAGACCTACCTTCATTCCTTATCAACTGAAAATTTCGTCTCCATGGACTTGCTTAGCATCTTCATTTCCAGAATTTATTAAGCCCAAAAAACAAAGAAATAAATATTCTTTTGCATACCTTCTTGGCTGTTCCAGATTAGAAAGGACATTCTTTTTCACTGCCCCTATCAAATTCTTCTTGGGGAAGACTCTCCCCATGGTTTTTGATGTCACCTCCAATGGCATCTTATCATTCAAACCATGCAAGACCACTTTTTCCCATTCCTTTTGAGCTCCATGGTTTGGTAACTCTGTGTGTACTCTCCAAGTGAGTGCAACCATTGGATGCCTAAAACAATATTGGTTTCTACAATGCCAACCACATAAAAGTCATCCTCTATGAAGTGTGTGCTAAGCTTGGGGACCTTAGTGGTGCAAGGGATGGTGAAGCCATCCACCACAGTCACACAAAAACCCCTTGAATTTGATGGGTTGAAGCTCACATGCAACAATCAAACTTTTATCAATGAAATCGTGAGTGGCCTCACTATCCATGAGAATTGTAACAACCTTACCTTTCAATTTTTCCTTTACATGAAAGGGGCAGTATCTTGGAGTACTCGATAATGAAGCAAAGGTCCCACTCATGTCCTCTCCCCCAAGGATGTCCAAATGCTCTTCCTCATCGGTGGCTGCCAATTCCTCTTCATCAAATCATAGCTAATAACTGACCTCTAAGAACTTGGATAGTCTCCTTATCACTCTTATATTCTTTATCCTTCATCTGAATGCACCTCAATATAGTGCACTTGTCCCTTCCCACGACAAAAACGACATGGTGTCCAAAGGTCTTGTTGACCATTTTTTACCACAGGCCAAAATGGGTCAACCACTTATAGCCAAAATCTTGTATAGGAGCTTTTTATAATGTCATAAGGTATGTTGTAGCTCATTTGATGTCATTTAATATGCCATTCTAGCTTTGGTCTTAGACTAGCTTAGTCCTTGTGTCATTTGGTGTCTTCGGGGTTATTTTAGAATCATATATGCAAGTGACAAGTTTTCATGGTGTCCAATACGCCAGGATCATGGAAAGAGTTTGCACAGGCCTCAAGAAGTCCATTCAAACTTTCAAAGATCAAACAGTAGCTCAAGCACAAGCCTAAGTGGACCAGACCATCATCAAGACGTCATGAAGAACCAAATTGGACAGCTTGCATGTGCAATTTATAAATATGCTCAGAAAGCCTCGTGTGACCATCAGACCATGCGCGATCAATGTCCTTAGTGCCAAGATCATTCTCTGCCAATTTCATATCTCGATGAGTCTTCTATCTCGAGATCTAAGCCTTTAAAGTTCAGCTTCATGAGTCTAAGGGGCTAGGCCATCCTACACGTCACATGGAAACACACTAGTCAGCGTGTTTGTGCATTTTATAAATGCACCTCAGGAAGCCTCGCGAGTCAAAGGATTGCAGCGTGGAGCTCTTGGTGCCTAGATCATATCCTGAAAGTTCCATGACCACGCGAGCTTTCTAGCTCAAGTTATGGAGTTTCAAAGTTGGTCACACAGAGCAAAACATTCATACAAGTGTCAAATTCAAGCCTCAGCAAATAATCGTTTAGGTTCAAATGATCAGTGACAGGCACGCGAACATCATACAAAATCGCATAGGTCAACGCACTTGAACATTTTGTAAATACACTTGAAAAGCTCCCGGAACCAGCGAATCAAGTGGGCACAATCCTTTTGAAATCAAGAACATCTCTTGGAAATTTGGTGCCTCCATGACCTTTTTGCTTCCAAATCCAAGCCTTCAAAATTGATCAAAAAATGGGAGACGTTCGCACAGACGTCGACTTTAAGATATGGCAAAAACCATTAGTGTCTTAAATTTGACGGTCGTACGGACGTCAAATGACGGTCACGCAAACGTCAAATTTAGATTTCGGTAAATAGCCGTTTTTTTTCAAATCTAGGCAAATCCGACGGTCCACATTGCATCATGCATCGTGATCCGACGGTGTGAGATGAGTCAAAAGGTCAAGGAGCTCGAGAGGCCGCCACGTGGCATAAGTGCATAAAGCAGGTAGACTGATAGCGGACCCTGAATGCAAACACGGCCCTGCCAAATGGCACCAGCTTAGATAGAGTTGACAGGTCAAGGACAGATCCAAGCGCTCACGTTCACTCATACCATGGAGATCAGACGATGCAAGCAAAAGTCAATGAGTCAATGATCAGAGTCATAGTCGACAGTCAATTAAACAAAGGTGAGCCTAGGACTTTCGACGAAAGTTGAGCCAAGGACCAGTTTTCGACCGAGGCAAACAAGTCTTGTAGGCTCATCGTTCTGCCATTGGAGGTCGACTAAATGCCATTAAAAAGACACGGTGAAGCAACCAAGGTGATCAAGTACATAAAGGGACTACTGTTAAGGCTTAATATGGAACTTTGGCTCGAGGGTTTGTGTCATGCAGGGTTCATTTTGTGACTATGTTCGCCATTTTTAAAAGAAAGATCCATGCATATGGTGAACTCTTAGTTCTCGCAAAGACAGAATAGGTCTATTTTGGACCTAATATAATCAAGAAAGGGGGCTATATAGTCTATAGGTCTGCATCGACATAATGACTATAGGAAAATTGATAGTTTGAGATTAGTTTTTCGTCTATAGCGGACCTATGAACATAGGGATGAGTTCGAGCATGATCCAGTTTGAACAAGAGCTAGCATTTCAAAGGATGCCATGAAGGCATACACGTAGACCCCAACGGTTTCACCTCCAAGACCAACTGCATGAAAAGGACCCTTCTCTCCTCTTTTGCACGCCACGATGAACCATTGAAAAGCAGTTAGCACCAAGACAAAGTTCTAACATATTTATCCGATGGATGTAACTGCATTGATGCCAGGACCCAACTCAGAACAACTTGATCCCGTTGTTGCAATCGTCAGGGAGCATCAATGAGGGAATAATGTAATTGTGAAACCACTTGTAGTAACCTGGATCAATCAAGAAGCTTGAATGAGCATAAATGTAGAGGCAGTTGTAACTGTGGTTCAAATGGAGTTGAGCTGATTGATTCCTCTTTTAGCGCCAAGATCTCTCTCTCTAAAGGCCCTTTCTTCTATAAATATAGACTTTGAGCTATTGTTAAACATCGCTCAAGCAGGTATGACTCAACTCTTCCAGAAATTGTATTCTACACCTCTTGGAGTAATGAACAGAGCATTTTGCAGTTGTTTACTAATTTGTGCTTAGTGTTTTGTATTTGTTTGATATGCAAAAGTGGTTGTCATCTTCCCTTTGCAGGTCCAAGTTCAACCCAAGTGCTAATAAACTTTCTTGCAAGTTATCTAGCATGTCTAAAGGTTGATGTCTCACGTATAGAGTGGAAAGTTGACTGTAAGTGCTTCCAATCAAGCCTTACTCTCATTTCCCTCCAACCTAAGTCCATCAACTTGACCTTTAAGTAAACATTATTGCTTGGAAACCACTGTAGACACTGCATTAGTTTTATTCATAGTCTGTTAGTGTGCTAGTGAGTTCAATCTTGATAGTGGATCATTGAGCATTTGGTGCATCACCTCCTTTAGAGTAGGTTCAATTCATGCAATCTCTAACTCTTTTCGCCATAAGTAATCAATTAGCATAGATAAGAGCATTTCAAGATACATTAAAAGAGCTAGCCCTTAAATCTAGAGGCTCATTTCCAATATAGGTACACCCACATACCTGAAAATGTTCCCATGTTGTCCAAATTTGGAAGAAGCTTGAACAACTTCTTCTAGGATGCAAGATTTGGTGACAATTCTGGCACGTCCGATGGGACCCATTGTCTTTAAGACAACTTGTCAAGGTGAATGCTGGTCTTGACAAACATCAGCTGCAAATTGGTGTGCTACTCAGCATTTGGTGACTCCTTCAAGGTAAATCTAGTTCAAGGGCATTGTTTTGTTATAAACGTGCCTTCATAATTCATGGTTCTCGCTATGTCATCCTCTGCTAGAACATTCAATCCCATTAACTCACCCATTCAACCTGAAATTCCTCTTGAAGTTCAGTATCCACAGCCTAATTTGCCCTTTGAAGAACAAGTAGATTTTGCTAGAGAGGAAGAGGTTGAAGAGGCTAAAGAAATTGAAGATCTCGAAGAAGAAGACATGGCTAGACCTCATGCTTTCCATGACTTCAATACTGATAATCCAATTAAACTTCACGTATATGTCATTCCTCCTAACGCCACGAAAGGTGTGCCCACATTCAATGGTGAGAGTCATGTCACACCTAGTGAGCACATTAGAGATGTTTCTAACTTTTGCAGTTTTCACAATATTGTTCAAGAGAACATTGCCATTAGACTCCTTGCCATGTCCCTTAAAAGGAAGGCTCTTGATTGGTATAGGACTCTAGAAGGTGGATGCATCACAACATGGGATGAGTTTGGAGTGTTGTTGACTTCCGGGTTTGAAAATGAAAGTGACCATGCCTCTCTCATACATCAGCTCACTGTGATAAAACAGGTACCCAAAGAAACAATGCATGACTTCAACGAAATGTTTCATAAGACTTGGCATAGATTGCCTCTTCCCATGAGACCACCTACTAGCTTTGTGTTCTCTACTTGAAAGCCATTGGGACTGAAATTGTTGTCATGCTTCAATCTATGGGAGATTCCACTCTTCCCGAAGCGTATGATCTTGCTATCAAAGTTGAGAATAGTCTCATCCAAGCTGGAAGATTGCCTCCTAAGGTGTCTATGCCTCCTTTGTCTCATACTTCTGCTAATACTCCAAATGTAGCCCAAGTTCCTAATGCCAATACCAAAACTAAGGTTGCTCCTAGGCAAGCAGAAAATAATGTTGATTAGAAAGCAAAGTTCATAACCTTAGAGGCTCAAAATAGACAAGTTAATATGCAACAAGGTGCCTATCAGAATCATTACCCCTATCAACAACAGTATGGTCAACATTATGAAAGAGGAAGAGGCCAATGGCAACCTAATCCCAATAGGCCTGCCAATGTATGTAGTCCTAACTCTACCACCAATGCAAGGGAGATGGTACCAGTTCATAGCAATTTGGTGCAAAGAGAAGATTGGCAGAAAGACCAATCCATGGATGCCAATGAGAATGGAGAGCAAGCTCTGGTGGCTCAAGGAGGAGTTACTCCCATCCTATCAAATAAGGATGAGGTGATGATGCAAGTTAATGAGGATTGGCAACCTCAAGGAGAGATCACCAATTTTTTGGTTGAGGACACTTTTGTGCTAAATCAAGGAACCTCTGTCATAGACAATACAGAGGCCAAGAGGAAGGCTCTAAGAGGTGGCAGTAACATGCCCATAAGGTCATCCAATCCTACTGGAAGGCAAAAAGACATAGTTGCAAGTGTGACAGTTCCAAAAAATACATCTCCATCAAGTCAAAATATAGTAAGGTCTGCTCCTATTCCTCAAGTTCCAAGTAATTCTCTACCTACAAGAGCCCAAGAGAAAGCAGGTATGGCTTCTTTAAACATTGTAGATTATTTGAAGAACACTAAAACATACATTTCTCTTTGGGATGTTCTTCATATGCCCGATCAAGAAGAACTACAAAAGCAGTTATCTATTAACCCTGTTAGTGTCTCACCCTCATATCAAAGTCATGGCCATGTTGCTCTTGGAAATTCTCCTAGTACCATTGTTGAACCATCCGCTAGGGCTAAGAAACCTCCACCATTTTACCTCGCCCTCCTTGTAGGTGACAAGTTGGTACACAATTGCATAGTCGATAGCGGAGCTTCTACTTTTGTCATGCCCAAAGTTGTAGCTGACACGCTGAGCCTGAAATATGAGCCACATAGCAAAGGAGTCCTTCAATTAGATGGTAAACCTGTCAAGATAGTAGAACTGATAAAAGGCTTGACGGTTTTCTTGCACGATTGTTCTAGTTTTCCTATCTTGCAAGACATAGTTGTGGTTATCTCCCAGCCGACTTTGCAATCTGCCTATCAAGGGACTTCACAGCCAAGATAGGTGGCTATCTCTCAGCTGACTGGTCTTTTTTGCCTTTTAGAACAAAGTATAGAGCCAAGGTGACAATTAGGACACGACCCCTTGCAAGATTTCATATTGAGCCTTACATTGAGACAAGTTCCAATCTGAATTGTGTGGCCCATGAAGAAAAGGACTCTATTGTAGATGTTGGCACTTCTTCCAAGCTTGAGGGTATTTCAAATTTGTTCCTTGATGAATATGGCACTAATACTTATGAGCATGTGCCCTATGCTTTTGTGGAGGAAACTAATTTAGGAGTGTATTGTATACATGGAGTACCAACACCTCTACTTGCCAAGGAAGAGGGTGACGATGATGAGCTATGGAAAATGTTTTTTGATGGTTCAAGAAGTAAAGTTGGTACAGGGGGTGGTGTTATGTTGCTCTCCCCATCTAAACAACAATAGTATATTTCATACAGATTTCATTTAAGTTGTACTTGTAATGTGGCTAAGTATGAAGGTTTAATTCATGGCCTTCAATGGGCAAGGAGAAAAGGAATCAAGAACTTGCAAGTATATAGAGACAGTGAATTGGTTGTGCATCAGGTGAGGAATGTGATTGTTGTCAAGAACCCTTTGCTTAAGTCATACAAGCATAGGGTATGGGATTTGCTTGAAGACTTCAATGCATTCAATATTCAATCAGTCCCAAGGGAGCAGAATCGTCATGTTGATAGACTAGTTGCCATAGAAGCTCAATTTGATACTCCAATTGCCATAAAAGAGGAGGAAAAATAGTCTCATATTAAGATCACTATCAGACCTTTTGTACCTGATAATGAAGTGTCTTGGCAAGCGTTTACAAACACATTGCATGCTTCTTTCAAAATGAGGTTGAGTTTTCTTCAAAGAATCAAAGGAGGCTCCAAGAACAATTGGGTGATCAGATTGTGCAACTAAGAACCAATAAAATACTCAAGGGTTTGGTGACCTTAGAAAGTATCTTCAATGAGAATGATCAAAAGAAGAAAGAGAAAGTGAGTATGTCTACAAAAGAGGAGAATTATGAAAGAGTCTTGATCTTCAAGGACAAACTCCTCAAACTAGGCAAGGTATGTTCTACATTAGAGAAGCAAGCATTCATTGAGTTGTGTAGAGAGTTTCATGATATCTTTGCTTGGGAATATAAGGACCTCAAAGGATTTGATCCTAGCCTGGCACACCATACCATTGAGTTGAAACTTGGAGTTACACCAGTTTGACAGAAGCAAAGACCCATCAACCCCAAGGTTGAGCAACTCATGAGGTAAGAGCTTACCAAACTCCTTGAATCTGAGATAAGCTTTTCCATCAAGCATTCAACATGGGTAGCTGACCTGGTTCCTGTTAGAAAGAAGAATAGGGAGTTAAGACTTTGTGTAGACTTTAGAGATCTTAATAGAGTGTCACTTAAGGATCACTATCCTCTACCCTCAATGGAGCAGATTTTGCAAATTGTTTCAGGTTCTCAACATTTTTCTCTTCTAAATGGATATTCAGGCTATAATCAGATTTTAGTCAGTGAGGATGATCAGTTTAAGACATCCTTCACTACTAAATGGGAGACTTTTGTTTATAGGAAGATGCCCTTTGGTTTGTCCAATGTCGGTGCCATATTTCAAAGAGCAATGGACATGGCCTTCAAAGGTTTAATTAATGAGATGCTATTGGTTTATCTAGATGATATAACAATGTTTTCTAAAGATGTTAATGAACACTTGAGACAAGTGTTTGAAAGATGTAGGCAGTATGGAGTATCTCTTAATCCAAAAAAATGCATCTTTGTTGTTCATGAAGGTAAGCTCTTAGGACATATTGTTTCCAAGGATGGTTTGACTATTGATCCTGAGAGGATAGAAGTTATTATAGACTTATCATTGCCCTTGCATAAGAAAGGTCTTCAAAGTTTCTTAGGCAAGATAAATTTTGTAAGAAGGTTCATACCTGGGTTGCATCTATGGTGAAACCTATCACAGCGATGCTCAGAAAGAACCAAGTCTTTTTTTGGACCAAAGAGGGTAAGAGCAGTTTTGAAACCATAAATAAAGCAATTGCAAAAGCTCCTACCCTTGTGAATCCTGACTTTACTAAAAACTTCATGTTGTATTCATTTGCTAACCCTGATACTATCTCAACCATGCTAATGCAAAAGAATGATGAGGGTGTGGAGCAGCTAATCGCATTCTTTAGTCAACCTTTAGAAGATTATGAAGTCAAGTACACCTTTGTGGAGAAACAAGGCCTTGTTGTAAGGGGACTAAAGAAGTTCAGACATGATTTCAAATAATAGGATTCATGTTATGGTTTTTCATCCTAATGTCAAAGAGTTTCTCTTGAGCAAAGATCTTGGTGAAAAGAGGCCAGGGTTGATCACTAAAGTAATGGAATATGATGTTGATATCAACGTGATAAAATTGATAAGGAGTAAAGGCCTTTATGAGCATCTAGCTTCAGATCTTCATGAGTCAAAGGAAGAGGCTTTGGTCAATCATGATTGTTCCCAATCAGCTGGTTCATTGCCTCCACAAAGTTGGACACAAGATGTGATCAGATTTCTTCAATATGGTATCCTAATAATATGAGTAGATCACAAAGGAGATATTTTAAATTGCAATCTATTCCCTTTTGTCTTGTGGATGGTGTGCTTTTTAGGAGCAACATCAATGGCGTGCTATTGAGATGCATTGATAATGATCAGTTTGGGGTGTTGCTCAAGAAGTTTCATGATAGGACTCTCCATGAACCACAGCTGCCAAGATCATGAGGGCAGGCTATTATTGGCCTAGCCTTTTCAAAGACTACCATGCTTGGGTGAGGTGTGTACAATGTGCTTTCTTTGTAGGAAAACAGAAACTTGCAGCTCTTCCTTTGAAATCTATCCAAGTTGATCAATGTTTCATGCAATGGGGTCTTGATTTCATTGGCATGATAAATCCCCCATCAAGTGCTGGTCATAAATGGATACTCACAACAACTGAGTATTTTACAAAATGGGTTGAAGCAATAGCATTGAAGGAATCTAATGAGAATGCTATCTTGGAGTTCTACGAAAGCATCATAACAAGATTTGGCACTCATATTATTTCAGATAATGCTCTTGCTTTTATGGGTGCTAAGACAGTGGATCGGGCAAATAGTAATGGCATATTCTTGAGCACTTCATCTAACTATTACCCTCAAGATAATGGGTGACCTGAATCTACTAACAAGAATCTAATCAGAATCATAAGAGAACTTTGGAGCATAACCAAAGAGCTTGGCACACCAAATTGAAGACAGCCTATGCGCTGATAGGATAACTCCCAAGAGGTCAACAAGGAATTCTCCTTTTGTGCTTGTCTGTGGAAGGGAAGCTAGATTGTATATCTCTCAAGAGCTACCTGCCTTAGAGTTAGCACACCAACTAGAGTTGCTAGAGAACACTCCAATGGAGGTGAGATTGACGAAATTAATGGAGTTGCAAGAGACTAGAGATAAAGCTCATCAAGCTATGGAGCATCACCAAGTACTAATGAAGAGGTCTTTTGACAAGAAGGCAACTCCAAAATCATTTCAAGAAGGTGCCATAGTATTGAAATGGGATCAGGATAGAACAAAGCCAGGGAGACATCAAATTTGATACCCTATGGAGCGAACCATATGTCATCATGAAGTGCAAGCAAAGCAACTCTTTTCAATTAGCAAGGATGAATGGAGAAGAGTTGCCTATCTCTGTGAATGGGATACATTTGAAACCCTGCTATTGAGAACTGAAGGTCGGTTTTGTAAATATTAGATTAGGTGTGTGTTTCCTTTCTTGTTGTGTTGTGTTCAATAAGTGCTCGTGAAGCACGTGTTTCTTGCTTTATGTTTTGTTCCGATTGTTTTCGGTTGTTTGATGTGTTGTCAGGGCAGTTTGTATGTCAAACCTGTATACTTGTGACTTTGTAACCCAATGGACAGGATTAAGCAAATGGTCATGCCATAGCAAGCATACCACCATTGGAAAATCGCCAAGAATGTTGACCATTTTTACTACAGGGCAAAATGAGTCAACCCCCTATAGCCAAAATCTTGTATAGGGGCTTTTTATAATGTCATAGGTTATGTTGTAGCTCATTTGATGTCATTTCATATGCCATTCTAGCTTTGGTCATAGTCTAGCTTAGTCCTCGTGTCATTTGGTGTCTTAGGGGTCCTTTTAGAGTCATATATGCAAGTGGCAGGTTTTCCTGGTGTCCAATAGGCTAGGATCATAAAGAGAGTTTGCACAAGCCTCAAGAAGTTCATTCGAGATTTCAAAGATCAAGCAGTAGCTCAAGCACAAACCTAAGTGGACCAGACTGTCTTCAGAACGTCATGAAGAACCAGACTAGACAGCTTGCTTGTGCAATTTATAAATATGCTCAGAAAGCCTCACGTGACCATCAAACCATGCGCGATCAATGTCCTTAGTGCCAAGATCATTCTCTGCAAGTTTCATAACTCAATGAGTCTTCTATCTCAAGATCTAAGCCTTCAAAGTTCAACTTGCCGAGTCTAAGGGGCTAGGTCGTCCTGCATGTCACATGGAAACACACTGGTCAGCTTGTTTGTGCATTTTATAAATGCACCTGAGGAAGCCTCATGAGCCAAAGGATTGCAGCACCATGGAGCTCTTCATGCCTAGATCATATCTTGAAAATTCCATGACCACGCGAGCTTTCTAGTGCAAGTTATGGAGTTTCAAAGTTCATCACGCAGAGCAAAACGTTCGCTCAAGTGTCAAATTCAAGCCTCGGCAAATAGTCGTTTAGGTTCAAATGATCAATGACAAGCGTGTGGAAATGATCAATGACAAGCGTGCGGACATCATGCAAAATCACACAGGTCAGCTCACTTGAACATTTTGTAAACACACTTAGAAAGCCCCCGGAACTAGCGAATCAAGGGGGCACAATCTTTTTGGTATCAAGAACATCTGCAAATTTGGTGCCTTCATGACCTTTTCGCTTCCAGAACCAAGCATTCAAAGTTGGTCAAAAAATGGGAGACGTTCACGCAAACATCGGATTTAAGCTATGACAAAAACCATTAGGGTCTTAAATTTGATAGTCGCGCGAACGTCAAATGACGGTCACACAGACGTCAAATGACGGTCGCACAAACATCAAATGACGTTCGCACAGATGTCAAATTTAGATTGCGGTAAATAATCATTTGTTTTCAAATCCAAGGAAATTCGACGATCTGCGTTGCATCGTACATCTTGATCCGATGGTGCGAGATGAGTCAAAAGGTCAAGGAGCTCGAGAGGCCACCACGTGTCATAAGCGCATAAAGCAAGTAGACTGACAGTGGATTGAGTGCAAACATGGGACTGCCAAGTGGCACCAACTCGGATAGAGTTGACAAGTCAACGACAGATCCAAGGGCTCGCGTTAACTCATACCATGGAGATCGGACGATGTGCACAAAAGTCGATGAGTCAATGCTCCAAGTCATAGTCGACAGCCAATTAAACAAAGGTGAGCCCAGGACTTTTGATGGAAGTCGATCCAAGACCAGTTTTCGATCGAGGCAAACAAGTCTTGCAAGGTCATCGTTCTGCCATTGGAGCTCGGCTAAACGCCATTAAAAAGACACAGTGATGCAACCAAGGTGATCAAGGACATAAAGGGACCACTGTTAAGGCTTAATATGGACCTTTGGTTCGAAGGTTTGTGTCATGCAAGGTTCATTCTATGACTGTGTTCGCCATTTTTAAAAGAAAGATCCGTGCATATGGTGAACTTTTAGTTCTTGCAAAGACAGAATGGGTCTATTTTGGACCTAATATAATCAAGAAAGGGGGCTATATAGTCTATAGGTCTACATCGGCATAATGACTATAGGAAAATCGATAGTCTGAGATTAGTTTTTCGTCTATAGCGGACCTATGAACATAGGGATGAGTTCGAGCATGATCCAGTTTGAACAAGAGCCAGCATTTCAAAGGATGCCATGAAGGCATACACGTAGACCCCAACGGTTTCACCTCCAAGACCAACTGCATGAAAAGGAACCTTCTCTCTACTTTTGCACGCCATGACGAACCAATGAAGAGCAGTTAGCACCAAAACAAAGCTCTAATAAATTGATTCGATGGTTGTAACTGCATTGATGCCAAGGCCCAGCTCGGAACAACTTGATCCCGCTGTTGCAACCGTCAGAGAGCATCAATGAGGGAATAATGTAACTATGCAACTATTTGAAGTAACCTGGATTAATCAGAAAGCTTGAATGAGCATAAATGCAGAGGCAATTGTAACTACGGTTCAAATGGAGTTGAGCTCATTGATTCCTCTTTTAGCGCCAAGATCTCTCTATCTAAAGGCCCTTCTATAAGTATAGCCTTTGAGCTATTGTTAAACATCCCTTAGGCTGGTATGACTAAACTCTGCCAGAAATTGTATTTTGCACCTCTTGGAGTAATGAACAGAACATTTTGCAATTGTTTACTAATCTGTGCTTAGTGTTTTGTATTTGTTTGATATGCAAAAGTGGTTGTCATCTTCCTTTTGCAAGTCCAAGTTCAACCTAAGTGCTAATAAACTTTCTTGTAGGTTATCTAGCGTGTCTACAAGTTGTTGTCTCAAGTATAGAGTGGAAAGTTGACTATAAGTGCTTCCAATCAAGCCTTACTCTCATTTCCCTGCAACCTAAGTCCATCAACTTGACCTCTAGATGAAACATTATTGCTTGGAAACCATTGTAGACACTGCATTAGTTCTATTCATAGTATGTTAGTGTGCTAGTGAGTTCAATCTTGAGAGTGGATCTTTGAGCATTCTATGCATCACCTCCTTTAGAGAAGGTTCAATTCATGCAATCTCTAACTATTTTCCCCATAAGTAATCAGTTAGCATAGATAAGAGAATTTCAAGATACATTTAGGGCGCTAGCCCTTAAATCTAGAGGTTCATTTCCAATATAGGTACACCCACATACCTGAAAATGTTCCCATGTTGCCCAAATCTGGAAGAAACTTGAACAACTTCATCTAAAGTGCAAGATTTGGTGACAACAAGTTTCTACAATCAAAACAAAGCTTTTTCCTTAGCTCATTTCTTATTTCATTGCTCCATCTTGGCAGCTCTCTTTGCTGCCCCAAACCCTATTGGTTTGGCTTTCCAAACTGCCCCAAACCTTACTGGTTTGGCCTATCAAGTTGCCCCAAAGGCACTGGTTTTTGTGGCCCACAAGTGCTGCCCCTTGGCTGGCCCCATTTATTGTCTCTTGGCTTTCTAAAAGGTCCAAAAGAGTTAGTTATTTGTGAAACAAAGGGCAGAATTTTACCTTGGGGTGCTGAAGACTCAAGATCAAGGGCCTTTTGAATGGCTATTTGAAGAGGTGGGTCAAAAGCCTCAACCCAAACCCCTAATGGAATCAAGCAGACCCTCTATAAATAAAACTACCAATCTCCTTTCCGAAACGTCTGTTATCATGACCAAAAGCCTTTGAAATTCAGTCGAATACTCTACTGTACCCTTTTGTCTCAACTGAACCAACTCTCTAAAGTGTAATTTCGGATCAACCCTATCAAACCTCTCAATGATCATTTTACTGAATTCCTCATAGGATTGAATAAGTTGATGCCCTTGGGTGATCAATCCATGATACCACCATTCATGGGCAGCCCCTTCTAAATGTAAAGTGGCAAATTGAATAGCCTCCTTTTCCATCATAGGCTTAAATGAAAAATAGGTGTCTACCTTTCGAATCCAAGCCCTCGCTAAGCTCTTGTGAGAACCATCAAAATTGGAAACTGAAAGCTTTCCCAAGGAATTATAAAGTCCTCCTTGGCTGCCCTTGTGCCTCTGGCCAGCCCCATTGCCACCAAGTTGCCTACGTTTCCATGATGTGAAAGCAGAAAATTTCATTTGATCCCTGAAACGAGCAGGATAAATCATGTACTCATCATAGTCCTTCAATAAACTATCTCTCAATGTGGGTTGCTCTTCCCTTTCTAGAATGGCAACTTCTTCTTGTAGAAAAGTAGGCTGGTTAGGCCTACGTGTGGCTCCTCCATTCCCTTTAAGGGGCTGATCCGTGGGGTTGTGACTTCCAAAAGCACTACCATCCCCATTGGATGGTTTATCACCCCTCATTTCTTTCATAGTGCAGACAAATTCCGCCATCATAGTTGTCATTTGTTCTTGACCCTGTGTGTCCCTGCCAAACCTTTATTCCTCTCTATTTTCAGCCTCATCCCTTGGTTGATCCAAGTGAGATATTGGTTTTGTTTATTGATTTTATTCAACTTTTTTCTTGCTTCTAAGGTAATACCTTAGTTCTTTGTCACCCTCTTGTATGAATCACTTCGAAAACCCACGGCTAGCAAAGATATGACAATGATACCACTATAATGTACCCAAATTAGGGATATTTTATGAAAACTGATTTTTATGTGAAACCATATCAAAAGAAGAAAATTTGATTTTTTGAACAACAAACCCTATCTACAAATATACTCCAAAATCAGCATGAAAATATGTTAAACCCTTCAAATCAAATAAGAACCCTTTTAGCAACGATTAATCCTTATGAAATCCAAATTAGCCCTTCAAACCCTAGGCGTCTAGGTTCATAAAATTAATAAGATTTATGGCAGCCCTTTTGATAACAATTTCTATAGTATTTCACCTTCAATATGTCTTCAAAAATAATATAAAAATACAGTGGCAATCAAATACATTTTTATGATGTTTTCCCTTCACAAACAAGCGGAATTTACCACAACAAATATTTATAATGATATGGAAAGTTCCAGAATATTTTTAGAATCAATTTTTTACCGTAAACCTTCAATTAGGTCCTTTTCCCAAATCGCCCAAGGCTGGAAATATTATATAAAAATTGCAGAATAATTTTAGGAGAAGATATGGCCCTCAAACACTAGCCAAACCCTTCCAAAACAAGTCATCAACCTCCACAAGCAAGTTGCCACCCTCCTAGAGCACTTTGTCAACCTTCCAAGCTATTCGCCCCACTTGGAAACCCTTCTTTTTTGCCCTTTCTGAATTTTGATGATCAATGGCAACTCCAAGATGAAGTTGTCCCATGAAAGAATGAAGGTTTTCATCCTCAATCTCTTTTCTTGAAGGTTTTCGTCTTCAAATTCAAAGCTCAAGCTTTTTCATGCTCAAAACTTGTAAATTCAAATTATGATCCAAGATGCCCTTCAATAAGAACCCTCAAAATGCCTTCATAGTTGTGACAAAAGACCTATAAGACTGAGTAAGGAACACTTCTACTATGGCTCTACTCTTGAACAAGCAATGGGAGTTCAGTAATCCTAAAGTGTGATGGCAGAGGTGCTGCCAAGCTATAAGGAAATTAGGGCTACTTCAAATACAAGCCTTGGCATAGCTAGTCCTTAACAAGGTTTAATAGTAAAACCAAAAATTGATGAGTTTAGTCTACAAGATTCATTATATGGTCTATGTGGGAGAAAGGATTCGGTTGATCTAGTTTTCTGGAGGTGTGCTTCCACCAGGGTTTTTTGGGTTCAGTTATATCGCTGGATTTAAATATGTATTCACAGCTTCCCTCTCTAGTACCTCTTTTTGGACACTTGGATATCTATTGACATACAGTTCAGTTGTTTACCATCGGTATCTTGTGGAAGACATGATATAAGGCTGTTTTTCATGAGGGCAATTCTCCACTCAGTTTAGGGTTGTTGAAGTTCTTGTGCAGGACCTGTCTTTGCTATCAAGGCTAAGCTTTTTTCCTGTTTTTGGGTAAGAATGTTGAGTCTCTACCTCTTGGTGTGCAGACTCAAATGTTATCTTTTCTGGCTTTAATAAGGTGATACTTTCCATGGATTCTTCTTGTTATGCTTATGCTTCTCACGTTCTTGTTGTAATAAGATGCATTTATCCATAGCAAACTAAGGGTTTATATGGAATGTTTTCTTAAAAAAATTATCAAGCATGTTGAAATGAAAATTGACAACATCCATTGACCAATTAGCAACAATAGCTTTTGTCAAAGGAAGAAATATCGCCTACTAACTACACCAAATATGGAAAAGTGAACTTACTTGGTAAAATATTTTAAGACAGACCCTTTGTTGCCTTTCCCACAATCTCTTCTGTCGTCATGCCTATAATTTCATTTGCACTCCTCAAAGTTTGACAATAAACTCTTCCAAGTGAATCCTACAAACATTTTAAAACTCATCAAATATCCTCTCACTAAAATAACATATGATATAGAATACGAGTTGGCAAAATGAGACTAACCAAAGTAAAAACAAGTTCATATCAAAAGCAGCATGCAATTTAGAAACGAAAAGATAATTTGAAACAAGGATAATAAAGTGGAATGATTTAAGTTTGAAAGTATATGTGCTTTGATTAACCTTTAGTTGTACATCATTTCTTATGAAACTTTCATAACAGAGCAAATCCTTTTATAAAATAGACACCAATAAAATTACATTTGCAAAAAACAATCTGACCTAAATTCAAGAATACCTGCCAAAAGTCTTTGTCATTAGCCATCAACCCGATTTGTCCTCATATATGCATAAAGGATGTCTTCTTGGATTCCCCAAGTGAAACAATTCATATTCCCCTATTTATCTTTTCATTTCTTGAAGTACTTGGTTGTATACATTGAGGTGCTTCACCCAAAATGGAAGCATAGTAGTTTTGTTTCAAAACATCTCTTCAAAGTGATGCTACATTTTGCTAAATAACTCTCATTTTCAATAAAGCTTTCACTTACATTGTAGTATATACCATAGTAGCAAAACGTGTTTGGGTAAAAAAATGTTTTTTCAAAAGTATAAATGTTTTTCAAAAAATCATGATTAATTGGAAAAAAAATCGAAAAAACATAAAATCGCCAAAAAATGTGGAAAAAGGAGAAAAAACTGTTTTTTTTTTAAGGCATTTCCATTGCATAGAGAAACATACTAGGCATTTCAATTGCATAGAGAATAGATACAAATTATAAGAGGAAAATAAATGAGGCTGTATGCCATCAAAATCAGCCAACTATTTTTTTTCATTAATTGCTATACTATTCAATTTCATTACATTTGCATTTCAAAATGCATACTATTGTCGTTTACAAAAGAACAAAAAGGGGAGGGAGCCAATGGCAATGAACTAAGGATCAACAGGTCTGGATGTTGAAGCTCCAAGGTTAGAGCCTCTCCTGATACCTCGATGCAGTACCCAACCTTCTCCAACAAGTCGAAGTTAGTTTCATCATAAATAGGCTCAACATTATTATCAAGCCATTTGGATTCTCGATCGATCTGTCAAGGTCAGTCGATTGATCTTCCTCAACGGTACCTAACATTATTAAATAGAATACATATGTTAGTGATTTTGACGACTAATACTTTACAAAATATAAATCAACTTTCCATATGAATTAAAAATTAGAAATGCAACATTCTTAACCTCGAACTTTCTTCATCTTCAGGTGAAGATTGTAGTGGATAAACACTAAATCATTTGTTTGTTCTTAAATGAGTTGATTGTGTTTTTTAGAATGTATTTGCTCGAACACACTCCAACTATGCTTGCAAGCAAATGAACTGCATGGCTAACTCAAAATGCACAATACCATCCATCCAAGGTGTTTGGTTTCTTTGCCAAAGAAATCCCATCATTGTGCTGAAAAAAAAATTGTCAACATTGTGACATGCACAATTCAGTCAAAACCTAACACTTTCCCCATACGTATGTAAAAAAATTGTCTACCTAGTTTAAAGGTTGTCTAATTGGTTTAAAGGTCTTCCTTCCTATGATAGTTGCCTTATTAGAGAATAAATACTTTGCCTACCTATACATTGTTAACTCTCTCATAGCTGCCTCAAACTCCTCCTGATTAGAAAACATTCTCTCCATGCACTTAAATAGCCCCTCTGTGACCTCCACATTGTCTCAAAATGAGCTGCTAAAGAACAACATTGGATTCGAAAAATATCCAACTGCATGGAGGGGAGAAGGCATTTGTCAATCCCATTTTTTATCAACTATCTCCCTTAATGGTTGTACTTGGCCTTGTTCTCCAATCTGCTCCTAATAGCATCTTTGGCCCTATCCATTGTCTCATATAGATAACCCATGGAGGATTTATGCCAATCGACGAGTCTTAAAACTCAAACTAAAGGCTCAGAGAATAACCCAATTTGCTCTGCCTCTTCTCAAAAAGACGGTAAGAAAACAATCACCCACCATTCTACCCTCCATATGTTTCACAAAATAAGATTCCAACCACTCAGTTGAAATGAACATTCATTTGAAATTCATTTATTTATGGCAAAGTCTACAACACAAAGAAGTGGGTTGCAAACCTTGTCACCCTCAGCAGAATAAGTTTTTTGCCATTGGTGAATGTGCGCATCATACTTAGCACCCTTGTATGATTGCATATGAACTTGGGGATTGTGCAGGGCTTTGAAAAACCTCTTTCACCCATGGAATTTTGTCTATCTTGCAAGGTCAAATCAAAACAATGTGCAGCACATGGAGTCCAAAACACAGTTCCATATTTGTCCATAAGAAGCCTCCCAGTAGCCACACAAGCAACAACATTATTTGTACTAAATTGGGCCACAAAACCTCAATCACAACCTCATCAAATAGATGAAATAGTGTCACACCCGATTTTATCATATTAGACGCATCGACACTCTTAATAAAAATTGTGCGAATGTCACATGACACAAGGAAGTTGATGAGTGGGTGGCTCCTTCTATCTGTCCATCCATCTAACATGATTGTGCATCCTGATGTTTTTCATTCCTTGCGAGGATTTGCAAGAATATCACTCACATTTTATACGGTATCGTTCGGCAAATCAATCCACAAAGCCTCGTATAATGGGGTTGTAAACCCAGGACCTATAGCTGCAATTGCATCCACCATACGTTGTCATTATGGAGGTCTAGCCACATTAAACGGCAAGCTAGAATAGTACCAAAAGTTGTAGATTGTCTTCTTTGCCTACTCGTAAACAGTGTTTTTCCATCCTATACTCTCTATCATGATTTGCGTTGTAGGTGTAGTCCAAAGGCTAAAGAAGGCATGAATGTTTCCCCTACTTGTGTTTGCCCTATGAGGTACTAATGCCAAGGTAGATTGAGACCTTGTCTCCTTTTCCTTTTTCTATTTTGTTGATGAACCTAGTGTGTCATCAAATAGATCATCCCTTGCTTCCGAAGATTTAGATCCCACATCCATACTTGTTCTTGCCTTTTTGGCCTTCAACTTTGTATATGTCTACAATGCTGCTATACCCTGATTGGTGACATCTACATGACATGCTAATTGCAAGAAAAAACAAACAAGAACGAACAACAACAACGAACCCATTCGTATGACTGCCCTTCAGGGCTCGTAGAGACAACACGACTAGCCAGAACAATGTTAGCTTGGTTTTTAAAAATAGGAGAAACAACCATCACCCCACCACCAATGGTGGTTTCCCTTGATCATCGCCTTCTTCCAAAGAATGACACTCCAAAGATCCAGGACCCTTGGCTTAGCAAGAACATTTCTCCAACTTTCCACTACTAGATACAACTGTCGGGCTCTCCCTTTGGGATGGGCCATTGTAGCCTGGTCCGAGTCTCCTTCAAGAGCCAACGCATTAACTGGATCTACAAAGATAACAGTCTTCATCAAGAGATATATTGGGCTTTTAACCCTAGACTTCAACTCACCTAGAAACGTGAGCCTGCACAAAACAGGGACCTCAAATGGCACCCAACCACAAAAGGCCATGGGGCCAATAAAACTCTTAGTCAGAACAAACATTAGGAGCACTCGAGGTACCGAAATCCGTGAACTAACAAACTGCACCACCAAAAAAACCTTTGGAAACCGCTCGGGTTTCCAAACTTTATGCATTATTTTTTTTATTTTTTTTTGCTAAAGATAACTAGGGATATGCCCTAGACTAGCAAAAGGAAAAATAAAAACTATCTCGAAAATCAAGGGAACTAAAATTAAGTGTCAACCAATTTGAGCTCATTGGTTTGGGATTCAATCTTTTTGAGAGAATAAAAAACGAGGTGTTTTATACCACCAAACTAAGGCATCTCAACCTTAAAACATTTAAAAACCATTGCAAAAAAAGTAGAAGCAAGAGTTTTAAATTTTATTAACGATGAGTATACAAATAGTATATCAAGTCATAGCTTGTACCAAGTATTGATTGTCACTACGGGGGAAGGGTAAATTACACATCTACCATCTACAAAAAGACAAAAAGGCCATTTGAGGCATCCTACTCTTCATCCACCAAAATTACTGTGTCTAGGATGGCACCATGTTAAGCATTTTCATTGTGAATCGAACTACCCTCAACATCATCGGGAGTGATAGAAGGGCAACACGAAGGAGAAATGTATGTGGCATCTACAGAGAATTGGCTTTCCATCTAATTCCATTCTCTCCGCCTGCCCTTGCTAACAGTTTCTAGGCCCTCCACGATGAGTTTTGATGATGATATGCATCCACCCCAAGGCAATTGACTAGTCATCCACATCATTAATATCCTCATAAGGAGAAAAAGAGGCCACAACAATTTAGAGTGACGTAACATGGTTGAGATTCATAGCTAATTCAGATATATTTCATCTACCTATGGTGTTCATGAGGTCCAACAAGTTTCAAATTAGTAGAGCCACTTCTGTTTCAGTCACTTCTTCATCCTTGGCAACCACCTAGAGCATTCTTCGAACACACTGTTTCAAACGAGGTGCTTTATCCTTGTAGCCAGAGCAACAATGAAATGATCCCCAAGGACCTCAACTGTCTCACGTTGAGCCCAGCAAATCCTTGCACGACACGAAGTCTTTGTAAACCAATGATGCAAAACCTGAAATAGAGGAAGGGGTAGGGATCCCAAAATAAACATTCACTAGAGTTAGAAAGGAGCTTTTCATTTGTCTATCTCAGAGAATTCCGCAATAGAGAGAAAAGAGCATAGACTATGCAGTTCACAACACAAATCGACACCTCCAAAGATAGCATCAAATGGTAATATGGATGGGAAAGCATTAGAATTTTAAAATAGGAATTGCCAACTAGAATTACTACCATACCCAACAATTTTACATAATGTGAGGCTTACCTAACAAATGCCAAGAGAAAAATAAAGCTCTCCCACTGTTTTATAGTGCTAATCGCCAAGCCCTTCCAACACCATTACCTTCTCCACCAAGCAATTTGGGGAAAGGAGGGGTGATAAAAAAATATATGGCAAGATTGGGCGTGTGCAAAGGGGGAGGCCATCTTCAGGGCATAAATGCCAACTCAATACCAATGCATGCCTTCAAATGATTGAAATGTGAAAATGAATCAAAGCAATCAAGTTGTAAATTTGTGGAGATAGGGTGGAAATAAAACCCAGCTAGATATTCCATAAGTCACTAAAATTTAAATGAACTCCTACTAAACCATCTTACACCCAGTTCACCTAGCTGAGATGGGGGTAGGTTACTTTAGCCACATGTTGAGTGACCAATCTCTGAAGGGCATAAGACCTATCAGAGTTTGGAGCCCTACACCTTGGTTAGTGGCCCAATCTGCTACGTGATTGCCTTTTCTTGCTATGTGTTTCCAGCTTACCTCAATCAATTTATCACTCAACCATTTGATTTCATCTACCACCATTCTGATCTTCCAAGAGTTCATGCCATTGCTTACAACTGCCTTTAGAATAACTTTGGAATCTCCTTCAACCTTCAAACAAGTCCAACCCGGCAATACTGCTAATTGCAGCCCTTTCGACAAAGCTTTTGCTTCTACCATGATATTTGACTTGCAACCAAAGTCCCATGCAAAGATCAGAATTAGTTGACCCTTATCATCCCTGAAAATTCCTCCTCCTCCAATAGGTCTTAGATTTCCTTTTGTGGCTCCATCAAAATTCAATTTGATCCATCCATCATCAGGGGGACACCATAAGAATGGAGAAGACAGTTTTGCCACCGAACCAACTCCATTATCAGGGAAAGGAAGGTCAGGCCACTTTTGAATAACATAGTCTTCGCTTAACCTCCATTCTTGATAAGAGAGGGGTTTGATAACTATAAGTTTACATAAGATAAGATAAATATATTAATGTCCAACTAGTGACCACAAAATTAGGTCAAAGGGACTACAGATTACAAAAATGTGTCAGGAAAAAGAGGGAAACCAAAAAGGTCTCCAAAAACAAGAAAAACAATGCTAAAAGAAATAGTATAAAACATGGCAAAGGGTGACCACGCTCATATCAACAAAAGCAACAATTTTATCCCACACCTATTCCTCCGAACGACTCTCTCCCTGAAAAAATTCTTCTATTCCTTTCTAACCACAAATTCTGGCATATGATAGAGAAGCTTATATCCCAACGAAGGAGGAGCCCTTTTGATTTTAACGGTGTTTTCAAGCATCTCAAAGAGTCGCCCACTATTTGATGGAAGACCCGAGCACAATCAAATTTAGTTTTGAAGAAACTCCATACCTTCCAATCAAACTTGTATAACAACATATGATCTGACAATTCCTCTTGTTCTCAACCGAGGAAACAAATGAAGGGCCCAACAAAACCTTTTTTCAGCAACTGATCAAAATTTAAAATCTATCTATGAGCTGCCACCCATAGGAACGTATTCGTCTTAGGAAGACCATTATTGTCCCAGACCTTAGCGGCAGGGAAGTCCCAACTCCAATGCCTTATGAGGATAAGACCCAAATATAGCAATCTACAACTAAAACTTCTCTGATGGGACTACCTTCCCAAACTAATTCATCTTGACTGGTGACGTTGGTGAGAGGATAGTTTTCCATGTCGAGTAAGCTTTTTGATTTCCTCTGGATACAACCTAGTGGGCCAATGTAGTTATTCCAGCACCTCCCACCACCGATTGGAGCAATATAGTCACTGACTCTGTCTCTCCACTGACTAATTGCATATTCCATCAAGTTACCCAAGGCTCTAAAGTTCCCCAAAGGCACTTGTCTTAACCAAGTGTCCTTCCAAAAAGAGATATTCTGACCATCCCCAACCTTCCATCAAATGAGTGTAAGCATGAAGTTCCTATAATGCTTAATGAAATTCCATATCGTTGAACTTGCCGGTAGTGGGTTTGCATGAAAATCCTAACACCCTATTGTGTATCGAAGTATTTATGCTGGAAAATCTTACTCCACAGCCAATTTTTCTCTTTGTAAATTTGCCAACACAATTTTGTCACCAGTGCCTTATTAAGCCGATCAAGTCATTGCAATCTTAGACCTCCCCAACTCTTTGATGTGCACACTCTATCCCAAGATATTAAATCGATCTTCTTTTTCTCCTCTCCTCCACTCCAAAGGAAATTCCTTTGAAGTTTCATGATTCCCTCAACCACTTTTTGTGGAGCCTTGAATAAGGATAAGATATAATTGGGCATTGCTTGCAAGGAGGATTTTATCAGTTGAACTCTACTTACCAAGGACAGCCATTTAATTTTCCAAGAAGAAAGTTTCAACTAAATTCTATCTATAATACGCTGCCAGTCAGCACATGTACTCCTTCCTATGAACAATGGCATACCCAAATATTAACTAGGTAGGCTTTCAACCTCGAACCCAAGAACTTCTATAATCCTCTATTGTTTCTATGGTCCCACATTCATAAAGTAAACTTTGGACATTACTGCATTGATCCTTTGCCCCGCAGCTATCTCATAGTTTTCCAAGATTTTTTAAAATCTTCTTGCCTCCACCTCTGAGGCATCTTGAAGAAGGAAAGTATCATCCACAAATTGTAGGTGGCTTATGATTTCCAAGTTGGCACTTATAGTCAGCCCTTTCAAATTCTCCCTAACCACTTCAGCCTTTATTGCTCTTCCCAAGGCTTCTTCCATTATTATGAAGAGATAAGGTGACAGTGGATCACCTTGCCTCAAGCCCCTCAAAGATTGAAAATAACCAGCTAGGGTTTGGTTAACCAAAACCAAAAAGGAGGGAGTTCATATACGACTCCAAATCCATTGCCTCCAGTCTTGACTAAAACCAAACTTCATCAATACTTGGTCCAAAAAGTCCCAATTGACCCTATCATATGCATTTTCTATATCTAGTTCAAATTAACATACCTTCCTTCTTGTTGTGCTATAAAGAGTGCAAGGTTTCATGGGCAATAGTAATTCCATCTAAGATTTGTCACCCTACCACAAACCCTCTTTGTTCCTCAAAGATAATGCTCCCCAAGCATGATTTCATTTTGTTGGCCATTACCTTACTAACATTCTTATACACATAATTGCATAATGTCATTAGCCGAAAGGAATAAAAAAAGGGACACTTCTTCTTAGGGATAAGTGCTAAGAAAGTGTTATTCCGTTCTTTAAACACTACCCATCTCTTTCTTGATTCTTTCACCGCAGCCACTACATCCTAGCCCACAATATGCCAAAAAAATTGAAAAAGACAGTTGGGAATCCATCAGGCCCTAGAGCTTTCTCATCCCCTCCAAAATGCTGAAAACAACCTTCTTTACCTCTTCCTTAGAGACTGAGTCAATAAAGGTCTGGTACACCTGCTCTGAGATGCACGTAGGTATGGAGTTTAGCAAACTTTCTTGCGCTCGATTTCTATCTAGTTTTCCCTCTAAAACCAGGGAGTTATAAAAATTAATAGCTTCTACTCTTATATCCATGAATTCCTCAAGCTTTTTTTCATTTGGAGTGAAACAAATTTCAATCCTGTTCCTATTCCTTCTAGCACTAGTGAAAAGGTGGAAGAATTTGGTATTTCAATCACCCTATTTTAGGCAATTTATTCTATATTTTTGTTTACAGAAGATTTATTGCTTGAAAATTCTTTGTTGTTCTGTTAATAGGGTTTTCTCCATTACTGCTAGGTCATTATCCCAGGTACCTTGGGCAAAGGAAGATTGGATGCCCTGTAGTTCCCTTTCCACCTTGTCTATTCTATCAAACAAATTCCCTAAACTCCTTTTGTTCCAGCATATTAAGCCTAATTTTACTACCTTTACATTTTGAGATAGAATATAGCTTTTAGACCCCTCAATTGGTTTATTCCACCAAGCTTTCAACTTATCCTCAAAGTTAGGGTCCTAAAGCCACATAAATTAAAATTTAAAGGGAATGCCTTTGGGTTTCTTATCTTCCTCAATTTGTAAGAAAATTGGCCAATGATTCAACCCTACAAAGTGAAGGATCTCAATTGTGAACTTCAAACTTTTACTCATCATATATGAATTCACCAAAAATCGATCTAGCCATTCCAAGATGAGTTCATCGCCAATCCTCCTTTTATTCCAAGTAAAGATCACAACAGCTGGTACAATATCTACTAAGTTGGGTTCACGACAAAATTTGTTGAAGACCTCCATTGCTTGCGAGATCCTGGAGGACCCCTCTTGCTTTTCTGAAACTTTGAGTAGTACATTGAAATATCCTCCCAACACCCATTCCTTCTGATAGGCCCATAGATGTTGTAAGGAGAAAGTGCCTTTTGCCTTTAAATCCTTGACAAAAAATATTTATGGAACTGCTTGAAAAGAAAATTAAGCTAGATACACAATTGTTCTCTTTCCATAAGACTACCAGACCTCCAGTCGATCCCTTGCATCAACTGCCAAAGACTTCGCTCCTTTCTAAAAAAAATTGACTGATCTTTCCAACATCTCTTTATTAATTTTAGTTTCCTGCAACAACATGATATCTGGCTTCTACTCTTTAACCAACCTTTTAACAAGGTGGCTCTTGTCAGAGGCTCCACGTCCTCTGACATTCCAACTTAGGATTTTCATAATGCATCGGTGGTAATATTTTCCTTACCACCCAAGTTCATCTCTGTCAGTCTCTGTTGGCACCCATGCTCTAAGTCCAATTGGGTGTCTGACTGTAATTTGTCTTTTATTAATTTTCGGCCTCTACCAGTAGTTGGACCAATAGAGGGAGTCATCCTACCAGCTATTGTGCTTCGAAGTCTACATGAATGTTGAACTGCCTGTAATATTGTTTCTTCTTCCTCCTTTATCCTGGCCTCAAAAGAGTCCCCCTGCTTAGTTATATTTGCATTGACCTCTTGCAAAATATTGTCCTCTTTAGTCTCTTTTTTCTTTCCTAGGATATCAATAGAACCAGTGAAAGATAAGAGGGACCTAAACCACCCTTCACCAATAGATTCCAATCTTTGGGGGAGGCTACCAAAGAACCATCCAGATTCTTCCTGAGAGGGTCTTGACTCGGAGTTGATCAAAAGAAGGGTTCAGCTTTCGTTCCTAGAGCCATGTGGCTTTGTTTATAAGAAAATTATTTTTGGCCTCAATGGAATTAAATTCCTCTCTATTTTTAGCTAGAGAGGATTGAACGATATCAGCCTTATCTCGAGAAGAATTGAATTTCAGAGCATCAATTGCCACTCCAACAGAATTTTTGGGTTTCAAGTCTTCACCATTCTAATGAGTCTTTGGTTTGATTGGTTGTAGGTACTTACGCGGACAAAGGAAGGCATCATTATGCTGCCATTTGAACTCTTCTCTTACTTTTTCATAGCTGAGCTTCCATACTTCCTTCTCTTTCCCCCAAGCTGTATTGTTTGTTTAGTTTCCATGTTTATAAGTCTTTAGACCAGACAAGGTCCTGATTGTCGAATTTTGGACCAGTGTTTCTGAAAGTGTCTGACTTTCCTACATGAATAACAAAGGCTTCAAATTCGAGATCTTGCCTCCAGATCTTGATTTAGATAAGAACCTTATTGCTTCCGATATGGGTTTAGAAAGATCTACTTGAACACAAATACAAGCATATGTACTCAATTCTTTCTTCTTAGTGGCCTCAGAAATGCAAATTAACTTACCAAGTTTTGAAGCAGCCCATTCTAAAATTCCTTTGTCCCAGTATTCAGGAGGCAACTTGTAGAATCTTACCCAAAGAGGCACTTCATGAACAAGTTCTTCACTTAAATTGAGGTTGGGTTCAAAATATTTCATGAAAAGCCCTGAATGTTTGAAGAACCATGGTCCTCCATTGAAAACCAAGACTTGATCCTTGGGAGATTGGAATGTTACTTGAAAGTAACCCTGAACCAGGAATCAAATCTCAAGCTTTGGGCATGAGCGCCAATGAGAGCCCATCCATTGCTTCGGAGATTCCATACCGGGCACAAACCCTAAAAATTTGTAATTTGGGCTCTTTCCAAATAATCACAACAAAAATTGTCCACCTCTTCATCTAAAATATCAACAATGGAATACCTGCCGAAAGTTGAATGCTAATTCCATCCTCCAGAATCATCTGTTTGCTGTCCATGAAATGCTTGTTATTCTTTACCTAAATATTCCTCCTAACCCTAAATGGGGACATCAAAGGACCTTCCAGTTGTTGAGTAATCTTGCTTCCAAAGGCTTCACCTACCATATCCAAATCTTTTGCCAATGTTTTTTTTAATACTCTGGTTTGAGATTGATGTTATAATGCTCTTTCAGGATTTTTGATCGCTCGCAGGCATCTAATACCCTTTGTCTAGCTATCTTTCTTACCAAAATTTCCGTTTCTTCATCCCGAACTATTTCTGCAGCTTGAGGGTTATTGCCCTTATTCGACCCCAAGGGATCATTCTCAATCTATTTATTGAGATTCCCAGGGTTATGTTTCCTTTCCACTGCCATTCTCCTACCATTACCATGCCTATGAGTAGGAGTTTGCTTACCTCCATATACTTCCAGATTTGAGTCTTCCCACTCCTTGGTTTGTGCTTCACCTTCCAACTATGCTTTCCATATTAACTCCTTAATCTCTAGTGTTGTTGCCTTTACTCGCTTGACATTGTTTTGTTTTTCCACCACCCTAGTGACTTTCTCTGCTCACGACATTTTTTAGTTGTATTTTTTCCCAAAAACCTTTATCCATTGAATTTTAGTAGTAAAGATCTTACATTTTATTTTTTCATGGTTTTAGAGTAGGGTATTATTAAAGTTGAACTATATGTGTTTGCAGATGCTTGGGTGGAGAAGCAAGAGAAATCTTGTACTTTTGACACTTTTATTTTTACAAGGACTAACACCCTTGCAAACGTTTTTTGTGTCTTTGAGCATTTTTTCTAACCCAATGTTAGTCTTTTTATTTATTGTTTTTCTTGTAATATAATTTTATTTTGTAGGATATGGCCCTATATGTAGAATCTAGCTGGCAGCTCTTACAAATCCATTAAAATCCTCGAGTTGTATGCTTTTAAACTGGTTTAACTAGTCTTTTCCACAAAAAGCCATTATAAATTTCAAGATTTTCAGCTCATTTCACTTTTGTGGATCAGTTCTTTTGGTTTTTCAAAACTTGGTTTAAGAAGACTTCATTTGTTTTAGCTGAAAAATAAAAGAGAAATACATACCATCTGTATACACACAATAATTTTAAACTTTACCATTTACTAATGATTGCTCTCTTGCAAGAACCTATCGAGTTCAATCTCTCTAAGTGCACGCTTAAAAGGGTGCACCGGGAAAGGGGTGGGCAGAGCATTGGTGCTTTGCAAGATTGTTGGCTAATTCTATCATACCTAAACCACTACGAATCTCATTTATCCAACTCCCTAAGCAATTCTTCTCTTAAAATCCCCTAACTAAACAAAAACCCATTTTTCCTACTAGGTCAGCCATGGTCGACCCGGTTTCGAAAGTTGTGGCGCACGTTATGCAACTAGGTCAGCCTATGTCAACCTAGTTCAAGGTTGAACGGTAACTTTTTAAAATCTGGGTCAGGGCAAGACGACCTTATCGACTAAAATTCTGAAAGGGTTAGGACGTATCCATTGCTATAAATACAACCTTCACTTCAATCCAATAAAGAGGAACATTCATTTTCACATTGTTATAGTTCCCAATTCTGTTATATTTGCATTTGAAGGAGCCATTGCTTAGGGTTTGTCTAGGAGGGAAGATAGCTTGTCTTGTGGGAAATCTTGGATACAAGTAGGAATATTTTAGCCTGGAGCTGATTTCAACTATAGTGTGATCCTTGCAAAGCACCATTGGCCAAGGGAGAGATTGAGACTCGACAAATTTGTCCAAAGGTAAGCATCTCTAACTTTTGTTATTTCATTTGATAGATAGATATTACACAATGTAAATAAGTTTGAATGTATAACTCCTTGCTTATATTATCTCCACACTTAAATTTCGTGTAGCTATAAGGTTTTCTAAGCTTGCCATCTTCCACCTTAAGTGATCTAGGCCCCCATTTGCCTACCATGATCCCTTATTTGTTTTTGTTTGTTTTAAACCATCACCCTTTGTGTTATAAGCTTTGATAACACTATAATAGATTTCATTTTATGCATTATAAGACCTAACTAGGATTAGTGAATAATATTATTTGCCTAGAGGCTTTGGAACCCTTTCCTTTAGTGTTGCGTAATAAGTGCCCTCTTAATTAGGTTTAGCGAATCCAATTTGGTCATGCTCCCCATATACAAAGTATCGCAATATATGTTAGTTGATTACCTTCTCCGCGCTTGGATTTACTAAGATAAGTTGTAGATCTATCTTAATTTGTTGCATACACTATCTTTGTTAGTTTTGCACACAAATAATTAAAAAATCAACCTGCATGTATCGTCTCCTTTTTCCTTTTTTTATTTGCACAAACACTTCTCTTTAAGAAATATCAGTCTACTATTTTGTTTCTTTTTATCTGTTGTAGTTGTTTCTATTGATTTTCTCCTATAGTTGTACTTGCTTTTATTGTTACTTCTATTTCTTTGTTATTTATGCTTGTATTTATTTGCTATTATTGTTTCTATTTTTATGTTGTTGTGTTTCTTGTTGATGTTGTGTTTATTGCATTTGTCGTTGGACACTACCATTGTATTCATTTGATGCATATTGACCTCTATCAAAAAAACAAAGTAAATTTTGTCTCCTATGTTTATTGCAATGTAACATCTAGTAATTTTCGCATTTATTTTATGGTTACATTACTGTTTTATCGAATTGAATCAAAATAAAACTTGAAACATGTCAAGTTCTATTAATTTTGTTTATATTTCAAAAGGGTTTAAAACAAGGAAAAACAAAATTGTCCTTTGGCATCACATTTTAACTTGTTTTTTCGGGGGGTCTTGCACCTCATTTTGTTGTTTTTAATTAAAATCTTTACTTTTAGCACTTACCTTTTTTAATAAAGTTTATTTATTAATATTTGAAACAAAAATAGAAATTAAACGAAGGATTTTAAATCCCTGATAATGGGAAAGGGTCTAGACAGAAGAGTAACAATGGTGTCTTTTGGATCCCTCTGCCCCCTAGTTTTGTGAAGCTTAACTTTGATGGGGCATCTAAGGGAAACCTTGGCCCTGATGGCATGCAAGGTGGGGGGAGAGCGAGAGGAAGGGGGAGGCGAGGCTGTGTTTATCGGGATGAGCATGGTCAACCCACGTTCCTCTCTACTTTGGATTTGGGGAGGGATACCAATAATCAAGGTGAAAGCATTGGAGGTGGTGGTCATAAGAGGATGGAAGAAATTGCTAGTGGAAGGAGACTCCCATATCTTGATTCAATCTATGGGGGATGGTGAAATCCATTCATAGCGACTAAAATCCTTGGTCGATGAGGCAAAAATGGTTGAGTTGTCAGTTGGAGAAGCTTGTTATCCAACACACCAAAAGCGATGGAAACAAAGTGTACGATACAGTGTCCGACTTTGGGGTGAAGCTTTTTATGCAAACTGGAAAACCAGATCAATGCTTAGAGAGTAGTCTGCCTAGAGAGTTTAGAGAAGCCCTGGTGAAGGGTGTAATTTGTTTTTTTGAGTAGGAAGCCATCAAATTAAATTGAAAATTATAATGAAAAATAATGGGTGGAGATGTGCACTTAACTCTTCACATATTGGTGATTATAGTTGCCTCATTCTCAAGAGTGAGGTGATGGATTATATCTTTGAATTGCCACGATTTATCTCTAAAACATGTACACAAAAGCATTTGCTTTTATTGGTAATTTTGAGGGTAGAGAGAGATAGTGTGGACGGTGTGGAGTGTAGTTTGGCTCTAGTTTGCGTGGAAACCTCAGAAGTAACGTATGGATGAAAAAAATGGCAATCCTCCTGATCACTCTAAACCTAGGCACTTTGCCTGCCATGTCAAAAAAGAAGCAACCAAAAAAGGCAAAAAGATTGTGAGAGATGGACGTGTCAAAATAGGGGAATCATGTTGTAATGCTTAAAACTTAATGGATGAGTTTTGCATTGTGTTGTATAGTCTGATTCATCAAGATGTTGTTAGACCCTAGCTAATGAAACTGTTAAAATTGGAAGGGAACTAGACAAGAAAGATGTTGAAAATGCTCGAAAACTTATTAAAAGAAAAAAGAAAGACCTTGGCTTCACTTACAGCAGAAGGAATGCATTTGATGTCGTCTATGACATGGTCTCCACCACCATGGTTGGGATAGCAAGCATGTAATATCCCCAAATTGGGACAAATGACCAAAACAAGGGTTTTCCACAAATCCTAACAATTATGCAATTTATTTTTGGAATTTGAGATTTAATCAAGAGCTCAACCTCCTGTCAAGGGTGCAATCCACAACGTCAACAGTTTTTGGCACGCCCGGTGGGACAAATTTTAATGCTCAAAAAAGTTCTAGGATTGGTGCTAGTCCTGTTACAGCAAGAATGAATCACTAATTCAACATCTGGCAACTCCATTTTGAATAACATCAATCTCTAGTCAGAGATCAGCCTGACATCCTATGCCTAAGGTCACCACACGATCTGTTGCCAAGGGTGTCCCTTTCGAATTCGTTGAACTACCATTAAACTCAGCAAAGCGACTAAAGTTTGCAAGAACTCATCCCTATACAACAAGTCATTTTCCCAGACCTGCTATAAAATATACTTACGCAAGAAGACCCCGACAGAACCCTGTTATCACCATGGCTTTATCTTTTGTGGCCTTTCATGGTCAGAGCCCTTTAAACCTTCTGCATTATGACCCAATCCCAAGGACAGCGCCTAAAAGTGTTCTTCCTTTTAATGGGGAGGGCCCTATCACTGCCATTGAACACATAAGAAATATTGCCAACCTCTGTAATATTCACAATGTCACTGAAGAAAACATTGTTGTCAGGTTGTTGGCAATGTCTTTTAAGGGTAAGGTTCTGGACTGGTATGGGACTTTACCTATGAATTTAGTCGGCACATGGAACGAACTAGGCACTCTCTTGACAAACAGATTCGGGGAGAAGAGTGACCACCTCTCGCTTGCTGAGCAGCTAACCACCATGAAAAGAGCTCCACACGAATTCATGCAGAATTTCAATACCCAGTTTCAAAAGACATGGGACAAAATCCTCATTTTGGTAAGGCCGACCCCAAGCTATGCGTTCCTCTATTATTTAAAAGCCTTGAACAGTGACATTGCTGTCATGATACAGTCCATGGGAGGACAAGTGCTGCCAGCGACCTATCAAATAGCCATAGCCGCTGAAAATTGCCTGGTGCAAGCGGGAAAGATAGCTCCTAGACCTCACATGCCGCTCTTTCTTGAATTACCACCTCCAGTCCAGACTGCTGCACTCACCTTAGCTCTTCTACCTGGCATAGAAAAGTCAACTGGTACTTCGCCCAATGACCTTCATGAAGTTAAGAGCTTGCTGCAAAGCGTGACCAATGAATTAGTGGCTCTCAAAAGGCAACAAGCTCAAAACTATCGGCCGAATCAGGGATATCAGTAGTTCGGACAAGCAAGTAGACTCTCTTTTCAGAATTCTAATCAAGGACAGGGCCAGTTTGCACAGGCCAGACCATACCAAGGGTATAATCCAGGCGCTCCTTCATTGTCCAAAGCTCTTGTGCTCGCTCAAAATAAACTGGTACAAGAACAGCCAAATTGCTCACCCCTGGGATATGGTCAAGATCAGGCTGCTTATACAAATAAGACGTCAAGTCAATATATGAATGCACAAGACAATCAGGCTTCCCAATTCCCAAGCTTTGAGACGTCAATACAACACGGCATGGGCAAGAGTCAAGCTCAGCCCGATTCCACTCTCATGAATCACATGGAAGGTGAATTTTGCGCAGTCAACTATGTGGGTAGTATGAACAACCAAGGTGATTATGTTACAGCCAACACAAGATCCAAAACAAGAGCTATGGAGGAAACTCAGGCAGCTTCCCAAATGTCCGCAGCATCTTCTTCATCACATGTGAACCAAAAAATTTCAAATATTAGGCCACCAGTTACACCCTCAGCTCCCCGGCCTATGCCTCAGGCTGCAAGCAACCCCAAAGAAAATTTGAAAAGGAGCAACCCTCAGATCAATGTGGTAGACCAGATGAAAAAGCTACACATGAATATCTCCTTGTGGGATTCATTGGCAATATCGAGACAAAAAGACATACTCTAGAAAGAGTTGCACAAGCTATATCAACCAACTATCCCAACAAACGCTGATAACGTTTTGATCATGAATGGGCACCCCTCCACAGCAGGCCAAATAAAAAAAAAAGAAAAAGTTTCCCCTTTCTATCTATCCTTAGTCATAGGAGGTTTCTTGGTGCACAACTGCATTATTGACAGTGGGGCAAGCACCTCAGTAATGCCCAAATGCATAGCGAATAAGCTGGAACTCAAATACGAAAAAATGACCAAGGGAGTCCTGCAGCTAGATGGATCACCAGCTAAGACAGTAAGAGTGGTGAGAGGCTTGAACTTGACGCTCCACGCCTGTCCAACTTTCTCAGTTCCCTACGACGTGGTGGTGGCGGATGTTCCTCCCTACTTTGCCATTTGCTTGTCCAGGAATTTCGCATCCAAAATAGGCAGGTACCTAGCAACAAACTGGTCTTACATGGTTTTTAGAACCAAATATGAGACTAAGGTCAAGATTGAGTCGGAGCCAATCCATAGAGATCATCTAGAGCTATACTCACTCAAAGCGGCGAATTTCAGCTACGCCATTATTGATGAAGAAGATTTTCAAGTGGATCAATCTTCGCCTTCTACCCTTGAAGGAGTTGCCGACCTGCTCTTAGATGAATGGGGAAGTGACAACTTTGAACATGACCCATACAAGTTCATAGAAGAGGCAAGGCTCGACATTTATTGCATGCATGAAAAGGGTACTTTTGTACCAAATTTGATGAAAGCAAACCAAGAGAGCTCGGATTTATGGCAGCTTTTCTTTGATGGCTCAAGAAGCATATTGGGAGCTGGTGATGGAGTAGTATTAATTTCCCCCTCACACGGGAAATACTTCTCGACTTTCGGGTTCCAGTTTTTTTGCACTTGCAATGTTGCAGAGTATGAATCTCTCATCCATGGTTTGGAGTGGGCAAGGAAAAAAGGAATCAAAGAGCTACAAATTTTTGGGGACAACGAGTTGATCGTAAATCAAGTGAGAGGCCGAAATCTGAAAAAGAATTCCTTGCTTAAGTCTTACAAGCACAGGGTATGGGACTTAGTGGAGAGTTTCATGGCTTTCAATTTTACTTCCATTCCAAGAGAGCAGAATAAACAAGTTGACAAACTAGCAGCAGTTGGTGCTCAGTTCAATGTCCCCAGGAGATAGGCCAAGACAGCAGTCCGCGCCATTTAAAGTGGTAATCAAACCCTCCGTGCCTGATAACATCACCAACTAGCAAGTGTTTGACAGCGATACATAGATAGCACTCTTCTTGCAAGAGGACGCTGAGTTTGCCTCTAGAAATCAAGCCAAGCTACAACATCAGTATGGCAGCCAGATTGTTTAACTGAAGAACAACAAACTTTCCAAAGGCTTGGTCACTCTCGAAAGTATCTTCAACGAGGATGACCAATTGAAAAATGACAAAGCAAGCATCACAACGAAGAAAGAAAACTACGAAAAGATTGAGATATTCAAGAACAAGTTGTTTGCACTTGGGAAGGTATGTACAAATCATGAAAGGCAGGGTTTCATCTTGTTGTGCCACGAATTTGCTGATGTCTTCGCTTGGGAGTATAGCGACCTCAAGGATTTTGATCCAAGTTTGGCCCAACACACTATTGAGCTGGAGGAAGGCGCCAAGCCCATCAAACAAAAACAAAGGCTTGTCAACCCGAAGATTGAGCCTCTCATACGGAAAGAACTCACCAAGTTGATTGAGTCCAGAATTATATTTTCGATCAAACACTCTTCTTGGCTGGCCAATCTTGTTCTTATCCAAAAAAAGAATGGAGAGATCAGATTATGCGTAGATTTCAGAGACCTCGATAGAGTCTCGTTGAAGGACCACTATCCTCTCCCAAGTATGGAGCAGATCCTTCAAATGGTGACAGGCGGCGAACGTTTCTCCCTCTTGGATGGGTATTCAAGATACAATCAGATTTTAGTGCAAGACTGTGATCAATACAAGACAGCCTTTACTACCAAGTGGGGAACATTTGCTTACTAAAAAATGCCATTTGGACTGTCCAATGTTGGTGCCACTTTTCAACGAGCCATGGACATGGCTTTTCAAGCCCTGATAAATAATATTGGACTGGTATATCTTGATGATGTGACAGTATTTTCTAAGAAAGCAGACCAACATATATGACACCTTAGGCAAATCTTCAAGACGTGTAGAGAGTTCGGTATCTCTCTCAACCCAAAGAAATGAGTGTTCGCTATCCATGAAGGTAAACTCTTTGGCCATGTTGTTTCGAAAGAGGGCTTGACCATTGATCCAGAAAGAGTTCGCTCCATCCTAGAGCTGTCCTTGCCTAAGCATAAGAAAGGTCTGCAAAGCTTCTTTGGCAAAATAAATTTCATCAGGGGATTTATCCCAAATATTACCGAAATAGTCAAGCCACTGACCTCCATGCTGAAAAAAGATGAGAAATTCGCATGGACAGTGCAAAGGAAGGATAGTTTTGAAGAGATCAAGCAAGCTATCGCCCAAGCTCCTAGCTTGATCAGTCCTGACTTCACCAAGGATTTCAACCACTACACCTTCGGAAATGAAGAGGTAATCTCCACTATGCTTACCCAAGCAAATGGCAAGAACTTTGAATAGCCACTTGCGTTTTTTAGCCAAAGTCTAGAAGGTTTTGAGATCAAGTATACATATGTGGAGAAACAAGTCCTTGCAGTCATACGAAACCTGAAAAAATTCAGACATATGCTATCTAATAGCAGGGTTCATCTCATGGTGCCACATCCCAGCGTCAAAAATTTCTTGATCAGCCGTGATCTAAATGAAAAGAAAGCGGGATGGATCACCACAGTAATGGAATATGACGTGGACATCAAAACCACCAAGCTGGTAAGGGGAAAAGGCCTATGTGAACACCTTGCTGCAGACCTTAAACAGCGGAAAGAGGACATTTTGCTAATCCATGATGAAGCTACAGCAGAAGAACCAACAGTTATGAAGGATTGGGCATCGGACATGAAACATTTCCTTCTCACTGGTGAGTGCCCGCAGGGCCTTGATAGGACCAAGAGGAGATATTTCAGACTCCAATCTCTCCCTTATGTCCTGATTGATGGGGTGTTGTTTAGAAAAAAAATTCATGAGTACTCTTGAGGTGCATAGACCCAAGTCAGGTCGACCGGGTGCTATGTGAGTTCCATGACGGGCCAGCTGGTGGTCACTTTGCTCCCAAGCCTACAACTGCGAGGATTATGAGAGCTGGTTACTTCTGGCCCACTTTATTCAGAGACACCCATGCCTGGGTATAAAAGTGCCAGAAGTGTGCTCTCTTTAATGGAAAACGACTGGCTGCAATGCCTCTACAGCCTATTCAGGTAGAACAACCATTCATGCAATGGGGCCTTGACTTCATAGGGATGATTAACCCTCCTTCCAATGCTGGCCACAAATGGGTCTTGACTGCTACAGACTACTTCACGAGATGGGTAGAAGCTGTTGCTTTGAAGGAGGCCAACGAAAGTGCAGTCCTAGATTTTTACGAAGGCCTGCTGACAAGGTTTGGAGTCCCAGCGACCATCATATTGGACAACGCATTGGCTTTCTTGGGAACCAGAACGAGTGAATGGGAATTGGGATACGGCATCTACCTCAGCACTTCTTCCAACTACTATCCACAAGGGAATCCGCTGAATGAGTCCACCAACAAGAATCTGATCAGAATTATCAAAAGGACAATGGAGGAGAATCAGAGAACTTGGCATGCCAAGTTGAAAAAAGCGTTGTGAACAGACAGGGTTATTCCAAAGAGGGCAGTTGGCAATTCACCATACACGTTTGTGTGTGGAAGGGAAGCTAGACTTCTTATTTCACTTGAATTGCCAGCTTTGGATCTTGCTCACCAGTTGCAATTAGAAGAAGGTAACAGCATGGAGGTTAGGCTGTGTGAATTGATGGAACTTCAAGAGACACAGGACCAAGCCATGGTTTCTATGACCAGCCGTCAGCAGCAAACGAAGCACTTTGACAAAAAATATTCGTCAAAAGATTTCTCTAAAGGCGACATCATCTTAAAATGGGATGAGGACCGAGCTAAGCCTGGAAAGCACACAAAGTTCGACGCCCTATGAAGTGGTCCATATGTCATCACTCAGTGCAAGCAGCACAATGCCTTCCAACTCTCCAGGTTGGATGGTGAAGAACTGCATATCCCAATTAATGGGATATACCTTAAACACTGTCACTGAGTTTTCTCTCATCATATATATATTTCCTTGTTTTTCCCTGTTTTTGCCTTAAGTGCTCTTGCACATGTTTGTAGTTTTTTTTAGCCTTGTGTGTATTTTGTTCACCGTTTGGGGTGAAGGCTTCATGATTGATTCTTGAATCTCTCAAGGTTATTGTCAACCTTTTGGGTTGTGTTTTGACTCCATGCCCAATGGACTTGCAAGTCACTAGTTTTTTAAGCATGGCAGGCATGCTTCCCCTAGGAATCGCCAAATTTGTTGACCATTTTGGTCCTGCAAGCCAAAAGTCGGTCTCCTTCTTTCCCTACTATTCTGAACCGTCAGTCTTGGATGTATCCACCTTCTGCAAATGCTTAATTTCCCTTTGAAATAAGCCCTGTTCTTATAAAGAATTGATAGATCTAAGACCTGTAGGTTTCGGTTCAATATGGAGTTTATTTCACTTTGAACAAATGCCTTAGTCAAGCCTTTTGACAAGGGAATGGGCCAGCAAGAATGAAAGTCTCTTACAAAGCTCCGAGGGCAAAGTACCCTTGTGAAGGACAGTCAGGTGCAAATTGGACTGTCCCAGCAAGGTGCGGAGGGCAATTATGAGCCCAAGGTACCTTTACGAAGGGCAGAGTTTTCCTTCAAAAAAATGAACAAGGCAAAGAATTCCTTCGGACATTTTGTCCAAAGGAAATCCACGGCAAAAGGCAAAAGTCAAAGGTCCTTCAGACATTTTGTCCGAAGGAAAAGACAAGGAAATCCAAAGGATGAATTCCTTCGGACAAAATGCCTGAAGGAATTCCTTCGAACATTTTGTCCGAAGAAATCCACAAGCGAAAGACTCCGACGAATTCCTTCAAACAAAGGCCCGAAGGAATTCCTTCGAACTTTTGTCCGAAGGCACTTGTCGAAGGAATTCCCGAAGAAAAGGGGACCCGAAAGAAAGAAAGGGCCAAGGCATGAAGAAAGATTTCCTTCGGGCAAAATGTCCGAAGGAATTGGTAAGTTTATGGAGGGCAAAGTTTTCCTTCGGAAAAATGAACAAGGCAAAGAATTCCTTCGGACATTTTGTCCAAAGGAAATCCACGGCAAAAGGCAAAAGTCAAAGGTCCTTCGTACAAAATGTCTGAAGGAAAAGACAAGGAAATCCAAAGGATGAATTCCTTCGGACAAAATGCCCGAAGGTATTCCTTCGGGCATTTTGTCCGAAGGAATTCATCCTTTGGATTTCCTTGTCTTTTCCTTCGGACATTTTGTCCGGAATTTCTTCGGACATTTTGTCCGAAGAAATCCACAAGTGAAAGACTCCGACGAATTCCTTCAGACAAAGGCCCGAAGGAATTCCTTTGGACTTTTGTCCGAAGGCATTTGTCGAAGGAATTTCCCGAAGAAAAGGGGACCCAAAAGAAAGAAAGGGCCAAGCCATGAAGAAAGGTTTCCTTTGGGCAAAATGTCCGAAGGAATTCCTTCGGACATTTTGTCTGAAGGAATTCCTTCAGACATTTTGTCTGAAGGAATTGAGAACCAAGGGAGCCCGAAAGGCAGATGCCCTTGCGGGGGACTCTCGGCGACCAAGAAGCGACCAAATCAGAAGTTCTAAAGGGGCATTTCAAGACCCAAAGGGCCCTCGCGAAAGGCAGTGAGAAGATTCATCAAAGAGCGAAGGGCAAAGGATTCCTTCGGATTTTATGTCCAAAGGAAATCCAAAGAAAAGACAAGACAAGGGATTCCTTTGGACTTTTGTCCAAAGGAAATCCAAGGAAAGTTCAATTGCCGAAAGCCAAAGAAATTGCCAAAGGGGTGACGGGCCCGAAAACGTCAAATTCAGCGTAACGAACTAGCCGTTAGAGGTTCAAACGTTCAGTGACGAGCACGTGAACGTCAAATTTAAGGCGGTGAAATAGCCGTTGGCTTTCGAATGGCGATGAGCCTGCAGACATCAACTTTATGGTGATGGAATAGCCGTTGATTCTCAAATGTTTAAAAACGGGCCCGCGCATGTTAACAGATGAAGAGAGCCCGAAAGAACTCATAAGCGAAGGCCGCAAGTGAACTCAGTGGCCCGCTGAGAAAAGAGCCCCCAAGGAGCCAGCGAAGGATGAGAAGATAGCCCCAAAAGCTCAGATTGCCAGAAAGAAAAAATATAGCAAGGAAAGAGGGAACAAAATAGAGAATCCAGAATACGGCCACGCACACATACGACAACATTTGGAATGTTCCAAAAGACGCACCCAGTCAAGCACAGGGGCAAATAGAACAGCACAGGTGGCAAAAGAAAGCGTCGACAGAGGAGTTATTCCAGCGGTTGAAACAGTCTCCACCAAGTGGTCATCAAAGAGCGCAAACAGTGAAAGCGTGGCCTGTTTTTCCTTATTTTACATTAATGAGCAGACAGTCGCGTGTAAAACCCATGCTTTTGCAGTGATTTTTTTTACAAATAAGGCACTAAAGTCCAAACTGGCGACATCTACAACATGGTTATTTCAGGGCTTTCTAGAAGGATGACACCAACATGACCAATTTTTCCCCTCCCTAGGCGTTCAATGCAGCATGGGCAGCTTTTTCCAGAAGGTGCCAAAAGCCTCTTTCTTTCTCTATATATTGAAAACTCTCATTGGAGAAATGTATCTCTCATTTTGTAAGGCGAAGCCTTGCCAAATTTTCACCTTGATCAATAAGAATGTATTTTACCTCTATCTGACTGTTTTATGTTTTTGAGTGTGTCTGTGTATCAAACCCTGTGTTCAATCATTTTGCATGATGCTTTCACAAGTTTGACACCAACATACCTAGTATAGACAAAGCACCATTTCTGCAAGTAACAGAAAGTGTTGTATTTGGAGCGCAGAGACAGAAAAGGGCTATCAGACAGTGTGTTTTCTACAGCGTCTGTGGTAAGTTCATTTTCTGTGTGTGCTTTTATTAAGCCTATTGTTAAAGCTCCCTACAGTTTGGTCTTTTCATCAGATAAAGTGTATGTCTGCCCTCTTCTGGTCTGAAGTGTGAATAATTGAGTAGATCAAAAAAATCATTTGGTGCATCACCACTTAGATTAGTTTTTGTCCTAGTTATCCTTCTCTCTTTTCACCCCCCCATTATTAACAGTAGTATCAAAATAGCCTCAGAGATGCATCAAAGGGAGCTAGCCCTTATATAGAGATCCTCCCCTCAATTTTGCTAGACCCACAGCACTAGAGGAGTCTCCATTGTGCCGCGTGGAAGACAGGAGCTCAGCCTCCTGTCAAGGGTGCAATCCACAGCGTCAACAATAACAAGAATCAAAAACAACACAAGTCTAATACTACGGGTGTTTTTTCTTGTGCTTTGCATTTTTCCTCTCTTGCTTAATTGATTGTTGATTCAGGGGCTACTCAACATATGAATTATAATGTTGATTTATTTACTTCTTTAGAACCAAATCAATCTAATAATCAATGAAGTCTTGCAAATCATGTTTCATGCAATGTAAAATAATTTGGTATCGTTAGTGTTCCTCATGGTGAATTACAAAATGTTGTGTGTGTCTGTTTTAAAATTAAATCTACTGCCAATTCCTCAATTGAGCAAACATGATTACAAAATACAATTTATTCACAATACAAGTTATGTTAAATCAGCCAAGCCAAAAATTGAAGTTGTCAGCTTTTTTAGATAAAGATGATTTGTTTAATTTTACTAAATTCTCTTCTTCCAATTCTACTCATGCTGTAGTTGCTTCTATTGATGGTAGCTTATGGCATGAAATATTAAGTCATATCAATTACCAAAGCATTGCACTTATGCATAAATTAGACATGTTGTGTGGCTTGCCTAAAATTCTTGCTATTGATTATGTTTGTACTAGATGTATGGCTAGTGAAATTCATAGATCATCTTCTCCTAAAGACAAATATAGGCATACAACTGCAAAATTGCATCTTCTTCATAGTGATCTTTTAAGTGCAATGCAAACTCCTATGAATGATGATAAATATGCTCTAACTTTTGTAGATGATTGCACTAGGAAAGATTGGATTTATTTCTTAAAATCTAAAGATCAAGTTTTGCACACTTTCATTGAATTTAATGCCTTTGATGAAAAACAATATGGATGTTCTTTGCATATTATTGAAGTTAGTAATTAGGTATTAGTTGAACATTAACTAATGGTCAATTATCAACCTTCCCAACTAATGTAACTTATTTTATGCTTAATAAATGATTGACACACACAGGCATGTAAGTGTGCCATATGCCTTAATTTCTCTTCATTTTTTCAATGTTTATATAGTCTAACATTGGTATCAAAGCAGGGGTTCGAGGAAGCCCTAGTCAAGTATGAACAAAAACGAGTTGATTTTGAGGAAGCCTTGGGAAGAAGGGTACGAACTACACACAATGAATTGAAGAATAATTCCAAACCAGAGGCAATCAAATACAAACCTGTTTGTGTTTGTGGGAGTAAGAAAAAGGAGTTACGAAGGACGTAGAAAAGTTTGATTGTGAAAGAAGAACGAACCAGGGGGAGCAAGTCCTTGCAAAGTTGCGATATGATTTGAAAAAGCTCAGACAAGCCACAAAACAGAGGAAGAAAAAAATAGCTCCGACAAAAGTTTAGAAAAAAATCACAATTTGACGACCAAAATGCTCGCGCTAAGGGAACAACAGAGGGATTACAATGGTGAAATAAGGCGTGAAGTTCAAACACAATTCTATTTTTTTTAAAGACGTGAAGTTCACACGCGAAAATTACCTCCCATTTTTCCATGCACTATTTCCAAAAGACACAAAACGTGAAGGAGGGTGTACAAGACCTAGTGGACAAACTACGATTATTGCTAATGGATGATTTCAGTTCAGGTCACGGGAAAAAGAGAATGTGCTAGGGCATGAATATACAGTCCAGGTTTTATGATTTTCATGCACAGTGACAGGTTTTGTAGAAGCAATTTAAGTAAGAAGGAAGAACGGTGAACCAAAAAATTCTGCAGCAAATCCTTTGAAGGAAGATCAGAGCATCAGCGCAAATTTAAATACTATATATCCAAAGTGCAGCCAGATTGTAAATATTTTGACATAGATTATAAGCAAAATCAAATAATCGACTTTAAAAAAGGAAAGAACATCAAAACATTAAATTTTAAAATAAAAATATTTACAATCTATTGGTTGAATTTAACGGTGATTTTTCTTTTGAATTTTATCCATTGGTGAACTTAAACCAAATTTTATTCTCGTCAAACTCAAACTCAAACATTGTGACTTGACTCGTTTGGCCTCATGTGTTTCAACACACTACTCTGTTGGCTCAATATGGCGCACAAGGGGATCCCATCATAAGTGAGTTTCAACACACTACTCTGTCGGTTCAATATGGCACACAAGGGGATCCCATCGTAACTCGTGCACTGTGTCTGACTTAGCGAAACCCATCACATGCAATGCAACTCGTGTGGTACATCACACACAGTGCAACTCGCCCAATGTAGCACGATCCAGGTTGTGTCGATTGCCTAACTCAACTCAACTCAGTGCATCACGTGCAGTGCAACTCATCTCATGCCGCACGACTCATGCATTACAACTCGACCTGGGTTATGCTAACCCAGGGTGTGCAGCTCGACCTCGTTGGGGTGCTACCAATTGTTGGTTCATTGATTCCGACCCATCCAAACATTTTACATATCGAAACGACTAGTATGTCATATTTATTGCAAGTACAAAAATTATGGTTTCGTTTTATTAGCTTATGGAAAGTCACTTGCAGTAGAGGGGATAGATGTTCGTATAGTATTGAATAATGCTGAAAAAATCATAGTAAGGGATGTTAGGTATGTTCTTAGCATAAATAAAAATCTCTTGTCTAATAGTAAGTTAACAGAAAATCCCAACATTGTTATTAATTTCTCTAGGAAGTGTTGAGATGTTGTCATTGATGAAAAAGGGTTTGCTATTCGGTAAAGAATATGGTCATTGATGTCAAAATTTTTGCGAGCAGCTACGGATTATATCAAACATGCTACGGATTACATCAGCTTTGCTACGGACTGCTTCAGATTAGCTACGGACTGCATCGAGCATGGCACGGACTATATCAAACATACTACGAATTGTATCAGGTTTGCTACGAACTACATCAGATTTGCTACAAATTGCATCAGGCTTGCTACGGACTACATCAGATTTGCTACAAATTGCATCAGGCTTGCTACGGACTACATCAGATTTGCTACAAATTGCATCAGGATTGCTATGAATTGCATCAGGTTGGCTACGGGCTGCATCAGAGCTACTACGAATTGCATCAAGACCACTACAAACTACATCAAGACGACACTAAATGTATTCTAATGATTGTTTGGTCTATCCCAGCTTTGTTTCACTCATGGCGACCTGTGAGTGAGCTTTTATATAAACTACTAGGAATTATGTTTGCAAAAGAGAATAAATCATTATGTAGCCGACTATAGAATTTTGTTTGTCCGACCTTCAAGAGATTGTTGAGTTCTATCGTATATATAGGCAAGTTCCAATTGTCCTTTTGAAGTGTGTAAAATTAGAGAATAATTATTCGCTAAGGAGCAGAACAGAGGTCCGTTGAGGAATGGATGGCTAGAGAGGCGTGAGTATGAAATCATCAAATGATTCATACAGAATCTGCTAAAAGATATGAGCAGAGAAGGTAGAGAGGACAATCTTTTGAAATAAATAGCAAAGAAAGAGAGCCCAATGTGTCTATCTGATTGAGCAGAGAAAGGAAGCAAAAAAATAGCATAACGAATCTGAGAGTGATGAACAAAAAAATAGCAAAATGAATCTAAGATCGATAAGCAGAGAGAGCAGAATTGTACCATCATTTGTTGACAAAAGCAACTGAGAAAGGTGGATGATCTGAAGCAGCTGAATGGGTGCTTGGCAAAAGGGGGTTGAAGCCTCCTATAGATTGGTGTCTACAGATCAAGGAATTGGTGCTTCCTAACAAGTGGGTGCTTGTTGGATCTTTTTGTCAAGTTGGTGCTTGACTATTTGCGGTTGGTGTCTCAAGCTGAGTTGGTGCTCCACAATCTTGTTGACTCATTACATATTTGTTTTAGGACATGTAGTCCATGTAGTGATCACTGTGGGTTTTCTTCCCTTTAAGGGTTTCCCACCTACATCATGTGTTCTGTCTTTATGTTCTTTATTGTGGTTTGATTGCTCTATGGATTTTGTATTGATGCTTGATTAACGAACTAAAAAATTAGAAGAAAGTTTTAACAACTCACTGATTCACCACCCCCTCTTAGTGATTGTGCTTCCAACAATTGGTATCAGAGCAGGGCCTTCAAGGTCAGGCTTGACAGTTGGAAGGTAAAACCTAAGAACAATGTCTAGTCATCAAGTACACGAAGGATTTTCAACAAGCAAGGCCCCTTTGTTTATTGGAACCAGTTGTCTTTTGGAGCATTAGAATGAAGACTTATTTGATGGCTCTCGGATTTGGCATTTGACAGTCAGTTGTAGATGGATATACTATCCCTCAAACTCCTTCGACTGATGCTACAAGAAAGAAAGCAAGTGAGAACAATTCAAAGGCTATGAATGCTATATTGTGTGGATTGACAGAATTTGAGTTTGTCAAGGTGATGCAATGCGAATCAATTAAGGCAATTTGGAACAAATTACAACTCATCTATGAAGGTGACACCAAGGTAAAATTAGCAAAGCTTCAAACCTATAGAAGACAGTTTGAAGGTCTAAAGATGAAGCAAGAAGAGAATATTGTCGCATATCTGCTTAGAGTTGGTGAAGTAGTCAACATAATCAGAGGTTTTGGAGAAAAGGTTAATGAGTTCACTGTTGTTCAAAAGGTTCTAAGATCCTTGACCCTAAGATTTGACTCATAGCAGTCAGTAGTTGAAGAAGTAAAAGACTTCGACAAGTTACAAATGTATGAGCTTCATGGAATACTTACTGCCTATGAGATGAGGACTGATGATGGAAGATCTTACAAAAGGGAAGCAGCAGTCAAAGTTGCAAAGAAAACACAAATCAAAAAGTTTGAAATTGGCAGTGACACTAATGTTGATGAAGACAAAGCCGAAGCCTTATTTGTGAGGAAATTGAGAAAAGGTTCAGGTAGGTACAAAGGCATGCTACCATTCAAATGTTTCAGTTGTGACAGGATTGGTCATTTTACTGCCAAGTGTCCTCAAAAAGAAAAACATGATCATGAGGAAGAATATGATGAAAAGAATAAGAAGTCTGACAAGTATGACGAGCAAAAAAAAATGTCAAGCAAGGTGACTATAAGAAAAAGTTCTTCAATAACAAAAATAGTCTATATTATAACGAAGACAAAAGCATTTCTGAAGTCAGTGATAAAGATATCTTAGTTCAGACCATAGAATGATGAAGCTTTATTCATGGCCATTGAAGTTGAAGCTGGAAATAGTTCAAAAGAACAAGTTTTCATGGATGATGAAGAAGTGGATGAAGACGCCGAGGTTGATCTCGAGGCAAAAAATATCAGTGCTTTGAATGAATTAAAGAGTCAAAGAAAGAAAAACCAAATGTTGAAGTCTCTAGTCAAAAGTCATGAAGAACAGATATGTCTTGAAAACTAAGATAACTAAGAGTGCCAAGGAAGCTGAGAAGGTCATCAACAATCTCAAGACTCGGTTAGAAGAAGCAAATGCAAGTCTAAAGTCCAAGGAAGAAGAGTGCAATAAGTATAAATCTAAGATAGGTTCAATGAAGTCAGATTTGGAATAGTTCACAGTCAAATTGAAAAATTGTCAAAAGTTTGAAAATAGCAATCGAATTCTTGATGACATATTGAATAGTCAAAGGTCACCTATCATCAAAACAAGCCTTGGATACACAGATGCCCAGTAGAGTAGCAAGGAAGAGCAGAATATCAGTAAGCCAAAGACATATGTTGATGCTCTCAAGAAATCTGAGATTGTGAATGATAGTCAGAGGTCAGGACAGGGCAAGAAGATTATCGCTCCTCTCGGAAATAACAACAGTGTCAATATGCCTTTCAAAAATCTTCAAAAATTATTTCTTATCAGGGAACCGAATGCTATAAGGTACATGAATTTCTTCTATGGCTACTGTTTTTCTTGTAATCAATTTGGACATAAAGCTGTAGATTGTAGATCAAATGCTAGAAACAATCATGGATGGAGAACTAATATGAATTGTCATGGATTTCCAAAAAGATTTTCAAATTCATTTGTCCAAGGGTCAAATATCAATAGAAGCAATGTGATTTGTTACAACTGTAATAGAATTGGACATATTGCAAGATTTTGTAGATTGGGTTGTGCAAAACCCCCTAGTCAAAATAGGAAGGTGTATGTTCAAATTGATAAGTCAGAAACATTGAAAATATTGAAAAAGGAGCAAGAAAATGATGGTCCAAAGGAAGAAGAATCCATGTTAGCACAAGCTGCTTTTCAAATTCAAGATGAGAGTTTGAAATTGTATTTTGACAGTGGTTGTTCAAGCCATATGACAAGTGACAAAAATAAATTTATATCTTTGAAGAAAACTATTGAAGGTACAATCAAGTTTGGAGACAATACAACAGTGGATATTGATGGCAAGGGAATACTAAGTCTTGGCAATGGGAAAACTAAAACTAAGAATGTGTTATATGTAAAAGGTCTGAAGCATAATTTGTTGAGTGTCAATCAAATGTGCAATCAAGGATAACTCTGACTTTTCATGCTAAAGGATGTGATATAAAAAAAGCAAGTTCAAGAAGATTGGTAGCAGATGCTAATAGGACTAAAAATAATTTGTATGTTTCGAATGAGATCAAGGACAAGTGTTTGATGAATCAAGTGGATAAGAGTTGGCTTTGGCACAAAAGAATAAGACATAAACTTTGACAACTTAAGAAAGATAAGTACTAAGAAAGCAGTTAGGAACATGCCTAAGATCACTTAGCTTGCAAACACCCTGTGTAAGGCATGCCAACATGGAAAACAAACAAGAAGAAGGTTCAAGTCAAAAGAATATTCAACCACAAAACCTTTAGAGTTGATACATACAGATCTATGTGGTCCAACTAGAACTCAAAGTATTCAAGGTGAAAGTCACTTCATGTTTCTTCTTGATGATTACACTAAAATGACTTGGGTTGCTTTCTTGAAGAAGAAATCTGAGGCTTTATATACGTTCAAGGCATTCAAGGTTCTATTTGAGAACGAGATGGACTTATAAATCGAGTGTCTAAAATCTGATAGAGAAGGAGAATTCTGGTCAAATGAGTTTGATGATTTTTGCATGGAACATGTAATCAAGAGACAATTTTCAGCTGCAAAGACACCACAACAAAATGGTGTGGTAGAAAGGAAGAACATGATTTTTCAAGAAATGGCCAAGACAATGTTAAATGAGTCCATATTGTCTGATAGATTTTGGAGAGAGACTAAAAACAACAATACACATTCTAAACAAAGGTCAAATCAAAATAAACAGCAATAAGACCCCCTATGAACTGTGGAAACGCAGACCAACTTCAGTTGAACACTTAGAGTGTATGGAAGCATGTGTTTCATCAAGAGAGATGAAGAGGATCTAGGAAAATTTGATTCAAGGGCTGATGAAGGCGTCTTCCTTGCATATTCTTCAATTAGTTCTGCATGTAGATGCTACAATAAGAGATTACAAAAGATTGTGGAGAGTACACAAGCGAGAGTGGATGAAACCAAATCTAAGAAGGTTAGCACACATCCAAGAGTTCATGCAGAGGAGATTGACCTCAAGGAAGAAGAAGAAACATCCAAAGAAGTAGCAAAAGAAAGTCAAGATACAAGGGCACCTCCCAGATTTGTACAGAAAAATCATGTTGAAAGTCAAATCATCAGTGATATTGATGTTGGAGTGCAAACTAGAAGAAGGTTTATGAATACATCAGAAAATTTAAACTTCTCTCTATTTTCAAATTTAGAAACAAAAACTTTTTCAGAACCCAGAAGTGATAAGCATTGGGTGAATGCTATGAAGAAAGAGCTCAATCAGATTGAGAAAAATGAGACTTGGGAACTTATTCCTAGACCTAAGAACAAGAATGTCATTGGAACCTAATGAGTTTTTAGGAAGAAATTGAATGAAGATGGTCAGGTCACGGGGAACAAAGCAACGCTGGTATGTAAAGGCTATTCTCAAGTAGAAGGTGTTGACTTTGAAGAAACTTTTGCACCTGCGGCAAAACTGGAAGCCATAAGACTATTTTTAGCATATGTTGGTTTCAAGAATTTCAAGATATATCAGATGGATGTAAAGTCTACATTTCTCAATGGAAATTTAGAAGTGTATATAGAGCAACCTAAAGGTTTCTCGTTATCAGAAAATAAGGACTATGTCTACAGACTGAAGAAGGCATTATATAGGCTAAAGCAAGCCCCTACAGCTTGGTATGCAAGACTTGACAGATGCTTGATCAAGGTTTCAAGAGAGGTGTTGTTGATAACAACCTTTACATCAAAACACAAAGTGAGAATCAATTAATTATTATTGTGTATGTTATTGATATTATCTATGGTAGTGACTATGCCAAGATGTCTAAGGAATTCGCAGGAGTAATGCAACAAAAATTTGAGATGTCTGTTAGGGGAACTGTCATCTTTTCTTGGATTGCAAGTAGTTCAATTAGATAATGGAATCTTCATCTCTCAAACTAAGTACATGAAGGAAATGTTGAAAAAGTTTGATATGGAAGACTGTAAATCAATAAGTACTCCAATGACAACAACTTGCAAGTTGAGTCAAGAAGATAAGTCATCAGAAGTCAATCAGACCCTGTATAGATCTATGATTGGAAGTTTATTGTATACTACTGCATCAAGCCCTGATATCATGCAGGCACTAGGTCTAGTGGCCAGATTTCAGGCAAAACCAAACGAGACACACTTACAAGCAGTCAAGAGGATATTCAAATATCTCAAAGGTACTATGGACTTTGGTTTGTGGTACTCAAAAGGTAAGGATTTCACTTTAACAGCATATACTGATGCAGATTGGACAGGTAGCATTGATGACAAAAAGAGAACAAGTGGTGGTTTATTCTTTCTTGGAAAGAGTCTTGTGTCATGGTTGAGTAAGAAACAACCATCAGTTTCCTTGTCCACAGTTGAAGCTAAGTACATAACAGCAGCATCATGTTGTACACAGGTTTTATGGATAAAACAGACCTTGAGTGACTTTAAGATTAAGAATGACAGTCCAATTTCTATATTTTGTGACAATACCAATGTCATTAACATCTCTAAGAATCCATCATGCATTTTAGGACTAAGCATATTCCAATCAAGTATCATTTTCTAAGGGAGCAAGTAGCTAATTAGATTGTCAAACTACAGTGTGTCACCACAAAAAAACAAGTCGCAGACATTTTTACAAAACCTCTTCCAAAGGCAACATTTGAGTTCTTAAGGCAGGAATTGGGAGTAATTCCTTCTTCTGTCAGTCACTAAGGAAGGTATGGACTAAGGGGGAGTTAGCCTTTAGGTATCTTTTAGCTCCGAGAATCAAGAGTCAAGAGTCTGATAGTCAGAAGATGTTCAAGTGACAGTGAGTAGTATCTTGCAGTTTTCTAAGGAGAAATTTATGGAATTCTCATCAGGGAAATGAAGATGGATATTATTAGTTTTGTAGAAACAGAACTTTGTTTGGGATCAAATAGATTTCAGGTTGTGCAACCCTTTGGCATTGATGTCAAAGGGGGAGAATTAGCAAGCTGACTATTTTTAGGAAGAAATAGTGCAGCAGTAGAGATAGTTGTATAAGGGAGAGAAATAGCAAGTTGTATAACTGTTGTCTAGTTGCTTTTGGTGAAGAAATGACAGGGGAAAGAGTAAACAAAGGTCAAATTCTAGAGTAAAGATATGTTCATTAAAGGTTTGTCATCTATGACAAAGGGGGAGTTTGTTGAGATGTTGTCATTGATGACAAAGGATTTGCTATTCCGTAAAGAATATGGTCATTGATGTCAAGAAATTTCTGCGAGCAACTACTGACTATATCAAATATGTTATGGACTATATCAGGAATGCTACGGATTACATCAAGTTTGCTACAGACTGCATTAAGTTAGCTACGGACTACATCAGGTATGTTATGGACTACATCAGTTATGCTACGGATTGTATTAGGTTTGTTACGGACTGCATCATATTTGCTACGAATTCACTCAAGGTTGTTATAGATTGCATCAGGTTTGCTACGAACTACATCAGAGCTGCTACGAATTGCATCAAGACCACTACAGACTTCATCAGATCGACACTAAATGTATTCTAAAGATTGTTTGGTCTATCCCAACTTCATTTCACTCAGGCCGACCTATGTGAGTGAGCTTTTATATAAGCTAATGGAAATTATGTTTGCAAAAGAGAATAAATCATTATGTATCCAACTATAGAGTTTTGTTTGGCCGACCTTCAAGAGATTGTTGAGTACTGTCTTATATACAAGCAAGATCAAATTGTCCTTTTGAAGTGTGAAAAAATAGAGAATAATTATTCGTTAAGGAGGAGAGTAGAGGTCTGTTGAGGAATGGATGCCTAGAGATGCATGAGTATGAGATCATCAAATGATTCATACAAAATCTGCTAAAAGAGGTTAGCAGAGAAGGCAGAGAGGAAAGAGTCTTTTGAAATAAAGAGCGGAGAAAGAGCTCAATGTGTCTATCTGATTGAGCAGAAAAAACAGAACAATGAATCTAAGAGTGATGAGCAAAAAAATAACAGAATGAATCTAAGATTGATAAGCAGAGAGCAGAATTGTACCATCATTTGTTGACAAAAGCAACTGAAAAAGGTGGATGATCTGAAGCAGCTGAGTGGGTGCTTGGCAAAAGGGGGTTGAAGCCTCCTGTAGATTGATGTCTACAAATCAGGGAGTTGGTGTTTCCTAGCAAGTGAGTGCTTGTTGAATCTTTTTGTCAAGTTGATGCTTGACTATTTGGGGTTGGTGCTCAGCAATCTTGTTGACTCATTGCCTATCTGTTTTAGGACATGTAGTCCATGCAGTGATCACTGTGGCTTTTCTTCCCCTTAAGGGTTTCCCACCTATATCATGTATTATGTCTTTATGTTCTTTGTTGTGGTTTGATTGCTCTATGGATTTTGTATTGATGCTTGATTAACAAACTAAAGAATTAGAAAAAAGTTTTAAGAGCTCACTGATTCACCCCCCCTCTTAGTGGTTGTGCTTCCAACAGGAAGCAGTGTATGGTGTCTAACATGAAACAAGATAGAGTAATTGCCCTCGGTATTGAGCAAGGTGGCCTATATAAGCTTGTTGCTATAGTCAACATAAATTCACATGGAGGAAGACTCCATCATTTAGGATGTGTTGGAGGATGAAGTTCCTCATAGGCTAGTTGACCCTACTCGTGTCAACTTACATGCACTAGCTATGGAGGGAATATCTATTATAAAGAATGTGTGGGAGGATGCAAATCCTCTATAAAATGCATGGGTAGTTGTGTGGGAGGATGAAATGCCTCAATCAAAGGCATTAGCTTAGAGGACTGGAAACAAGGTTGTTATCTTAGCAATGCATGGTCATTTCGCTCTTGCTTCTGACCTTTTTATGGTACCTGAACCGCGAATTAAACAACTTATTGGATGCAAATGGGTGAACAAAATTCCTATTGAGGAGTTTGTTTTCACTCATACTACAAAAATGGTCACACTCCGATTGCTCCTCTCCATAGCAACTTAGTTTGGTAACCTGGATGGATATTTGGACAAGGAGGTCTACATGGTGCAGTCTGAGCACTTTTGGGTATCCAGTACCAATCATCTAGTTTGCAAGTTAATTCACTCTATGGATTTGAGCAAACTACACGAGCTTGGCATCTTTGGTTTGATCAGAATCTCAAAGATTTTGGATTCAGAACTGTGGAGGTCAGGGTAAAGTTATTAGCCAATGTTGAATCATCACTAGTCAATGAAAATCACCCTACAGAGAATTGGTGGACAACTTGATATATCTTATGTCCACACAACTAGATCTTTGTTTTGTTGTTGGCTATCTTTTTCAGATTTTGTGTAAACCAAAGCTCCTACATTAAGCAACAACAAAATGTTAGAAGACTACAAATTTCAAGTTGACATCTAAAGAGCAATCTGTAAATGTAATAACTAAACTCTTTAGTCCCACTTTGTAAAATTTTGAGACAAACTTGTAGTAGTCTCCAATTTCATAATTAAGGGAGGATATTAAAATTATTAATTAGCTATTAGTTAAACATTAACTAATAGTCAATTATCAACCTGCCCAGTTAATGTAACTTAGTTTATTTGATAAAAGACGAATAATGGTAGACATATTTCTCTTCATTCTTTCAGTGTTTATATCTACTAACATTTACGTACTAATAATGATACTAAATATGCCAATTTTGATTTTCATCCATCTTGTAAGCAACATGGTATTAAACATGAAAATATTGTTTCTTACACCCCTGAGAAAAATGGTGTTGCAAAACGTAAACATAGGACTATTATCAAAATGACTAGATGTATGTTGCATACTAAAAATATGTGTTATAAGTTTTGAATTGAAGCTATGCACTGTGTTGTTTATCTCAGTAATTAGACTCCCACTAAAGTTGTCTTAAACATTACTCTTAAAGAAGCTTGGAGTGGTAGAAAACCTAATTTAAAGCATTTGAGTGTCTTTGGTTGTGATGCATTTGTTCATATTTGTCAAGAAAAATGTAGGAAGTTAGATTCTAAACCAAATACACATATCTTTGTTTGTTATGATGAGAAATATAAGGCTTATAAAGTTTATGATTCTCAAACTAACAAAATTAAGATTTAAAGAGATGTTAGAATTGCTGAAAATGGTGTGGTTGATTGTTCTCCTACTTCATATTCTCTTGATATAGTTTATGTTTCTTTTCCTCTTGATACAAGTGATGACCAAGTAGATGATGTGCAATGTAATGTTGATACTCCTAGTGTTCCTACTCCACCTTCTAGTATTGCTCCACCTAAGTCTATGCCTAAGTGTGCAAAACAGCTATAGAAGCATCTGGAGTTGATGTCGATGTCCATGATCCTCATAGAATTAGGAGACAATTTTGTAACTATGATTAGATGTCGAAACTTGTGAATAAAAATGATCCTCAAACACTTGAACAACCTAACGGTCACCATCATTGGGAACAAGCTATGCATGATGAATACAACTCCTTAATATTTAACCAAAGTTGGAACCTAGTCCCTCTTCCTAAAGGTCAAATTTTGGTTACTTGTAAATGGTTGTTCAACATATTGACGTACATTGCCACTTCATTCAGCAGCTCATAGAAGATGGAGAAATTGAGCTGCAATATTGTCCAACCTAGGACAAGACCGTAGACATTCTCAACAAGTCTTTTGGCCCAAATAAATTTGTAAAATTTAGAGATAAACTTGATGCATTTTCTAGAATAGCCCATTTGACCTAAAGAACTTTAAAAATCGTCACCTCCCTTCAGATCTCCTTCCTTCCCTCTCGCATGCATATGTCTATTTTATCATGTTTTAAAACATATTTTGTATTTTTGCATCATATCCATACATGCTAGGACGTACATGGGTATGACAGTTATGAAAACCGTTCCGCTTATCCTTGCATCCACTTATCAGGTATATGACAGTCAAGTATATCACTCCACTTATTTTTCACCTTTAAGGACATGACAATCATGTCAATTCTAGCTAAGGTATACTGATCCACTGATCATTGCATCCCCAATGGATCCTAAGCTCTTTTACACGTTAATTCTCATCTGCAATGAAAATAGAAAAGAATTGAGTGTTGCAATCCATGTGCCTTGAAAAGCTTCATAAAGTAAAAGACAAAAGATGAAATTTCACTCAGTTTGGAGAAGCTGAACTGTAGTTTTCCTTCTTTTTATAAGATACATTTTATCCCAGAAAACAATTTCGATTAGATATCTCGTACTAATATTCCTCAAATCTTTTCTTCATAAACTATAAAGTTCAAACCATACAATGAATAAATTATTTACTAATGCCCCTAAAATTAAGAATATTAACATTCAACACATTCTCATAATGAGATATATGACAAATAGAATTTGCAAACAAAATATATGTTACCCGAGAAACCACTCCTAATCTCTCCAGCTTCTTTACTGCGTCAACCACATCAAAATCACATTTTTCACCAAACTCTGACTCCATGAGTTCTTCACACCGATGATCAAGATCCTAATCTCAAAAAAATGTAACAAGGTTAGAAAACATTTTTTTATTTCAAACACAATAAAAATAAATCTGGTAGCACTCTTCTCTTAGCAATATTAAACAAGGGCTTCAACTCTAACCTAATTCCCACCTCCATGGTAGCTTTTCCTTGCTCCATTAAGATGTAAAAGGATATAATCACTTCCTTCACCTGTGCATCCCACAATGAGTTACCAAAATGCTAACCAGCGACTCCTAACAAATTTAAATCAAAATTTCACATATTACTCTAGCAAATGAATTAAAACTTTAAAACCAAAATTGCCTCTTTATGTCAAAAAACCTGCAACATTTAATTATCTTTGGACCTTCATAAGGATAAAGTTTGGTAATGCATACTTCTTGCTGAATGACATCATCACATAGATGGAGAAGAGTTCCTCTGCCACTGTCAAGTTGTTTATCATACATTGATTGTGTGATAAGATTTTGGTATGTCTCCATGTTTTGTTGAAACCTGCATAATATCATCTTAGAAGCTCAAATTTTAAATTTGATCTTAAACATCTAACATCATAGAGCAAAGATCATAGTTAGGCTATCACGTTTGTGCACTTTGTTATAAGAACCCTTTATGAGATGAAAAGATTTTTCGACAACCATAGAATTAAGTAGAATAACCCAACTTTGAGAAATCTCCCGTACAAGGAAAAGCAAGCTTCCTCCTGGCTACAATATTTTTTTATGCTAATGAAGTTAATGAGGAGAGAGATATTTACAAAATCTTTGCTTAAATGTAAATAAAAATTGGTACTTGTATGATTAAATACAAACAATGTCAGTATTTATAAGACCAACAAGAGCTTACATACAAATGTGATAACCATATCATAACATGCTAGAAACCGAAGCAGATGAAAACTTACTAGTTGATCCAGTCCAAATTAGAAAACTCAAGTGTTCATCAATTAAGACTCCTGTTTACTATTTTCCTCTCTTCAATCTATAGAGTTACATGCCATATAGGTATCGAGAAATGTTCATTTGGCATGCAAAGGATCCAGTATTTGGCTGCATTATTGATGAGGATAGAGAGCGTGGGGATCCACAAAATATTCAAGTAATCTGAGATTAGCCTGCCTGGAGGACCCTTATGGAACTTTGCACCTTATTGAATCTAGCCAATTTCTACTGCAAGTTTGTGTTGGGTTGCTCCCACATTTTCTGGCCCCTAAATCATGTGATGAAAGGGGGAGCCAAAGAAAATTTTGCTTTGACCGAGATACAACAAAAGGCATATGAAGAGCTAAAGCATCGATTCTACTCAACAATGGTCCTCGCTCTTCCAAATCGACAATTGTTGAGATAAAGATCGATGCTTCAAAGTATGCACTCCGCACTATTCTCATGCAACATGGGCACACAAGTGCGTATCACAATAAGACATTTACCAACATAGTACCAAAAATATAACGCATATGACAAAGAGCTATATATTCCATTGCCTAATCCTAACGACAATCAAAGCACTTCATCCTAAGCAAAGAGATAGTCATTAACACTGACCACATGCTCTTTCAGTTTCCACAAACCTAGAGCAATTTACATAATGATTGGCACCAAAATTTGTCCACCTATCTGAAACAATTCAATTTGAACATCAAACATAAGAGGAGCAATGTCAACTAGGTTGTTGACTGCTTGAGCTAGACCCATGTTGTTGCATTCACCACCATCCTCGACTCTTTTGGAAACGAGACTCCAACATGGCCTCAATGGTAAGACAACGATTGAGTTTGTAGACAATACAATACACTAGTGGTAGAAAATAAATCTAATTACCATTTGTAGCACAAACTTTTGTGCCATTTGTGGCATCCCTTTGTTCTATCAGCTGCGCATCAAAAGATGATCTGAGAAGCACACTACAGAGGGGTGATAGGACATTTTGGAGTGGAAAAGACTATCACAATATTACAAAGATACTCTTCTACTAACTTGAGATGTGCAATGACAAAAATGGATACGTTAGGCCATGCACCACATGTGCCATTGCCAAGCCCATAATCAAGAAGCAATAATTATACACCCCACTAACGACACCTGCAAATCCTTAGGAATCAATTTCCATGTATTATTATGTCATGATTGCCCAATACCATGCATGGTAATGGTTGTGCATACATGGTGGCAGACAGATTTTCAAAGACAGTGATCTTAGCACCTTGTCAAAATGGAATCTTAGAGAAGACGCTATAATACCCTTCTTCAAGTGTGCATGAGCTCACTTTAGCTTTCCACATACAATTGTGTCCAAAATAAATACCCAAGCGCCTTCTAGTCCAACCTCTTGTCCATCATTGAGACAAAGCTGACCAAATCAAATGCCTTCTACTACCAGAAGACATGCAAACAAAGATAGATAATCAAATGATAGTGTTGTCATCAAATTGTGCACCCTAGGACGTTCTATCAAACTCCTTCAATTTGATGCAACATTCAATCATCTCTCAAGTTTGTGGGAACTTGTAAGAGAGATGAGTCTCTAGGATTGAAAAGGGCTAGCTCCTTGAATTCTTCTCTAAGTGTCTATCACCTAATCTAATGCTTGTTCATGAAAAGAGTCAAGAGTTTGCATAAAACAGAAAACTATGCTAAAGAGGTGATCCACCAAGAATTTATCCCACCAACTATCACCTTTCTACTGAATAACAATGCTTTTCAAAACTAATTCCATGCATTGAAAGACACTAACATAGTGTTTCAATGTGAAGGTAACATGCTTGAGACAATCAACAAAATGGTCGACCTAAGGGGCAGATTGCACACCATAGATACATTTGCATACTTGAAAGAGAGTTCAATGCATTTAACACACTTCACATGCCCTGTTAACATCAAAACTTTTGTTCAAACATAAAGGATAAAGGGAGTAAGGATGATGTTATCACTTGGCTCCACTATACATCGCTCACATACTCATACAGAAGTTTATAACTCAAAATTGGTCTCGTGTTCAATGTCCAAAAGCAAAGTGCAATGTCATTTCAGCAGGGCTTCGCCATACCAAAAAATGTGGTTGTCTGCAATGGCCGAAATGGCTCAATTTATAGAACTTTGAGGAAGAGCAAGAAAGAAGAAGTTGAAGAGGCACAAGAACATGTATCATAGACATGAAAATCAGTTACAGATCCATGAGAGAGATGGATGAGCGAGCCATACCATGTCAAGAGTCTTACTTGTCCAAAACAAGTCATGAGAATGGTGGCAAGTGGCATCAAACCTTCAAGAGTGGCACAGGAAACTGCTTCTATCGAAGATCATCCATGAGGGTTCAAAACTGAAAACAGAAAAGCCGACACATCACACTGTTGGAACTCATGACGACAGTTAGAAAATGCTCTTTCTAACTGCTAGTTATTCTCTGTTGTGGATTTCATAAAAGCTCCTTGATTTGGTCAGCTACCAGCAATGAATCACTCCATCAACCTATCCATTTTGCTCACTGAGTCCACTCCAGATGCTCAAGACTCGACCATTTGCCAACTCGATGTCTGTTCTTATTTTCCCGTCAAGTCTTTTGAATAGCAACAACTATTCTCCACAGTTTCAAATTGACTTCCTGCGGGCCGTCACTCCTTTGGGTATTTTCTTTGGACTTTTATTTCTGAACCTTTTCTTCGGACAAATTATCCACGGCTATTTGTTTCTGTTTACTTCCTCCGACCTTTTGTCAAGTCTTTTCCTTTGGGCTCATTGCTTGTTTATTTCCTTCAGACAAAAAGTACTAAGGAGTTCTTATTTATTTCCTTCGGACAAAAAGTCCGAAGGAATTCTTTCGGAGTTCCTTCTCTTCATTTCTTTTCCTACGACTTTTTGATTGGTCCCTTCGGAGAAGTTGAAATGCCCTTCGGAGAAGTTGTAATGATCCTTCGACTTTTGGGAATGGTCCTTCGAAAATGCAAGTGCCCCTTCGGAAAAATGAAAGTGACCACTTTCCAAAGAAAATACCCTTCGGAAAAATTGCAAATGATCCTTCGGAAAAACTAAAGTGGACCTTTTCCCGACAAAAGATATCCTTCGGAAAAATGAAAATGCCCTTCGAAAAAATTACAAGGGTCCCTTTTGGCTTGAAAGAGTCCTTCGAAGAAATTGTAAAGTACCTTCCGAAAATTTGTGCGGACAAATTGTCCAAAAGAATTCGGCACTTGGCAAGAAGGAAACCCGAAGAAATACTCTTGAGGAAAAGCCTCAGACAAAAAGTCCGAAAGAATTCGGCCAAATGTTTCGGACAAAAACCCCGAAAGAATTAGGCAAAGGCTTTTAGAACAAAAGCCAAAATGGACTTTCCGAAAGAAATAACACTTGGTATTTTTGCAGGCTTTGTCAAAGAACATTTCTTCTGAAGAAAAACTAAGTACTGGACCTAGCCAAATTTGAAAGGTGCAAACCTGGGGGTGGAAATTGACCAACAGATAGTAAATCTCAAAATGTGCAACTTGAACCATCCATGTACATTGGATGAGAATCTTACATACATATATCCTAGCCACAACAGGGCTATTCACATTGGACACCACACATTAAAGGTATATTTGGGGTTCCAACCATTGACTTGAATCAACGTAGCTCTCCACATTGCATCAATAGAAGGCTCTTCACATGCCTAGAAGTCCAACAAAGAAGCAAGCTTCATCAAATGGATTTGACACATCCAACAAAATGTGTATGACATCCTACAGAAAACTAAAGCCAAATATGAATGCCATAACAAGCATCTAGTGCCACACCAGTACAAAATTAGTGATTAGGTGTGGTTGCACATGTTGATTGAAAGACTCAAAGGTCCCAACAAAAATATCATACCACTTTGCTTCAGGCTTGCACCATCCCCAAATAGTTGGGAGCTAAGTCACAAGGTTCGAGTTCGAAGAGTATAAAATTCGATTCAAGTTCGCCCATGGATAAAGTTCAAAAAAAATTTGCCATTAAGTTCGTACCATAGAAAAACATAAGAAATATATAAAATTTAAAAATAAGTCAAATTAGAGTATTAAAGATACTTTTGAAAAACTGTCTCAAAATTTAAAACGTGTAATATTAAATTCTTAAACTTCATTCGAACTATACATCAAAAAGTAAAAAAATAAATTTAACAGAAAATAATTGTAAAAAAATAATAATAATTAATAATTAATAAAAACCATTTTTTTAAAGATTATAAAAATAAATTGAAAATAAATAATAATAATAATAAAAAGAAATTAAAAATTATAAAATAAAATATATATATATTTTTTTATAAATTATATATAATTAAAAAAAATTAAAAAAATACAATAAAAAACAATTGTAAATAAATTAAATAAACAAAAAAGTAAAATAATTAAAACTAATTTAATAAAATTTAAATAAAAACCAAATAAAATAAAAACAATTGCAAAACAAAATAATAAAAAAACAAAAGAAATTATATAAATTCAACAAAAACAAATTGAAAAAAACAACCCTAAAATCTAACTTTATTTAATGTTTATTAAAGCCAAAGACAAAAAATTAAAAAAAACATCTCGGTCTTGGTCACCGTCGCGGCTCAGCAGGTCTCCGTCGCGGCCTAGCAGGTCTCCACGCAACAGTCCGAGCACCTTGTGATTTAGCGAACCCTGCAATATGAGCACTCCACGGTAGCAGTCATGGCGCAATCCTCCATGGCATGTCCTGCACGCACGCTGCAAAAACCCTTCAAACATACACAGTTGCTTGCAAACCAGTCAAATCCCAAATTTGTTTGGTGGATTCGAAGGAAAACTCATGAATTAATAGCATGCGCTCAATATTTTTTGTGCTCATGCTACTTTTAGCCTGTCTCACTGTCTGCACATTAAATTCGCCGAATAGGGCGAATTTAACCGAACTTTTGGTCAAGAGCATTAAATTCGCCAAACTTCAAATTTTTACCCAAAAGCTCGACGAACCCTGTGACTTAGGTTGGAAGGATGCCTTTTAGTTCAATCTTCCACCCTACCTCGGATTGCAACCTATCTTCAATGTGGAGCTTCACCAACCATGTTTCCCACCTTTATTGGACATATTGATTGAAAATAAAAACTAAAATTTCCAAATTGAATCTTGACTGCACCACTCCAACAACGATGTATCAGATGGTGAACACGGACACCAAGGTCACTCAAAACTAGATTTAAACATTCTTATCAAATTGGCAAAGCAAGAAAACCCATATGTCAGGGGAAAGTGGTTCACCAAAAATAAAATAGGCCAAAAACTCTCAAATTTGATCCAAGAATTTGATGAGTGGAGGCCATTGTTTCCAAATTAAGGGAAATTGAGCCATAAAGCATGGCATCAAAGTGTCAATCAAGGTAGCTATCTTGTCAAGGTCAAAACTGCACAACCATAGCTCAAAACAGATTCATGCAAAAGGCATCGAAAAACTTTGAACAATAGATGTGGAGCTCAAGTTGGCAAATTTTAACCCCTCAAAACCAATCTATAAGGCCCAAAATTGCAAAATATGATTCTGATCTAGATTTAGGTATTGCACGCCAAATCAGTTTGTCCTTATCCACTAACTCAATTTGTCCTTATCCATTTGTGATTGATGGCATTTCAGATTCCCAATGCAGATCAATTCATCTTCTCCTTTGTGTCTCTTCATTTCTTAATATACTTGGTTGTATATATGGGGGTGCTTTACATGAAAGGGGGACACAGTAGGTTTTTAGCAAGCAATCTCTTTGCAAAGATTCCTACCACTGAACATAGCTCTCATAGCTTCCTTTTGCAGTGCAACGTTTTTATTTTTGTGTTTATGTAGTTTCCAAGCTCTTTGCATTCTTTCTCTGGTCCAATTTTGTTATAATACATTAGACTTTGCAACTTGGTGTGCTTTCCATCAAAATGACCCTGAAATCCAGATCATATTGCCTCGCTAGAATGGTTGTTGCTCAACTCACTTGGATACGTGAATCTCTAAAATGTTAGGATGCGACTTCTACACAACTAGGTGGTCCTTTTCCTTTAATAGTTGGATCGAGATTCTTATGTGGAATTTACATTGTGTTCATGATAAGAACAAAACTTATCGTTCCCTTGCCATATGGACTCCACCCTGCTGAGAATCCACTTTTTCAAGAATTTCCAATCTTTGAGGATGAGTTGGTAGGGTTAGAGGAGTCAGCAAGGGAAAAAGATGAACCTTGTTTATAAGATGAAAAAAAATGATTGCGCTTCATAGGTCTTTTGCTGATTGGATTCCTCTCTTAAAGCAAAACTAGAATGGATGCTCTAAGGAAGTGACGGTGAATAGCTCTCACTTCATCTAAACATGAGAAAACAATCCCAAGACAAATATGATGCGACAGATGTCATCGGTGTCATGTACCTCCAGATTGATAGAGGCGATTGATATCATTAACGTATTATTGGACTAAGTGTCTATATACCTGATGGACATGGAACCAAAGTGCCAATATCTCCTCTTTATAACTGAGGTGGTAAAAGCACTTCCTAATAGTCTCTTTAATGACTTTCCAACTAGCAATGGCAGGCTTCTTTGTTTCAGCCAAATTTTGAACATGAGACTACTACTAGGTGAGGGCATGATCATTCTTATGAACATCAACAATCACAATGCACTTTGGTTCTATAAGGGTTTTCCACATCTCCAAATACACCTCCAGACTATGAATCCAACAACCCAATTTGTCCCCATCTATTGTGCCATCAAGTTGGGTAGCTGATATCTCGGTGTCCAACTTGAAAATAAGTTGGGCAATCGAGATGGTAGAAGGAATTGTGTAGGAGGTTTGGTGTTTACACGTGAGTTGTTGAACAAGTCATTTGATGCATGAGAAGTTGAAAGTGATTCTATCATTTTCTTTGATGTAACTCTCATGCAAACAACTAGACTAATGCAAGATTTTGGATTAAGCTTGAGGAATTCTCGAGACTACCAAAAATATCCATGATGATAATCGTGCATGTAAATAACACCAAAAGAAAGACATTGCACAAAACACACCTTTTGCCTTCCTTTATAAATTACAATGATAATATTGTAATATTAGTTAGATAATATTTCTTTATTCCTAGGTGTAGTTGCTCTTTATTTTTTGTCTTCTTGTGTGTAGCTCAAGAGTCCCGTAGGAATATGAATGGGCTGCTTGGTAAGTGTAGCTCAAGAGTCATTTTTGGCTTTATAATGTTTGCTCTTGCTTCATTTTAATTCGAATTGTGAAATATATTGGTATCAGAGCCTTGGATTAAAAAAAATTATTTTTCTTCTCCTCTCTTGTACGACTGCATTTATCTATGCTTTCTTTTATACTTAGACAGCATATCAAAGTTCTGAATAATACCAGACTTGGTAGATTGGTTGGTAGTCTTGAGGCGTGGCGTCTAGTAGATTGGCTATGTAATTCATATAGTTTCAACTGGCAACGTATCAACTAGCTTGGAGGCATATTTTCACTTGCGTATTAACCAGTTTGACAGCATGTTATACCAAAAGGGAGGAGCTTTGCAAGATACTGATTCACATTGGAAGTTTTCATCTATTGCGTTGGAGTTTTTTATCAAAGCATTGCATAGCCCTGCTCAATACCATACCTTATCATTGATTGCATTTTTGGCATGGCGTTTTTGGCATGGTATTTTTGGCGTTGGCTGCGTAGCGTATCATTGAACTCTAAACAAATATTTTCCTACCTGCGTTTCATTTGAGCGTATGGATTCAGTCTTGGAGTGTGGCATTTCACCTGCTCTTGGAATCTACAAATATTTTTTGCATTATTGTGCCACGTTTTGTTGAGTTGGAATTGTTTTCTGCACTACAGTTGGAATTGTCTTTTTCTATTGGCATATTGGTTGGACACGAAAAGGGTTTCAACACAAATTATTGAAGGTGACTATATTTGGAGAAAGCCGTACATTTTGAATATTGGAATTTTGCCATTTGTGAGAGAAGTATATTTTTTATGTTTTTTTTATTTAAAAAGCAAATTCCTTTTTACATGTTTCTTTCAAATTTTGAAAATTTTAAATTTGAAAACATTTAAATTTGAGCAAACTTTTTTTGGATATGAGGAAGAGAAACTACTCAAACGGAAGGGTGAGCCATCAAATTCAAGGAATTATGCTCATCTCGTGAAAGACGGAATGTCTCCAAACATGTTTTGGCATGCTCGACTTGGGCACACTCACTATAACAGCATTCATGTATTGCAAAAGAATGGTGTTGTTGGCATGCCCACATTGCCCACAAAATCAAATGAGAAGTGTGAAGCCTACATCTTGGCCAAACACACAAGAGAACCATTTTCGAAGTCACAGTGGAAAGCAGATAGAAAATTGCAGCTTGTTCATTCAGACTTGTTCATACGTATTTCATGTTGTTTATTGATCACTACAGCAGGATGACATGGATATACTTTCTGAAAAAGAAATCAAAAGCTTTTGATACTTTCAAGAAGTTTCGAACAATGATTGAAAATGAAGCACAAACCCGCATCGAGACACTCAGGATAAATAATAATGGTGAATTCACATCAAAGAAGTTTGAATCCTATCTTGAGCAAAACGGGATCAAACACCATCTCACAATTCCTCACACTCCACACCAAAGTGAAGTAGTTAAAAGAATGAACATAATTGTGATGAATATGGTTCGTGCAATGTTGTATTTCAAAGGGGTAAATCTACACTTTTGGGCCGAAACAGCTAAACAGCAGTATAACTTCGCAATAGATCACCATCAACGGCTCTTGACTCAAAGACTCCGTATGAGATGTGGTGTGGTCACCTCCCTGTTGACGCAGTGGATTGCACCCTGGACAAGAGGCCGAGCTCCTGCCTTCCACACGCAATAATGGAAACTCCCCTCTTGCCTGTGGGTACGGCAAAACTGGGGGGAGAGTCTCTAGATAAGGGCTAGCTCCCTTTGATGTATCTTTTAGGTCCTGGATTTCCTACTGCTAACAATGGGGGGCAGTGAAAAGGGAGAAGGATTACTGAAAAACAGAACCTAAACCTAAACTGAAAGGTGATACACCAAAAAAGTTGATCTACTTAGCTCGAACCTACACTTTTCACCAAAGACAAGCTAAAATACACTTCATTTGATATGGAAAAATCTTCTGTATTAGTGAGTTAGGGGTCTGTGGAGATACAGGGAAGAACTACCAGAAGTGTTCTAAGACACTCTATGGCAGCGTTCTCACGTGCACCCGTATTCTTGCTGGAGACACTTCTGGCAGACCTGCAGAAGAAGAAACTTCACAATGCACTAGACATGCTGGAATCGTTCTATGAAAGCATAAAAGAAAATGACTTAACACAAAAAGGAAACATAGACATATGCGTGAGTGCAAGTTCAAATGGAGGTAAAAATGCTATGTCTTGATTCAAGGTAAAATCCGGCAGAGTTTTGCCTTACAAACCCAGAGATTTTTGGGCAAAGCTTTGCCTTACGAGCCAAGAGATCCCCTTTTCAAAATGAGAAGTTTACAATATATAGAGAGAGAAGTAAAGGTGCCCCTTTGGAAAAGACTTTTGGCGCCCTTTGACAAGCTGGCCCATGTGCGTTGAGAGCATCGAGAAGAGGAAGCCGCTTGATAGATAATGTTGTGTCGGCCCTTGCTTTGACTTTGGCATTCAAACATTAATGTGAAAGCATGGGCCGCACCTCTTTTCAGCAAACAGACTGCTTCCTTCCGATATTCACACGGTTTGTCTGCTTATAAATGCAAAGTGGAGAAAACAGGGCGCGCCGTTCACTATTCACGCCCCTTGATGACCACTTGGCAGGCACTATTCCAACCGCTGGAATAACTCCTTCCCCTTTGCCACCTGGGTTGTGTTGTCCATTTCTGCACTTTGTCTCTTCCTGGTTTTGTCTTCTCTGTCTCCTTCGGCCCTCGGGGCTATCTTCGTGGCGGGTCGCTAAGTTCCTTGGCCTCTTCTTTAAGCTTTTCAAAATCAACGGCTATTTCACCGCCTTAAATTTGACATCTGTGCACCCGTCACTGGGCGTTTGAACTTTCAACGGCTAGTTCATCGTGCTTGATTTTGACGTCTTCGGGCCCGTCACCCAATGGAATTTCTTCGGCCTTTTCCTTTCCTTCGGCTTTTCTCTGGTCGGGCTTTTGTTTCGGCCATTTTTCCCACGGACAAAAAGTCCACAAGAATTGTCTCACTCGTTCCTTTCCTTCGAAGTTTTTCTCTCGGGCTTTTTTCCGTAGCCTCTCCCGAATTTCTTCGAACTTTTTGTCCGAAGGAATTCCTTCGGACAAAAGTCCGAAAGAAATCGCTTTATGCCTTTATGCCTTTGTCTTTTTATTTTTGCGGGATTTCTTCCAACAAAATGTCCAAAGGAATTCCTTTGGACATTTTGTCCGAAGAAATTCTCATCCTTTGCCTTAAACAAAACTACGAAGAAAACTTACTTTTTTGGCCTTGTTCACTTTTCCGCAGGAATTCCAACTTGCCTTGTGCATTTTTTCGAAGGAATTTCACCCCTTTCGGCCTTCTCTTTGGTCCCTTTGAAAGTGTTCCCTGCCCTCCGCAAGGGCACTTGAATGGTTCCTTTTGCGCCTAAGTGGGAACTTGTCTCTTCTTGCAGAGTCCGTAGAACGCCTGCAGAGTCCGTAGAAAACTTCCTTGCAGAGTCTGTAGAAACACCTACAGAGTTCGTAGAAATTTCCTGCAGAGTCCGTAGAAATAGCCTACAGAGTCCGTAGAAATCAGACTTGTGCAAAATTCAACAAATAAACTGGCTCAAAAACAGCAGGGAAAGAAGGGGACCGATTTTGGCCTGCCAGACCAAAAATGGTCAACACTCCCTTCAATGCGACATCTTCAGATTTTTGGATCCACTTGTTACACATTGATTCCAAAGGAGAAGAGAAACATATTGGACCACCGGAGTCGTAAATGCATTCATTTGGGATATTCTGATTCCCCCAAGGCATTCAAGTTGTATGATGAGAAAGAGAAGAAGTTTCTTGTCGCAAGAGAAGTTGTCTTTTGTGAGACTGCAAAGGACAAAGAGTATATTGATCGGCAATTGAGTCGACTGGACAAATATGCCAAGTTTGATGTCTACAAAGAGAGTGATTTGAATGTTCTAGACAATGAGTGGGGGACACAAAGTTGGAAATCCATTGATTTTCTATTGTCTCCCGTATATGAGCTTGATACTCCTGAAGGAGAGAGTGAAACTTCATCAGATATTGAATAGGGGCCAGCAAAACAGAGGGAAAATAGTGAAGGTATTTCAGAGGATGAACCCGAAGCACCTGCAGCACAAAAAAAGATGCCTAAGTGGGCCACTCAAACACTGACAGATGTGAGACCTAATGAAGTTGGAAAAGCAGGCACTCGAAGTGCACATGCAACCTCATCTCAACTAGATAATTCCATTGATGAAATTCAAGACATGATTGGAAAACTCACATTGGATGATTCTCAAGAGGAACTCAATGTTGCGTTTGATTCAGAACCAACAACTTTCCAACAAGCTAAAAAACTTGACTCTTGGAGAAAATCAATGAAAGATGAGTATAATTCACTGGTGAAAAATGGGACTTGAAATCTGGTTGATCCACCATATAGATGCAAACCGATTGGTTGCAAGTGGGTCTATCGCAACAAATACAAGGCAAACAACTCACTTGACAAGCACAAAGCAAGGCTTGTTGCAAAGGGGTATGCTCAAAAGGAAGGAATTGACTAGAATGAAACCTTTGCACCTACAACAAAATGGACTACCATTTGAACCATGTTGGCTCTGGCAGCTCACAACAGATAGAAAGTTCACCAAATGGATGTCAAAACTGTATTTCTGAATGGAGACCTCAAGGAAACTGTGTACATGACACAACCTGATGGCTTTGCAGTAAAGGGGACAAGAGCACAAGGTATGCAAACTGGAAAAATCGTTGTATGGTTTGAAACAAGCCTCTAGAGCATGGTACAAAAAAATGGTTGAGCATCTCATGAACATGAACTTCAAACGTTTTGAGTCTGAAGATGCAACTCTTTTCGTCAAAAAAGTTGACAAAACAATTGTATTTGTGGTGGTGTATGTTGACGATTTGCTCATCACAAGGAACAATGAACGGTACACTGCAAAATTCAAATCAGAGTTGATGAAAAGCTTTGAAATGACTGATTTGGGTTATCGTCATTACTATTTGGGTATTGAAATAATTAAGAAACCAAAGTATTTCTTCATCACTCAACAGAAGTACATTGGTGACATTCTGAGAAAGTTTGGAATGGAAGATTGTAAGCCTCTTAGCACATCCATGGAACAGAATCTCAGATTGACATCTGAAGATTCAATAGATTTGGTTGATGCCACTAAATACAGACAACTCATTGGAATTTTAATTTATATGACTACCACTCGACCAGATATATCATATGCAGTTGGTGTCTCTCAAGATTCATGTAACCCAGGGAGAGTCATTGGGTAGCAGTAAAAAAGGTCCTCGGATATCTCAAAAGCACACAACATTTTGAACTCAAATACTCTAGGGCAAGAGACTTCAAACTGGTTGGATATTTAAATTCCGACTATGCTGGTGATCATGAAGATGGAAAGTCCACCTCAGGTTTTCTAATGAATTTGGGAACAACAGTGTCAGTTGGAAATCCAACAAGCAATCAGTATCGGCAATTTCTTCAGCAGAGGCAGAATATATGGCCGTTTCACAGGCAACTAGAGAGATCTTGTGGCTCAGAAGGGTTCTTTGAGATTTGCAGGAGCAACAAACTTCGTCGACACCTCTCATGGTTGACAATACTTCTGCAATCCAATGGCAAAGAATCCAGTCTTTCACGACCAAACCAAGCACATCAATACCAAATTTCATTTGATTCGGCACTATGTGAAAGATGGCAGTGTTAATTTGCAACATTGCCCGACAGCAGAGCAACCAGTAGACATCCTAATAAAGACGCTTGGACGAGAAAATTTTGAAAAGTTCAGAGGAATGCTTGGTCTGACAACCCCTACGGATTAAGGGGAGATGTAATATTAGTTAGATAATTATTCTTTATTCCTAGGTGTAGTTGCTCTTTATTTTTTGTCTTCTTGTGTGTAGCAGAGTCACGTACGAATATGAATGGACTACTTGGTAGGTGTAGCTCAAGAGTCATTTTTGGCTTTATAATGTTTGCTCTTGCTTCATTTTAATTTGAATCGTGAAATATAATTTCATTGCCATTCCGTGAATAAATCTTCCGGTGTGTCAAATATTACAACAATGCAGTCAAGATTGTGATTAAGGGAAGACCTCGAGAGAACAAGCAAAAAACTATATGCACTAGTGAAAAGTACACAAAAACAAGCAAGATAAAAAATTCACTACCTACACAGACTATTGGGACATTCAACTCGCAACATAGACAAGTTGGGGATTTTCCTTTCCTTTTGGGCAAGAGATTGGCAAGAAAGGGCTTGTTTTAAGGTCTTTCAGACAATGAGGGCCAGCAATGACACTCATGGCAAAACATAAAAAAAGCTCGAGTGTTGACGCCATTAGAAAAACAGCCTTTCAAGAGCCCTATGAGATGATTCCTGAAAATTGTATTTTCAAATTGCAATTACAACATGCAAGTCCATATTAGAGGGATTGGAAGTGAAGCAACGGGAAAAGCTTCTTCAATTATAAAACAAAAGATATGAATAATATAGTGAGACAATCTAATAGTGTTTTACCACAAAAAACAAACAGTAGTGAGTTGGGGACAATAAAGTGAGATTGTCCAGTCATTTGAAAAGCAAGAACCTCCTTCTAACACAAGGTGATGGGATGGATAGTTGTCATGTCCCCATTTTGGACATAAGAGTAAAAAGGACCCTTAGCCTTATTCTTTGGTGTTTCCCTTAGGCTAAGGGAAAAGGGACTTAAAAAGAAAAAACTAGTTCCTCTTCAAATTATATAGAGGTACTTTTTGGTTAAGTTCTAATTTTAAGTTGAGAAAGGGGCCTTTTGAGTTAATCGAACTCACATAGCCCTTAAGTGGTTTTAAAAGAAAGTTAATCTTATAACATTTTGCACTTTCCCTCCAAATGGAGTGCCCAACTTGAAGAGTAAAGTATATAAGGAAGATTGTGATTCATTTGAAAGGCTATGCATATTATGATAATTGAATTTTTAAGTCTAAGCACGAAAACACTTGACCAAGGACTTGAAAACGAAACCCTTCAAGGCCAAGAAATGTTTATAAACGAAAACCCCTATTCCTCATCTAGGGCACCACTAGTTCAAGTGCTATAATTGATAATCAAAGGCAGAATTTACAATTTTGATCCTTCCTAGGGTGTGGCGATTTGCTTACAAATTGCGGCAACGAGGTCAAGGAGTGAGGCGACTTGATTTGAGGCCATTGGGCAAGGGTTTGAGGTCATTTCCAGGGCAGCGAACATATTTGTGAGTTGAACCCTCCTATCACTAGGGTTGCACTACATTTGGAGCTTGGAAACCCTTTTCTAGGATTTGGCATTATGTCATAAGCAATTTATTATTTAATTGCAGCTGGGCGACTTGATTGGGGAGACCCAATTAAAGGTTTGTTAGGCTATTTCAAGCCTAAATAATATTCTGAATTTTTCTATAATTAATTGTGTATTTATCCCTATTTTTAAGAATATTTGTCAGCATTTTCAGATTGGAAAACGTATAAAAAAATAATATTTACTTCGTTGTAATTTTCCTACATGTGGCATCAATAGGGCTGAGTTGATTGAATGATTTTATGCCCTAATTTCCATTGAAATATTTGTTGAATTTTTCGCTAGGGTTTGAGCAATTTATTTCAAATTTTGTGAGGTTTTATTAATAACTAGGGTTTACTAGAAAAATCAAAAATTATCTTTTTTGGTTAGGGTTTGAATAAATTCAAAAATTTACATATTTGAATAGGGTTTGTTGGAAAACCCCTTTGTTTCAGTTTCAGCTCTAAAGGGGACATTTCAGTGGTATCAAAGCCAATTTCTTGACCAACTGTGGGGTTTGAGGGTTTATAAGGTCAAACAGTGACAAAAGGGAAGATAAATGGCTTTCAGAATTTTGGATGGTGCTAAATTGGAGAAGCTTAACCAAGTGCAAGAAAATCGAATGATATGATGGCAGAAATGATCCACACAATGAAAAATCTAAATGGTGAAGGGAGCCATCCAAGGGCAAACATTAGTTTTCAGCCAACAAAGGTCACAAGTGATTTTTTACTTACGTCATTCTAACCTACCTCCCTTCCAAGGGAATTGAAGGAAGAACGAGTTGGAATTGGAACAAGGTCAACTCGAAGAGCTACACAAGGAGATTCGAGGCATGCTTGGTATGTAAAAAAGGAAAATAAATTTGCCCTTGTGATGAAGGAAGAGCCACTAGCTAATTGCCCTAAGGATTCATCACCAAAGGAGGGCACAAAGTCAAAATTGAAAGGGGTTAGTGAGCAACAAAAAATTGGTACCTTTGAGCAGCACCAAGGTGACACTTTGGGGCAGCCAAGTGTTGAATTTTCTAAGTTTCCCAAATCAGAAAATTTGGAGCAGCAAAAGGAGACTTTCTAGCAGAATATGGGGCAACCAAACAATGAAAATTATGAGATACAAAATTCAGAAATTTTAGGGCAGCAAGAAGTCCAACAAGTTCATGAACAGCAAGGAGAGCAAAAAGAGGAAGACAACAAGGGAGATGAACCAAAAAAACCAGAACTTTCCAAGGAAAGGGAAGAGCAAGCCTTACATGAGGGGTGTCAAGCATCCAAGGTTGAAGTTGTCCCATTCTTCATGTAAACTTTGCAAAGTTTGAGCCATCATATGTTGAAAGTAGTGTTATGAGTTCTTCCTTGGTGGTGAAGGGAGAAGAGAAAATCTTGGAGCATGAGCTAAAGGAAGAAGAATCCATATCACACGATGATAGAGAGCATTTGAGGGTCAAAGTCAAATTTCCAGGTACTATTGTTCATTTTCAACTTGCCGGAATTTTTAGACCAACATCTAAAAGTAAGTTATTTCATTATCCTTATAACAAAGAATTGTTGTATCAACGCCATGCTATGTCCTTACCATATTTTGATCAACATGAGGATCATGCTAACATGAAGATAAGATGAAGGGCACTAAATGGAGGACGGAATTTCCCCAAAGAAATTTAAGGATTGAGCAATGCAAATTCCTAATATGGATGTGGGATCCAGGTGAAACTTTCAGACCGTGGGAAAGGCTGCAATTTCTGAGTTTGGCCGGCCACCACCACCTACAGGAATTCCCCCTACTTCGTGTTTGGTAAGTAAATAGATTTCTGAAAAATTGTTGTGCCTTGAATGGGGTTAAAAAAAATGACAAACTCTGAGAGGGGACAGCCACTAAGGTATGTTGGAAGCCATCCAATCCCATGCTTCAAAAGCGTGAAAATGTCAGATTTTTTCAAAGGAAATAGGCCCATAAAACACTCAGAAAATGCTGAGTTTTGTGTGCAAACTCGACTAGTGACATGCACCAAAGGTTCTGAAATTTGTTGGCCAATGAATTTTGAAAATGTCAAGGAAACAAATTCTGAAAAAATGGTGAAAACTCAGCCCAAGGAAGACACAAAATTCTGAAATTTTTGATATTATACAGCCCCTAGTGAATTCTGGAAATGATGAAGAATATCAACCCTTCACTGGTGACCAGAAGTTGGAGTTTGCAAAGAAGGAACAACCCTTCCAAGATATGGAGTTTTGGATCTTTTCAGGTTTGATATGTGCCCCAAACATCATTAACTTTGTGTTAGGGCAAGCAAGGATTGAATTTGAATATTGAATTAATTTTGGTAGAGCATGCAATGAAAAAGAAAATTCAGAAATGTGAAATAAAGAGTAGGATGACTGCAAATGGTCTTCAATTCATGGAAAACGGAAGACTTGACAGGGGCAGCACCCTAGAGGGAGAGCTTTCAAATTTTATGCACTCATGATGCATGTTGGAAACAAATTTGGAAGGAGCAGCATGAGGATAGGCAATGGGCCTTCATGTGGCCATCATGGCAAGGTTGTTCACTTCACCATGTTATCGACACAAGAGGTATGTATCCAAGATTGTCCATAGTTGTTCTCATTTTGTAAATTAGAGACCCATACCATTGGTTTGGTGAAGGAGTGTCAAGGCACATTGAGAGCCCAAAAAGGCATTGGGGTGCACTCCTAGGAAGCACACATTCCAAGGTACACGTGCAAGGAAGAATGACCATAAGGGGCAGCCTTAGTACATTTTCCTATCATGTTTATTATGACAATTCCAGCTCATCTAAATTACTGGCTCCTCTTGAGGTTGTAGACACAAAGGGTTCATCAAAAGGCAAGTTGAGAGTGAAAAGTTTGACTTTTGTGGGCACTTGCAAGGCAGTAAATTATAAATACAGCTCTCAAAACATCAAGTACAGGTTTCCTTTTGAGGCGATTCTCTCCAAGGTAAGGAAACATATGAGCCTGAATACCAAGGATTGGGTTATAACCATATTGAGGAAGCTTCCAACCATAGGATGTGTGGAGTTGTGAGCTTGGGGGGTAGTTTTGAGTGTACTAGCAGCTGCTCCATGTTCAGTAATGAAAGATACAGCCGGGGCAGCCACTTGTTTGGAAGGAGATTGAGCCTAGTGGTTATTTGGAAGAGTGCTAGTAGCTGGCCCATGCCTAGCAAAGGAAGGTACAGCCATGGTATACTCTTTCACCATGTTGCCCATGACCGTTCCAGCTCACTTGTTGTGAGCTTGAGGGTTCCCGGATGCATGGGGAAGGCTGATTGCAGGATGTCACTTCAAAGGGTGAGTTATGGTTGGATAAATTCCTATTTTGGGGTAATAATAAGTCTGATTTGTGTGTAAACAGCCAATCAATCACAGGAAAAATGGTTGAATTGGTCGTGCCTTTCGCAAATTCAAAGGGTTGTTGATTGTTAGGAAGCAAGGAATGGATGTCAAACACCTTGGGAAAGATTGTCAATTATGCAAGCAAAAAAAGGGAGTGGAGCCACCCCCACATGGAGCATGAAGGAAGAAGATCCTCCATTTTTGTGTCTTGTGTAGGTGTTACCAGGTGGATAATCAAGGCCCAGATTTCTAGCAATCGCCTTGTTGGAACAAACTTTTCCAGCCCCTACATTGCTGCAAATTTGAGGAATTCTTCTTCTCTTGTCATCTTGTTGAGAAATATGGGGTGCAAGGCCTCAATGGAGGAAATGAGGAAGACAATGTGCTGATGTTGTATTGTTTCCAGCATGAGTACGCAGCCACAATTCTTCAAGTACGCAGGAAAATGTGTCAATAGGAGGCCTTCCTTCCATGGAATGAAGTGAAAATTGAGCTTTGAAGGGAATAATTGTTGGGACAGCTCCATGGATGTTTCTATTGTTTGAAGACAAGCAATTTTAGGCAAGGAGGATTGTCATGTCCCCCTTTTGGACATAAGAGTAAAAAGGACCCTTAGCCTTATTCTTTGGTGTTTCCCTTAGGCTAAGAGAAAGGCAACTTAGAAAAGAAGCACTAACTCCTCTTCAAATTATATAAAGGTACTTTTTAGTTAAGTGGTTCTAATTTTAACTTGAGGAAGGGGCCTTTTGAGTTAATAGGGCTCACATAGCCCTTAAATCATTCTAAAAGAAAGTTAACCTTATAACATTTTGTACTTTCCCTCCAAATGGAGCACCCAACTTGAGGAGTTGCGTTTGTTAAATATTAGCTGGATATCCTGCAAAATCAGACCAATGAAGATCAATGAGGATGCCCTAGTTGAATGTAAAGGTTTCCATCCTTACTCCAACTCCATTGAAGGGTTTCGTCCTCAATGGCTAAGTTAAGCGTTTTCGTAGTTAAGCTTACAAATTCAATTATAAAATCATGCATAACCTTTCAAATGAATCACAATTCTCCTTATATACCTTACTCCTCAAGTTGGACGCTCCATTTGGAGGGAAAGTGCAAAATATTATAAGGTTAACTTTTTTTTTAAATCATTTAAGGGCTATGTGAACCCCATTAACTCAAAAGCCCACCTCCTCAACTTAAAATTAGAACAACTTAACCAAAAAGTACCTTTATAGAATTTGAAGAGGAGTTGATGCTTCATTTTTAAGTCCCCTTTCCCTTAGCCTAAGGGAAACACCAAAGAATAAGGATGAGGGTCCCTTTTACTATTATGTCTAAAAGGGGGACATGACACTAGTATTCCATCAAGGCTTAGCTGTGAAAGCACAATTGAGAAAGGATGTTATTCTGGATACTTTTTGCATTGTGCGAGGGAAAAAGAAGATCATATCTTCTAGAAGCTAAGTCACAAGGTTTGAGTTTAAGTTCAGCGAGAATAAAATTCGATTTAAGTTCACCAATGGATAAAATTCAAAAAAAATCGCAATTAAATTCGACCAATAGATAAAATAATAATAAAAATATAAAAATACTAATAAATATAAAAATATTAATTAAAAAAAGAAAGAAAATAAAAGCATTAAATTTTACAATAAAAATATTTATAAAAAAGGAAAGAAAATAAAAAAATAAAATTTTAAAATGAACCCTATAAAAAAATTTAAAAAACTATTATTTGCAGTTCATTGTAAAAGTCGTCCTATGTACTATCTCGTATTTGGCCTCAATCAAGTCCAAAGCACACATCTAAGAGGCAAATACCATGGCCCTAATGCTGCTCCTCATGACCAAGGACTGAAACCGAACCCATGTTGATCCCGCAACGCTACCAGCGTATCTGCAGTCAAGAACACCTTTGAAGAAGGCCCCTCTAACTACTCGCAAGCATTCACGATTCTCTTCATTAAGGGCCTGGCCTTTGATATGGTAATCAGGTGCAACAACACCTCTGTGTCAGAGGAAGTAGTGAAAATACAGCCATTTTCTTCAAGTCGGGCACTCGAGGTCTATTAGTTGATTAGATTTCCATTGTGGGCAATGCTGACAGATCCGAACCCTATATGTTGTCCTTGTGTGGCACCTCACAACAAACTCAAGTCACGACTTCATACACGAACACTACTGATGAACACAGCCCACACGGTATCAAGCAACACAAAACCAGAAAAATCCAGAGCCAGTATCAAACAAGCCTACAATCTCAACTTCGAGTGGGGCTACTATCTAAGTAAAATATACTTTATGGCAAGGAAAAAGCAAACCAAAAAAAAAAACTTTCCAAACTTTTTTTGCCCTAACAAAAATCCGTGAATTTCAAATTTTAGCTAAAAAATTCGCCGAACCCTGTGACATAGTTTGAAAGTGTTCAATGACTAGACAGTTTGGGGGATGGTTAAAATCTAAAGTCAATTTCATGTTCACAACCCTCTCTCTTGGCAAGGGCCTCTTCTAGGGGATTTTTGGATGGTTAGGGACCGCTGTAGGAGTCCATGGCATACAATTTGGTTTGCATCAATCAGTTTCCTTTGGAGGACAAGATGAAAAGCTACCTTTCAAGAAAATACCTCCGCAATCAATATGGGGAAGTTATGACTTTTTAGAAAATATTAAGCTTTGATTGTGCAAACTAATCTTAAGTGGCTCGATTTGGGTGTGAATTCTTTTCCTATTATGGTGCGGGCTCAGGTGCTTTCTTTCCTTGCCAATGTAGGGACAAGTTTTCCCTGTAATCATAATGCTCAACAGAAATAAATCATTTGTTATCACAAGTAATATAAGATGCATGTCTTCAAAACAAAGTCACTAGGAGCACCTGAAAAGGCATCATGAAAGCATGCACAAAAGGAAAACCTGCAAGCACAGCAAAAAAATCTAGATTGCACTAGGAAAAGTGGTAAAAAGCTTGCATGCACTTGAATGAAACAAGAAAATCTAGCATGCACTATAAATAAGGCAAAACTTGCATGCACATGAAAAAGCAAAAAAATGCTAACAAGTATTGGAAAATACAGGAAAGCTTGCATGCCTTGCAAAATGCAAAAAAAAGCTAGCATGCATTGGAAATAACAGAAACATGCTTCTAAGGAACTGATGCTGCAATCAAACAACAATGCTCGGAGGGAAGTGTGTCTTGAAAGACAAAGGCATGGTAGCAGGGACTGAAGCCACAATATGAATCAAGGAAAAATGTAGCAGCTATGGTGTCCAAGCCACAACCAGTCACCCGATCTGAAACAATCTAATCAAAGAAAACCATCTTCTCACATTGCAAAAATGAGTCCTTCAAGCCTTCAAATTTTTAATTGCAAATTTTGGGGTCGTCACTATAAAAAATGTGACAAAATGAAATATTGTTTAAAGATGATCAAAGATTGTAAATTTCAGGCATGGGTCAGGAGACTAGCAAAGTTCATGTCATTGGGCCTCAAAAGAGGGATGCAATGAAAATGTGGTTATAGAATAATTGAGTGCAGGCCTGAAATGGAGCAGAATATAGGCTTTTGATGGTGGAAACCATGTGCCCCACACAAACAAGAATCTCAAGGATAGCTTGGAGGAGATAGATAAAGTTCAAGATGTTGGACCATGAGGAACTCCACGAACATGTGATTGTGAAGCCCTTGATTACAAACCTGAGCTTTGTTATGATATTGTTGTCACTTGGATTTGCACCCTTTGAGGAAATGCAAAGCTCTCCTCATAGGTTCGTCACTATAAAAAATGTGACAAAATGAAATATTGTTTAAAGATGATCAAAGATTGTAAATTTCAAGCCTGGGTCAGGAGACTAGCAAAGTTCATGTCATTGGGCCTCAAAAGAGGGATGCAATGAAAATGTGGTTATAGAATAATTGAGTGCAGGCCTGAAATGGAGCTGAATATAGGATTTTGATGGTGGAAACCATGTGCCCCACACAAACAAGAATCTCAAGGATAGCTTGGAGGAGACAGATAAAGTTCAAGCTGTTGGACCATGAGGAACTCCATGAACATGTGATTGTGAAGCCCTCAATTATAGACCTGAGTTTTGTTATGATATTGTTGTTACTTGGATTTGCACCCTTTGAGGAAATGCAAAGCTCTCCTCGTCCACTTGGCACAATGGAATCACTTCTAGGTTTGTGGGCAGCCTAAGGAATGAGGTGAGTCTCTAGATAGGGCTAGCTCCCTTGATGTACCACTTAGGATTGAACCTACAACTAACTTTGGGGGGTGAAAAGGGAGAGAGATAACTAAAAGCAAATCTAAACTAAAGAGGTGATACACCAAATCAATTTGATGACATCCAACTAATTGCATTCTACACTTGAGACCAAGAAACAAACTAAAAATACACTCCTTCAATCTTCATCTTCTCACATCAATGCTACATTGTGAGGTCATGGATGAATGTGCAAAGCTACGAGGACTAGACAATAGGCCTTGAATGGCACTAATGAAAAGACTAACTCACTCAACATTTCACAGCCCCTAAAACACTTCATGTGCCCTGCAAGAAGAAGTTTTCCAACTGCAAACAAGTTGAAAGAATGAGACCACATGTTAGGAATCCATAGTCTTCACTAAACAAGATTCATCATTCAAGTGGAACACACTTGTGAACAATCATGAAGAGGTAACACTTAGTCATTTTATTGATCAAAAGGTATACAAATGAGCAGGGATTCGCCATACTCAGGTGGAGCATAGAATACAATGCCAAAATGGCTAACTCTTATAGAATTTGAGAGAGAGAGAGAAAGAGAGAAGTCCAAGGGTCACAACGACACTTGTCAAACTGAGAATAATAGTTATCCATGCATGGGAAGAGGATATGGGTCGAACCATGTAAGGTCAGGAGCAACAAGTGTCAATCCAAGTCATCAAAGTTATGCAAAGTGGCCTAAAACTTTTTTTTCTTGCACAGAAAACTGCCTTCATGATTAGGCCTGTTTGAGTGACTTGTAACAGATCAAGGGCAGGTCCAATGATTGGAATGGAAGGAGACTCTCAGACATGCCTCTCCATGCATTGGTTGCATGCCTAGTCTTCTGGAATCACCTGGAAGAGAGCCATCATCCCCTGCACTCTAGAAAACCTCCTCATGCACCTAGCACACTTGGCTTCCAAATTGGCTTCAGTTGATCATGTAAATCCGTGGGAGGGAGTGAATGACAAGTGTCAAGACCCTCCATGGCCTTGGAAGCATCAGAGGCACCTTCTCTCTAGCTTGCCCAATATGCCAGATTTGACTGGCTGAGTTGAAACACCTGGTTGGGGCACTTGGAAGTTGTTTCATGGCATGAAATGAATATGAGGAGTTAGTGTAAGTGTCAAGCTTTCTCCCAAACTTGGTTTTATCTCCTAATTCTTCCTGTAGCCTGCACAACACACAAAACAGTGAGAAAAAGCATGTTTCTGCCCTAATCCGTACAATTCCGTATAACTCATCATGGTGTGGAGTGGCCTGGGGAAGTCCTCTACAACCTCCAATCATCATTCTGGACAAACTATTTCATTTTGACAGCTATCCAACTCCATCTTCCAAGACTAGTCCTTAGCAAGGGTTTAGTAGGGTTTTAGGCCTGTTTTTGGTCTTAAGGATGGTTCATAAAACCCTGACATCCAACCTGCCAACAAATTCTACAAAAGTGGTCTTAGGAGACCCTGCTAACATCCCTGAACTTCTTTGGCATCCATGCAATGCCTCATGAAAGGTGTGAGCACTTGAGCTGGCCTATCACGCTTGTTTTCCTTCATTCCTGCATGATGAGTTGGTTTCAAGCTCAAAAAAGGTCTCTCTTTGGTTTTCTCTACACACCAATAGCTTGTACACTTCATTATATACCTCAAGAACATGCTCCAACAACTTGATATTTCACTTCATGCTAAAAGTAAGAAAGCCCCTCAAAAAGGGCACTAGGCCTAGCCCTGCTTAGTGTTCCTAATTGCAACGTTTTATGCTTTGGACCCTCTTGTTGATTTTCTTGTGTTCCAAAAGTTCTAACACACTTGCTATGACCCTGTGTGTATCCTCAGATCCATTAGAATGTTCATCTAGAGCTAGAAATGGCATTGGTAACTTATTGGTTTCTAGGCCTTAAACCTTGCTTTTAGGCCTGACTCCATCCTAAACTCAAAAATAGCCTTTTTGATGCTTCTCCTGCCCTACAGTAGCTCTAACACCTCTGTATACACACCACAAGCATGTTCAAATGAGTTAGAAAGCTCACATGATGTTAGAAATGGTGATGACTCCTTGTTTGGGCATTAGGCTTAGCCATGTTCAAATAGGTTTGACTGCAACCTCAGTATGTTAGACCTCTCAGCTATCATTCCTCCTTCTGTGGAAGATTTTCCATGCTTGTCTAAGTGATATCCAACTTCATAAACCCTTTTTCTAAGTCTATACACCTTCTGGTTCCATATCTCCATCTTATTTTCCTAACTTTGCCTGCTTGTGCTCAAAGGGAAGTACCCCCTATCTGAGACAAAACAGGGGGTCTTCCCTATCTGTCTAGGAAAACAAATCATTGTATGAGTTTCTATAGGTAGTAATGACCCTATAGATAAAATTTCAGCTCCTGGTCATCTCATATGACCCCTAAAAACTTCAAATCCCAAGACTGGTCTAAGTGATATCCAACTTCATAAACCCTTTTGCTAAGTCTTAAGGTTTTCCATGCTTGTCTAAGTGATATCCAACTTCATAAACCCTTTTGCTAAGTCTATACACCTTCTGGTTCCATATCTCCATCTTATTTTCCTAACTTTGCCTGCTTGTGCTCAAAGGGAAGTACACCCTGTCTGAGACAAAACAAGGGGTACTTACCCTGTCTGTCTAGGAAAACAAATCGTTGTATGAGTTTCTATAGGTAGTAATGACCCTGTAGACAAAATTTCAGCTCCTGGTCATCTCATATGACCCCTCAAAACTTCAAATCCCAAGACTGGTTCTTAGGTAGAAGACTGTGTGTAGGAAATGTCAAAATGGACTGTGTTTAGCTTGCTTTAGGGTTCCTCTTTGCTTATTTTCCAATGTGAGAGGTCTCTTTACCCTTTCAAAGTCATGATAGAGTGGTTCTCATCTTTACTCAAGACCCTAAACCCTACTTATCTTTTATACAATCTACATTCTTAAGTAGCATGCATCTTCTGACTGTGTTTTTTAGCACTGGTTGTGTTTCTCTGCCTTTTGGAGCCTGCCTGTAGGTGATTTTGCAATCTTTGGGCCTTGATATGATGTTCCAATCTTCCTTGAAGTCCTCAAAACATTTTGGCTACGATTTATATCCATTTGTCTCATGCCATGTTCTATCAATACCTAGACAGACTTCTTCATGCTTGTTGCTTGCTAGACTGGGACACCTTGACTGAATTTGTGTTATGAGGACCCTTTTCTCTGTTTACGTCCATCATGATAATGCCATTAGGTTGCTCCAAACTTCATATGGCTCCTCAGGTCCATCTACAATTGTTTTGGCTTGCATTCATGTTTAGACTTAGTCAATCCAAAAGAAAACTCCTGTGCTAACTCACTGTCAACACAGTCAGCTGTGTTGGGTTTGATGAAACTGTGTGGGTGTCCTTTTCCCCTTAGACGTAATGTTTTAAAGTCATCCTCAAAGCTTGAAGATCATATACCACTTGTCTATAACTATGTTGTTTGGGTACGGGTACGAGTACGGATACGGGGACGTCTCGAGTACGCGGGTACGTCATTTTTCAAAAACCTTGATTTGGATATGTCGTGGGTACATCTGTGTGTGTGTGTGTGTCTATATATATATATATATATTGTATATTACTCATTTTTTTAGTAAAACACTTGAAACTACATAGTGTGAAAATATTTGTCTATAAATGATAAAACACTTAAAAATATATAATATTCATTCATTCATTACTTCAAAGACAAGATGTACATTCAAATCTAGAATAAATCATCTCGATTATCCACAAAATCATGAATGCCACTCCCATTATTTTTCAACTTTATCATTTACTGACACTTTCTCTCACAAGGGCTCATCGGTGCATTGAATCTCACGAGTGCATGCCTTAAGGGGTGCACAAGGAATGGGGTGGGATCGGCTTGTGGCACTTTGCCAGAGATATTCTCATACTATTCTATCACGCATACATCCCTTCATGCAGCCTTCATACCTCCTACGATGTCTCCTTGAAATCTTGAAACCCTGAAATATGGCTAAGTTTGAAACCCTGGAATCTGATCAACTCTGAAATATGACAGGATCCTTCAAAACCTAGAATTTGCATTATAGCTCCTAGCATTCCAAAACCCCTCTCAAACATCCTGAAAGTATATAAATAAAATATAACTTAAAGTATAAGTTTACATTTAGATATGGACATAGTTTACATTTAGATATGGACATCTAGTTTCTTATACTTAAATGTTTATTTTATTTCTATACGGTTGGGTTTGGACTGGATTTACATTTAGGGTTGCTTAGTTTTTAGGGTTTTTTTTTTAAGGATTTTCTGAGGTTTTTTTTTTTTTTTTTAAATCGCCATTTTTCTGCCGGAATCCCTCGGGTACGCACCGAAAACGTCCCGGATACTCCCGGAGGCGTCCCGGAGGCGCCTGTCGGCATGCCGGACGTTTCCGGCACGCCGGCGGGCACCTCCAGGAGTACCCAGGACGTCCCCGTGCTGGAGGCGTCTCTGAACAGGAGGCATCGGGCCAAGGGGCGTATCCCTACAACACAGGTTTATAACTACATTCACCTTGAAATGATAAGGGCACCAACAAAACACCCAGTCTGGGTCACTGCTGCTATACCTAACTGGAGATGCACAATTCTTTGGAAAGGGACACCTGTAGGTGTATGGTGAGGTTACCCTGCACTTTATCCTCTATTGGCAACTCTTGAACACAAAAAGGTCTCTTGCTATCATTCAATATCTCTTGCCATGGAACATTCCTTTATGCCACCACCTATATGCCATGCTTAACTTACTGTTTGTCCATAGTTGGCTGTAGGTGTATCTTATTAGTCCATCTGTACGGACTGTAGGTGTGAATAGAAACAAGTACCAATGCATTATTCCCCTTGAGTGGCCTATTACATCATGAATGCTATTTTACATCATGTAAGACTAATCCATCATGAAAATGATCTCATATCACCAATTTGAATGAAAAAGGCTCACTATGGCTCAGACCTCTAGATAGTAATGGCTGAGTTCAGTGTTTTTAAGGTCACATTTAGTCCTTTTAAACACTATCCTCTACTGCTCCCTTTCCTTCCAAACTTTGCAAAATCTTTGTCATTGCTATAGACTACAAGATGGACACACTTGAATGCATAAAGAATGTTTGGAACCCTAACATAAAACATCAACAAAACCCTAAAGAGCTCTGTTTTCACATTTCAGGGATTGAAGCTCTAAACTCAGTCATCATCCTTTTGGGATCCTTCTCAGCCCTTTTTAGTTATGTAGCACTGTAAAAGTATCTACCTTGGTCTTTTCAACATGTAAGGGTTCCAAATGAGGTCTCACCATGTTCGTTAATACTCCATTAAATATCTCAGTCCCCTGTCCAGGTCACCTGTAGGTGACTGCTTTGATATGCAGACAGCAAGAGGGAGTTTAGTCAGTAAGCATTACATTTGGTCCTTTTATTATTTGTAGTCCTATTCCAATGCTTTCAAATGTTTCCTCCCTGTTTCAATGAGCTTGATACCACTAATAAAGCTGTCATAATGACATAACATTATCATGGAAACCCATGTATATGTGTATGGGCCAAGTGTGGACAGTGAACCATGAAATGGAGCAAGAGTGTGGGTGAAAGGTCTCAAAGTAGCTCATACTTAAAATCAAACCTTCAAATACATGAATGTCACCAAGGGTACCCTGAAACAAATTCCAAAACAATCTTCCCATTTGAAATTTACTTGCAAACCCCTGAACAAAGCAGGCAGGATAGGTCATGACTGTTAGTATGGTGTCCATGACTGCAAACCATGAAACATTTCTTGGAAAAAAGGATAAAAGGTGAAGGGGAAGTCAAAAACATATTTGAAACATGAGAGTAGTTTGACACAACTTCTGGGGCCATGAACCAGCTTGAAACTCCTGAAAATGATGAAAACTGCCTACAGCTCAGAGAATTGATCAATCTGCAAATTTGAGGTGAATTTGTCGATCAAAACAACTTCAAACTTGAAACCAAGCATGGGAGGTGTAAGGAGACATGGCCAAAATCCTCTAGAGCAAATATGAGCAATGGTTTGTACGGATTTGCTCAAACCAAAGTAAAACCTAAAGGGTGCACAGAACGACAAACAGATTTGCACAGTCCACTTCAAATGGATGGTTCATAAAGCACAATTCACCATTTCTCAAACTTCTTATATGGATTTGAAGGTCTTTGAGTAAACAACACAAGAGCATTCTGCCTGAAACCCTTTCTGCTGGGCATACCAAGTGGAAACCTGCAAGTCACTTCTTTATGCCAAGAAGGATGAAAAAGATATAAAACGGTTTTGAGCAAGAAATATCAGTTTGAAATCAAACCAAACATGGATTTGAGCATGGGGAAGGTGAAGAGTCACATTTACACACCTCCCAAGGAGGCCATACAAGTGCCAAACTCACTCTTTTCTTCAAGAAACCTACATTTTTCTGAGTAACCTAACAATTTTCAGTTAGTGACAGTTACTACAGACCTCCTAAGACACATGGCATGTGATAAAACTCTGACACTTGTACATTTTCTAAAAAATCCGTACAAAACATTAAATGCACTATTTTTTACCTTTAAAATGACCCAAAATGATAAATGGACCTAGAAACTAATTGACCAAAGCTAGTACAACATTAATTGACATCAAATGACCTATAAAACATCTCATGACAATATATTATACCCCCTTAAAGGCCTAAAAATCAAGTTTTTTACTAGGGGTGCCCCAATTTGACCAAAAAAATAAATTTTGGTCAATAGATACCAAGTTGATATGACCTGGTTATCACTGCAGAAAACTAGATGGAAAGTACACAAAAAGAGAAAACAAAAATGACCACCAAAATTGATTTTTTTATACTCCTTTTATTAGTGTGGATTATTTTCAAGGATGTAGTGTGTCGACTAGATAAGGCCAAGCACATGCACACAGAAAACATCAGAAAGTTAATTATAATGACATAAATATTTACAAGAAAGTGATTCTCATCATCTCCTCCCTTATATATTGCCAAACTTGCTGAGTGGAACTGCCCTTCTATCGAAACCCCTGCTCCACTCTTAGAAGCCTCCATATAATACTTCAAAGATTTTGAGCAATTTCTGGTTGTTCACTACACTAGTGATCAGTCGATATTCAGTTTTGTGATCAATTCACACACCATGCTTGCCAAATATTCAACACTCCAACTTGCCTCCTCGCTTCTATGATCTGGTGTTTCTTTGAAAATAGAGATTTGTTGCCAATGCTTTGCAAAAAGTCAGGCATACCTCTAAAGTCCTTCGACACTCATCTCTCTTCCTTCTTGGCATTTCCACATAAATCCAAAACATAGCTTGTGCCTTCATCCTCTTTATCAATATCCACAAAACTATAGAACAACACCAAAGTTGAACATTGCAACTAAGCATAGAGAGCACAAACAAGCAAAAATGAACATGAAACTATGACAATGAATGTAATGACGTGTGTTGATACAAGCAATATGAATACAGAGGATCTTCATTGATCAACCATGACCTAGGATATCGATTTACCCCCTGCCTCGATTTGGGAATAGGGCGTGCAGAGTTATGATAGGGTCCAAATCCATCTGTAAATTCAACTAGGGTTCATCGTGGACGACCCAAGTTTGCTCAGGTTATTCTACGAGCCAGGTTAGCAAAGAACCCAAGCAAACTCGAGTTGTCTAGGACGAACCCAAGGCAAATTAAAAAAAAATAAAAACATAATAGCAAAACATAACATAAAAGAAACCCTAAAAGATAATATAAACACAAAAACATAACATAAAAGAACACAAAAGCAAAACACTTACCTCTCATTCTCTCATTGCATACTTACCTCTCATTGCTTATCCAGGGTTGAAACTTCATCAAGCAACATTGCCATCATCTTCCTACGCTAGTACGTCCCATTTGTTGCCAAGATAATTGAGGAGCTACAAAGGTGGAGGATTGTTAGATTGAAGGGAAGGTTTTAACGTCTATTTTATTTTTTTTCATTTTGTTTTCAACCTCCACACCCTTTCTTCGTTCTAGTTTTCATTTTATTGTTTTTTTTTGTTATTTTCTAACAACTTGTCAAGTACATGTAGGCTATGTCCTTGGGTTTGTTTATTTTGTAAGAGTGTGTTAGTTTTTACAGTTGCATCTACAGTTACTACAATGTCAACAAGTTTTACCTCTGTGGGCCAACTCCGATTCAAAGTCAATCCGCATTCACCACTTTGGAAGTATGTGACATATGCTAGAGCAGGTTCCATGTGGTGAGGGGTATATTTCGCAATATCATGGTTGCAATGTTAGACACACTAGCTAACACAGTCGGGTGAAAGCCCACTATTAGATTTTGTGATCCACATAGCTTATATTATAACTTATAATATAGCATTTGTTCTTAGTTATAACAAAGTACAAATAATCTTAATCAACTTTGATTAAGATATTTATGGATAGTTATGCAGTTAGTTGGGTCCAGCATTTGGGCTCGGTAGTTCAGTCTTGTGCAAGATAAGGTTTTCTATATAAACTTGCATTTCTATTTGAAAAACAGAATAATACAATGATATATTGTTTCTTTATCTTATTGAATGAAACGTAGTTTCTACCTACGGTTTTCTGAACAGTGATATCAGAGCCGTTCATGATGCCAACCCAGTGAGGAATTATTTTGGAGAGTGTGAAGAGTGGATCTGTGGAGAAGTTTGTGAGAGAAAATCAACGGTAGCAAATAAAGTACATTGTTTTTTGTTGTTTGGCAGTGCATATTTAATAAGATGTGTGCTTGTGGGAACCTCACTTCATTAAAATATGTTGAATAGCATTTAAAACTGCTGAAAGAAATTTTGTGATGACTCTAGGCATATCCTCTTTCCCTGAAAAAGTTCTAATGCTGCAAAAATTGTGTAACGCAGAAAAGACAAAGAAAAGCATGGGAGGAGAATAAAATCAAATGGAGAAGTGAAATATGCTGAAAAAAAAGCATTTTCTTCTGACAAAGCTGCAATTAATTTTGTCTGTAGCATCAGCCATCAGTTCCAAGGGCATGAAGGTTTTGCATGGGGTGTGGGAATAGTTACAAATCAGTGCAATAATCTGTGAAGGGCGGCAACAATCTGTCAACAGCATGATTCTGCCACAAAACTCCCTGAAGCACCCTCTTTCTGCTTCTTAGCGTGTTAATATATGCATGGAATTAATAAGTAAATATATATATGCTGACAAAATCTGTCAAAAGTGGCCAACAATCTGCCAAGAGCGTGATTCTGCCCTCAACACATCAAGTACAATATGGTATAAACATCAAGTACAAGTACAAAATCTGTCGAAAAGTGCCAACAATCTGGAGAATATGTGGAAAATATGGTATAAAAGGTGGTATGATGATCAGTTGAAAGGTTACCATGAATTTAAGATATTTGATTTTGAGGCTAAAGCACGAAATGCTTGGCTAAGTGACTTGGAGACGAAAACATTCAAGGACACAAGGGTTTGGGAACGAAAACCTCCACTCCTATTCAAGGCAGCACTACTTTCAGGTGCTGTAATTGCATTTCAGATTCAATGATTCAGTGATTTGACCCTCTTCTAGGGAAGCGATTTGCTTTGGCAAGTGTGACTATCGGTTGTGGTGCTTTGGCTTGTTGTTGGGAGCCATTCACAAGGGTTTGAGCAGGGTACAAGGGCAGTGCTTGGTTGGGAAGTGTGTCGACTTCCATTTGGATGATAGCTACTAGGGTTGGAGGCAGAAAACAGGGTAGCGATTGGGGTGAAGGGTTGTTGAAGACTTGTGAGGGCTGTGCTATTTTTTGGTGGCAGCATTTTGCGTATTTAAAGTTGCGCGACCCACCTGTTGGGTCTAATTTTGCATTTGGGAGGGCTAATTCATGCCTAATTTGTTGTATAAGGGTTTGAATAATATTCTACTATTTTATTTGGAATTTTCCAGGCTATATTTGCATGTTAAAAATCAGATTTGAAGAGGTTTGGGTGCTGTAATTGTTCTGGATTTTTGAGCAATTATTTAAAGGTAAAAAATTGCAATTTGTGCTCTAGTTTCATATTTTCAGAATTCTGAATTTTTGTTAGGGTTTGATAAAAAAATCACAAATTTCTTTTGTTGTGTTAGGTTTTGTTGGAAAACCCCTTTGTTTAGTTTTTAGCCCTAAAAGGGATATTTCATATGGTGGTCCTTTTCAGTGAAATTTGTTTTTAAAGTGCCTATTTTTTTGAGATCTTCCCAATAATATATATAGTTTTTGGATATTTGGCTTGTTATTTTATTCACAGTTTTTCAAATGCCACCTAAACAATGCATGCTTCTATTTGCAATAACTTTTGCAAACGACATAATTTCATCATGAACTATTTGAAACAACATATTGTTTTTAGAGGAGTGCAATGGTGCATTCAAATTTCTAATTTTACATCAATTACAACAATTTTCTCTATTGTCTTTTCTTCCAACCTTTGTAGGCATTTTCTAATCAATATTTGATACCTCTACACATGTTATACACATTAGCATGTCAGTTTGTTGGGATCCATATTGAGGATGTTGTTTTTGGGCCGATGTTTCTTGACAACTTGGAGAGCGTTTAGTAAGCATCTTCGAAAAAGGCTTTGTTTTTCTCATATCTTGATCATTTTTTTACAAGTTTTGGCCATTAATCCTAAACATTAAAAATGCGTCATTTTTAGAGTAGAACACAATGGTACAATTAGAATTTTTTCTTTGTAGACATTTTCCAATCAGTATCTGATACCTCTACATATATGTGATACATATTGGAACATTAATTTGTCAGGATCAATATTAAGGATGGTTGTACTTGGGTCAATGCTTCTTGACAACTTGGAGATCACTTAACATCTTGAGATAGAGATTTGCTCAACTCATGCTTTGATCATCACAAATATGTTGCTTACATTGCTAAATCTAAATTGGCAATTCAGATATAGCTTACAAATCTAAATTTTTAAACAAAGATTGATTGGACTTACTAAATATAGAAATGACCAAGAGAGAAGACACTTAGATGATACTCTATTCTGTATTGCTCATTGCCTATGTTTAGTCCATTGAAATGTTATCAAATGGCTTTGTGACTACTCGGCTTGGGAAACAAACTATCAAAATCTGCCAGGACGCTCTCGACGAAACCCAAACACCTACAACAACTGGTTTCGTCCATTGTCTATCAGAACTATCGTCGTCGATTTTCTCGATATGTTCTGCTCCATATCATTATGCCTTCTCATCTAGATGATCTCTATGTGATTTTTTTACCTCGATCTCATGCGCAAATCCATATTTTGTCTTCCTTTGTCTTGAAACCCTAGCTCCACTTTCAACACTGCCTTAACCTGAAAGAAAGGGATAAAAGATGGGTTGGACAGCCCCAACCGCTCCTCATTTAATGATTAACCACTGCCTACATTCCAATACTCTGAATAGGGCTCAAACTACATGTAATTGTCCCACCTATGTGTATGTGTGCTCAATCGTGATCCACTAGAATGCAATGTAATGCTTTAACTTTCAACACTTGACAACATGCAACTTTTGCCTTGTGTTTGTAATCAAACTTGAGTTTTGGATTGTTCATTTAAGAGTTTTCAGATTAGGATGCTTTTGTATGATGTCTCAAGGACCTGCAAATCGATATCTCAAGCTTTCCAAGTGAATGCCAAATAGGTCTAGATAGGTGGTAGATAGGAATGACCTTAGACTTGATTTGTATTAATAGATGACTCTTTAGAATTCCCCCCCATAACCGACATGTGAAATGTGCTTAGGCCAACCCAAGGGAAAGATTTGAATTTGAAAAATAGTTGGAAGCTCCTGGATGCTATCAATGAAGGCAAACACTTGCGGTAGATGCAGTTGTCCAACTTTAGCCAGCAGTGTCCAGAGAGGGAGAGATACGAATCTAAATTATGGCGACACCCTGCTTAGGATTATAGAGCATTAAGGCACAGACTAGGGAGATCACAAGTATGAATGACAGAAAATTGGGTTGGCCAAGTTCATAGATAGATAAACGGATAGAGAAAAATGTAAGCATCAAATGTATACGCACAAGTCATGCATGTCAAAGATATGTCAAAATTGATGTTGTCAAGTGTCTAATACTAGAATTAGCTATCTACACTAAGATGCACTTATAATTATATTCTTTGTGGATAATCCACACCTTATGTGCACATCATTATCAATAACTTATTCATGTTGACTTATTTATAAGTCGCTTATAAATAAGAATATCTTTAGTGGTTATTCTCAAAGTAAGGTTTGTTTATTTTGAGCTAATATTCCTAATGATAAGATTCCTTCCTATCATAAACCTCCTTACTTATCTATATAACAAGCTGGAGGGCAAGGGTGGAGGTAGTTCTTTTGTATTGTATTATTCATGTGAGGCGGGCCTTTTGCCCTCCTTCACATCTGATCTTAATATATTGGTAGTCATTCTAACTTGATCATATTTGTGTTTATTTGTTTTGAATGTTATACAAGTATACACATGCAATTGTGGGTGAAAGTTTTGAGGTTGCTTCTTCATAGATCTTATAGCCTATACAAGATCCACATATCATGGACCCTTCCAAAAATGTAACATAGCCTCTTGCAACCAAAATCTTGTCATAGGTAAGTTTTTTATTTTTTAAGTATTTGGCTTTTTATTTTTATTTTAAGATATAAGTTTGAGTTTTAATTTTTTTACTTTTATAAATTTCAATATAGGTTGAGTTCATCTTCTTCTAAGTAGAATCGGAGCACATACAGCTTCATCCACTCAAATAAATGCAACAAGTTGGCAGCAAAAAAGGCCAAAGAGTTGGTCTATTTACATTCCAACTTGTGCATGCACAAAAAGCCGGAGTACAAGGAAGAGGTGATGAAGCATTGAGATGTAGATCTACAGAACATTGACTTGGATGTTTCCATTTTCCACCATTCATTACTTGACATGGACACTTATTTGGCAACATATAGCGTAACTAGCAGGAGTGTTGGGAGTGCGAGTCCTTGTGGTTCTAATGAGCCACATCATGATGTTCATGTTGATGCTCTCAATGAAGAGTAATATGATGGTGAATGTTAATTTTGATGTAAGATATTAAAATTTAATATTTATGATCATCGTGACATTTGGCATTCAGTCAACATTTTGTGATTATTTTGTTTTTTACATGCATAACCATGTGGTTAATGTCACTCAATTCCTATTTATTACGCTAGAATATATATATATATATATATATATATATATATATATATATATATATATAAAGGCATTATATATAAATAAGACTGAATACTTTATATATATATAAGACATTCAGCCTTACATATATATAAGACTGAATGCCTTATATATGATCATCGTGACATTTGGCATTCGGTCAACATTTTGTGATTATTTTGTTTTTTACATGCATAACCATGTGGTTAATGTCACTCAATTCCTATTTATTACGCTAGAATATATATATATATATATATATAAGGCATCATATATATATAAGACTGAATACTTTATATATATATATATATAAGACATTCAGCCTTACATATATATAAGACTGAATGCCTTATATCATTCAGTCTTACATATATATAAGACTAGGCATTCAGTCTTATATATATGTAAGACTGAATATATATATATATATAAGGCATTCAGTCTTATATATGAATGCCTTATATATATATATATATATAAGACTGAATGCCTTATATATATAATGCCTTATATATATATATATATATATATATATATTCTAGCGTAATAAATAGGAATTGAGTGACATTAACTACATGGTTATGCATGTAAAAAACAAAATAATCACAAAATGTTGACTGAATGTCAAATGTGATATATATATTGCAGTCATTCCTAAGGCGCAAAAAACACAGTATCGGCAAACCCAAGCCCATACCCAAAATGAACCGACAACTTAAGCCAAGACATATGATGCCCACAATGCATTATATATATATAAGGCATACCATGTGGTTAATGTCACTCAATTCCTATTTATTACGCTAGAATATATATATATATATATATATATATATATAAGACTGAATGTCTTATATATATATAAGACTGAATGCCTTTTATATATATATATATATATATATATAAGACTGAATGTCTTATATATATATATATACTGAATGCCTTTTATATATATATATATATATATAAGGCATTCAGTCTTATATATATAATGTCTTATATATATATTCTAGCGTAATAAATAGGAATTGAGTGACGTTAACCACATGGTTATGCATGTAAAAAACAAAATAATCACAAAATGCTGACTCAATGCCAAATGTGATATATATATATATATGTATTACAGTCATTCCTAAGGCGCAAAAATCACAGTATCGGCAAACCCAAGCCCGTACCCAAAATGAACCGACAACTTAGGCCAAGACATACGATGCCCACAATGCAATAAGCACCATATTTTAATTGGAAGGCCTCATATGCACAATAAAAACAGGCAAGGCAAGTTTTATCGAATCCAATAAAATGTGAGCAATTATGACTTTAAGAAAGATCTTTGTATGTCCATAATCGTTGTGAGAAATCACTTTCCAGCTGTCCATCAAAACTTATACAAGTAATTCATTGTTACAATTTGCATTGCATTAACATCATTGGCCAATGCCAGCATAGATAAGATAATGATAAAAAGTGCCTTTATAAGTAGTAGACTTCGTACAAGATGTAAACGCATGGAAACTGGGCTAGTACTCAATTTGAGGTTATACATGCTATATTTAGTTCCTTTTTATTTTTAGTTTTAGATTCCATTCACTTTGCTATTATCTAATGATAACCTAAATTCTGATTCAACTACTTACACCTTGTTTTTTAAATGATCAGATGGGAATTGTTTGTACCAGTCATTTGAAATGTCTATCCATGTAGCGAGGAACACATTAACTTAGTAGCTCCAATCATCTTGGCCTCTTGCAATCCAAATGATTTTATTTGTGACATATTGCAATCCCTTCGAGTTCGCTCTTGCTCAAAGTGAGAAGATTCTATTTATCATGAGAACTACTATTGTTGCATGGATATTTGTAATGTCCCAGAATTATCTCTAAAAAATTTGTAGGACCTTTAGTTCATTTGGTTCCCATAACTAAGGGTAAAAGAAGGATAGGGAACTCTTTATCCCCTTGTGAATAAATGCTTTAAAAGGAAAGGTACTTTACAATTCTAATTTTAAGTTATGTTGTGAAGGAAAAGTACTTTATTTTATTTCACTTAAGCAAGGGACATTATGAGTATTAACCTATTAAAGACTTAAGTTGCTTTTTGAAATTAACCCGCTCTTTCTCATGTGGAGCGCTTCACTTGGAAAGGCTATTTAAGGAGCATGAAGGGCTCAATTGAAGAATATGTGTGCATATACTATTTTGAGGAGAAGTCAAGTATGTCAAGCTTGATCATCTTTGGCATAGTCGCTTGGAGAATGTTACCCTTCAAGAGCTATGGGGCTCTATAAAAAGGTGTCTGTCGAGACCACCTATTGAAGGAAAAATTGTGAATCCATTGAAGATATCAATTACCTTTTTCTTAGCTAATTTTGCAGATGTAGCAAATCAAATTGGACGACAAAGATCACGCAGAGAGAAGGGTTTATAGTCTCCAAGAGTGGCACATAAGGGAGGAATCAAGAAGGGTTGTCTAGGCATGAAGCGAACCCCTTACAGGGTGGAAAAAGTTACAAATTGAAGGGTTTAGTGGGTTAAAACCCTCTCCTAGGGTTTTAGCATTTTTATCTAATTTTCTAGAGTGGAGCAATCCATTTGGAATGTTGGATCTTCATGTTTAGAGACCAAACAATGTTAGAAAAATATTCTTATATTTTTCCCTAGGGTGGCGAACCAGCTGAGGGAGTTTTCCACAAAATTTGAAGAGTTTCAAGGGTTCCAAAATTAAGATAAATATTTCTTCCATCGCTTGGCTTGGGCGATTTCCTTTTGGTAAGGTTGAAAGTCATTTGGGCATTAAAAAACATCTTATTATATTTTGATTTAAATCTGTAATTTTTGCCAAGAAGACAAGTTGATTTACAAGGGTTTGAAACCATTGGGGTTGGATAAATTCAGTCATATTGTTTTAGAATTTATATCTATTTTTGTCATTAAAGAAGAACGAATTAAGCAAGGGTTTGTTCAAGAGTTGAGCTGCTAGAAACTAGACTTGCAAGGGGAGATCACTAGTGAGGGTTCTTGACCTCTTGTGGAGAACACCCAGATTTGAACCTGCTGTTCCTGCACTCCAAAAATCAGATTTTGTCATCTATCTCCAGCAAGTACTTTCGCCATTATTGCCCTCAAAAAGGTACACTAGTTCACTGCTCATTTTGATTAAGTACTTACTGCGATTTGGAACTAATTGGCAAGGGTTTGGGCAAGATATATGGGCTGTGTTTTCTAAGTTTTTAGGGCAGCAACCACTTAATTTTGCTTGTGTGACTTAAGAGCTATTTAGGGTTCGTACAATATTTGTGATTTGTGTGAACTTTCGTATGAATGCCACCTTGGCATTGTCTTCCTCTTCACCAACAACACTACCAATGGCGCCACTCTCCTCTTTTATAGTTTTCCGAATTATTGAAAGATCCTTGATGGATCTCTTCTGCTGATCTACTGTAATTTTTGTTATTTTAAATTGATTTTTCCTGTTTATTAATATTTTCTTTCCGAAATAGACGGAAGTTGCAGAAGATTATGATTGTTTTTGTGTTTTGATGATTTTTTAGCAAGAAAATAATGAAGTACAAGAACATGAGCAATTTCTGAAATTAAATACCAAATATAGCCAAACAAATTCGCTTCTAAGTAGAATTTTGGATATAAAACCAAATAGGTAACTAGATGCAAATTTCCAATAGTTTCAGGAAGATTACAATCATAAATAAACCCAACCTGACAGTTGAGGGAGAAGTGTAACCCAAAAGGAAGCTGCGGCAAGGTTCCAGCCCTCTAAGTGCTGCATGTGGGAAGGAAGATGGCTGCCAGGTACAGCCGTACAGCTGCAAGGTCCTCTCAACTGAAAAGAACTCTCAAATCCACGCTGAACTCTGTCACAATCACTGCGCCCACCAGAAGGACTACTGAACAATCTCCAAGATGCTAACGAGCAAATCCAAATCAACAACCACTAAATTGGGGGCTATGTCCCAAACAGGGAAGGCATTGGGGTTGGCATCCCAAATGTTGAAAGCTCTTCCAGAGCCAAATCGCAAATCCCAAGATATAAAATGTCAAGAATAATTTAAAATTTGGTCTTGACCTCCTTATAACCCCTTCACAATTAGCTCGAATCCTAAAAGCAACTCAATGTGGCGTTGAGTTATAAAATGTTATATTTCTCATTTTTAAGTGGTCAAGTATATAGAAAATGACCCTTTTTTCAAATAAGGAGAAATCCATTCACCGAAAGGATCTGAGTCAAGAGAGAAATATTTAGAAAAGTCCAAGACCTTTCCAACGAGCTATTACACCATGGGATACGCATCCAGATGAGGCCAAAAACCTCTTATTACTCCAAAATGGTTATAAACTTAGCCTTATTTAATTAAAAAATGCTAACTTAGGAAATATTAAAAATATAACCCAAATAGCGACAAAATGCTCCAATGACACCACAAACCAGAAAGTCACCCTGCCACCTGTCTGTGACTGAAGTCGGAAATCAAGGATTCACTGGCAATCTCATCCCTAAAATCTAGAGATGCTCCTAGAAACTAGAAAACAAACTCTATTCCTCTGAAACTGAACTCAAGAAATAATATCATGGAGACCCAACCCTGGGTATGATCATACTCTCCTAAAAAGTAGGGATAACCCCCATAAATTTAGGAACTGCCTCCTTAAAATAAGGAACGCCTCGAAACTGATCAACGACTGCCAGAACACCAAGTCCCCAACACTATATAACCATACTGGGTCTCTATCCAACATTGTCAACCTACAAGACCCCATAATGAGCTGACTCACATGTCTCTGTTAGACCGAGCTAAAGAGGGGACATGACAGTCCTCCCCTCTCAGAGATGCTTGCCCACAAGCAACTGTAATGCTAGATGTTGTAAAATGCTCTCACCCTCCCAAGTGGCATCCTCTATGGGAATATCTCTCCAATGTACCAAATACTCTCGAAACACCCTGCTTCTCAACCGCCGTTCCCTAAACTCAAGAATCTCATCAGGAACCAAAATCAATGTACCTTCCTCATCCATGGAAGGCAACTCGGGTGAAACTGTAATATGCTGTCCAAGGGCCTTTTTCAGGCAAGATACATGGAATACATTATGTATTTTACTAGCAGGTGGTAACTCAACCTCATAAGCAACCTCTTCCACTCGCTTGAGTACACTCTATGGTCCATAAAAACGTGGTTTGAGCTTCTCAACTCCCCCCCTTTTAAGGGTGCTTTGCCGATATGGTTGTAAGCGCAGAAATACCATATCATCCACCTCAAATGCTCTCTCAATCCTGTGTCAGTCAACGTATATCTTTTGCTAATTCTGAGCTTGCTGTAAATTCTCCCTGAGAGATCTCATGACACCCTGGTTCTCATGTAACCAATCTTGGGCCAAAGGAACTCTACAGTCACTAAGTGCCAAATCAATGAAAGATAATGCCTCATATCCATAAAGAGCTCTGAAAAGCGTCATGCCAATGGACATATGATGCGTGGTATTATAACAATACTCGCCCAAATACAACCAACGTACCCATGCTTTTTGCTGCCCTGACACATAGTTACGCAAATATCCCTCGACCCACTTGTTGACTATCTCAATCTGTCCATCAGTTTGAGGGTGGTAACTCGTACTAGGTGTCAACACAGTACCTGTTAGCCTGAAAAGTACCTGCCAAAAGGAACTCATGAACCTGTTGTCCCTGTCACTCACTATGGTCTTGGAAAGACCATGGAGTCTAAACACCTCTCTGAAAAATAACTCAGCCACCTGAGATGCTGTAAAGTCCGCTGCAATGGGAAAGTGAGCATATTTTGTTAGCCTATCCACCACCACATAAATACAATCCTTCCCTTGCACCCGCGGAAGACCTGTAATGAAATCCATAGAAATTCCAGACCACTTCTGCTCCGGTATCGGCAAGGGCTGCAACAATCCAGTAGGGTAAGTATGCTCCGACTTGTTCTGCTGACAAGTCATACACTCACGGACATGTCGCAAAACATCATCTTTGAGACCCTTCCACGAGAATCTCTCTCGAACCGCCCTGTAAGTCTTAACATACCCTGGATGTCCTGCCATAGGAGTATCATGGGAAGCATGCAAAATTTGTTCCTTCAATTGTGAACTCGGAACAAGATAAACCCTGCTCTTGTAGTAGATAATATCATCTACTACGTTATATCTGTCATCCACTATCAAACCCTCCATGATCTCACAAGCGTGCTGATTTTTGGAGTACTCAACTAAAAGTTGAGCTTTCCAATCTACTGAAATCTCGCTCAATGAACATAGGGCAACCAATGAGGGTTTCCTAGAAAGTGCATCAGCCACAGTGTTATTCTTCCCCTTTATGAATTCGATATCGAAATCATAAGCCTGAATCTTGCTCACCCATTTTTGTTGTCGATCATTGAGCTCTATTTGATCTAGGAAATATTTCAAACTGTTGTGGTCAGTCCTTACGCCAAATTTGCTGCCAACAAGATAATGTCTGAACTTGGCTAGAGCATGCATAATAGCCAACATTTCCTTATCATAGGTAGAGTACAACCTTCCATTATTTTGCAACTTCCTACTCTCATAGGCAATGGAGTGTCTGTTCTGCATCAACACGGCTCCTATACCCAAGCCTGAAGCATCACACTCTAAGAGAAATCGCTGCGAGAAATCCGGTAATGCCAAAACTGGACAAGTGCTCATAACCTCCTTGAGTCTATCAAAGACTCCCTGTGCCTGTTTTGTCCATCTGAACACCCCTTTCTTTCTGAGATCTGTCAAAGGTGTGGCCAACTGAGAAAAACCTTTCACAAATCTTCTATAATAAGCACACAAACCAAGGAACCCACGTAGCTCAGTAATGTTCTGAGGGCTGGGCCAATTCCGAATTACCTGAATCTTCTCCTCATGCATCTTCACTCCATCAGCACTGATCACATGGCCCAAATATAAAACCTCCCAAGTCGAAACTCACATTTGGATAGCTTAGCAAATAGAGACTGGCTCGCCATTATGCTAAGTACCTCCTCAACATGTCTGAGATGGTCCTCCCAAGTACCGCTGTAAATCAATATGTCGTCAAAGAACACTAGAACCGACTTCCTCAAATGCTTGTTGAAGATATGGTTCATACAAGACTGGAAAGTGGCTAGTGCATTGGTAAGGCCAAAGGGCATTACCAGAAACTCATAGTGCCCATAGTGACAACGAAAGGCAGTCTTGTGTACATCTTCTGCTCGTACATGTATCTGATGTTAACCTAAACGAAGATCAATCTTTGAGAAGTAGATAGCTCCATGAAGCTCATCCAACAACTCATCAATGTGTGGAATAGGATATCTGTTCTTGATTGTCTTCTTGTTCAACGCTCTGTAATCTATACACATCCGTAGAGTCCCATCCTTCTTCTTAACAAGTACTACAGAAGAAGCAAATGGGCTAGAACTAGGCTGAATGAAACCCATATCCAACAATTCATGAATAGTCTTCTCAATTTCATCCTTATAAGCCCTGGGATGACAATATGGGGTAGTAATCACTGGCTTCGCTCCATCCTCCATCTCTATGCCATGCTCAAAACCTCTATCTGGAGGTACTCCTGAAGGTATGTCACCAAATACTTTCCCATGACGGTCCATCACTGACCGAATATCAACATGAAATACCCGGTTATCCTGAGGTGTGGGTGTTTTGGACTTAACCAAACAATGTGTAGCCCAAATCACATCATTATGTCTAATAATAGTCTCCATCCTGCAAGACGACACCTCCTTAGGTCCACCATCTGACGCTGCCCTCAAGATAGTCTTCTTTCCCCCAGAAAGGAATTCTAACTACATACGTTGGTGATCAATAATGTAACGCCCAATACCCAGCAACCACTGCATGCCCAAGACCACATCATAATCCTTTAAGGGAAGTACATAAAAATCATCGGTCAAAGTATAATCCCCCATCTGAATACTAAGCTGTGAAATCCGTTTGGTACAACCCAAAACTGCACCATCTGCCACCTTTACTCCAAAACCACCAAACTCCTCATACTGTATTGCAGTTTATATGTTTTTTATATTCTGCAAATAGAGGCTTATAAGACCCTTTATGGGCACCGTTTGTAATTGTACTAATTACACAAACTATTTGTAGCCATGCATGATATTTGCACATTCTATAAGACCCTTATTCATTTTTGGGCATTTTATTGTAACTGTCAATTTTAGTTACAAATAGTGGATAAAATTATTACACTAACAAATTGGTTTGCAGTTGCACTTGGTGAATAATTTGCAGTGATTGGCAATTCACCGCTTTACAGGATGTGACATTTGGGTAGGCAGTTTTTGTAGACCAGTTATAAGATTTCAGAGGACATTGGACTTTTGGAGACTAAAAGCCTTCCATTGGGGAGGTGTGATCAGAAATTGGGTTCTGAAAAAGGTTTCAAGTCAGAGTTTTTCAGTGGTGTTTACGGATCAAGTTGGTATCAGAGCAATTGATCAACGGGATTTAACAATTGGTTGTTGTTTTTGCTTCTATTTCGGCATTTGTTTCGATTTTTGTGATTCGACAGGTGCAATGGGCAAGTTATCAAACAAAGCCAAGCTTGATGAGCTTGAAGCATATAACCAACAAATCCAGGAAGAGAATGCTTTCCTGAGAGCAAGATTGTACTGCTTGGATGAGGAGATTGCCCAATTGAAAATGAAGTTACAAGCCAAGGATGAGCTCATGGAAAAACTACATAATGGTGGACAAGTGAAGGATTTGCCTTCCACTGTAGATGCAAGCACTATGACAGATGAAAACATTGTAAGTGCATGTAAGTCATCAATTGATTTTCCTTCCCACAAAGAATCTAGTAACAATGATTTTGGTAAATTTGAACAATATACAAAAAAATAGGATCTAGTGACAATGATTTTGGTAAATTTGAACAATATACAAAAGGAATAGGTTCAAAATTACTTGTTAAAATGGGATTTAATGGAAAAGGCCTAGGAAAATATGGCCAAGGTGATACTAACCCCATTCAGGTAGAGAATAAGCCTAATCGTCCAGGGTTAGGATACAGATCTAGTATTCAAAATGAAACAGGTGAATGCTCTGAGAAAGCAGAAGCAAGATGTGTTATGGAGAATTGTAAATCCTCTTGGATGGAAGGTAAAACACATTCTTTTCGCCACACTTGCAATCATGTTGATTCTAATTCTACCAGACAACATAAATATTCCAATGTTCTTTTTGATTATGGTACACAAAATTTGTGGCACGTTTATCCATGCAGTTTTTGTGGATTGTCTAATCATTGTGTAGCCAAATGTTGGAAACGTAAATCTTTGTTAGGAAAGATTTTGAAAGACTATTCTCCTAAATAGAGTTTTGAGAGTAGCAATAAGAATATGTTTTCCAATAGAGTGGACAAAAGGTTTTGTACTCATTGTTACAGAAGTGGACATCGGGTTGAAAAGTGGTGGAGACTTCAACCATCACACCATCCTAGAAACGGTAAGATTAAGATGGCCTATAAACCTATCAATGAGGTAAATAATGAAGTTAAATCAACCCATACAAATGTTACTAAATCCACTAAAGAAATCTCACCAACTAATCAAGAAAATTTTATTAAGAGTGTTGGTAAACAATTTTTGACATTCATGTTGTCATGATTAGTGGATGCATTCATGTTGCAAAGCAATTTTGGGATCCTTGTTGTATGCATAAAGGACATTTACTATGCTTTGAATGACGATATGGTTTATTGGAGTGGCCCGTAGATAACAACCAGGGGACAGGTTTAACATACTTAGAATAAGTTCTCATGTTTGCGATTTTTGAAACTTCATTTTTAAACCTTGACAACAGTATATGCAGTTTATATGGGCATGAGCAGTATGTCTATTTTGTGAAATTTGCATTGCAGTTTATATGTTGTCTTTTATATTGTGCAAATAGAGGCTTATAAGACCCTTTATGAGCACCGTTTGTAATTGTACTAATTATACAAACTATTTGTAGCCATGCATGATATTTGCACATTCGATAAGACCCTTATTCATTTTTGGGCATTTTATTGTAACTGTCAATTGTGGTTACAAATAGTGAGTAAAATTATTACACTAACAAATTGTTTGCAGCTGCACTTGGTGAATAATTTGCAATGATTGGCAATTCACTGCTTTACAGGATGTGACATTTGGGCAGGCAGTTTTTGTAGACTAGTTATAAGATTTCAAAGGATATTGGACTTTTGGAGACCAAAAGCCTTCCATTGGAGAGGTGTGATCAGAAATTGGGTTCTGAAAAAGGTTTCAAGTCAAAGTTTCAGTGGTGGCACACTGTAGAGCTCGTTGAGAGCTTTCCGGCACTTTTTGCGGTTCGCAAAACGGAGTCTCGATGCTCAAGATATGGTCATTTGAAGATTTCTCGAAAAATGTCACTTGCGACACTTGGCATGTGTTTCGAGAACGTATCGACATTTGGACCTATCGGAGGTCGACACATGGCACTGTTAAAATGCCAAGTGGGCCAATAGCCATTTGACACATGGCAAAAAAAATCAGATGCAAAAAAAATTGGCTTAGGTGTTTATTATTCACATGTCATTTGATATTTTCAAAGTCCAAGGCGCCAAAAAGAGGGAAAGAAGTCAAAGCGTTCAAACTGCATGCTTGGCGCCTAGACAGGAAAGCCTGAGCGCGCCCAACAAGGAGAGGCCGATTCATACTCAGTCAAGGCGCCTAGAAAGGTGGGAGGTGGTTTGAACCCATGACCTGCTGCCCAAAATTGAATAGCCTTGACCACTTCAGCCACGGTGATTGAAGTGTTATAAAAAGGAGTAATTTTTACTTGTATTGACATGGAAATCCGACTGTGTTTTATTTTTAAGACGCTGAGAGCTAGATAAGAGCTTGGAGATGGCTTTAGCAAGCGGATATCAATCCAATTTCTGACCTCTATACACAGGGTAAGCCTTTCAGTTATTATTTTTAATTGAAAGAGAATGTTATTTTTTTGTATAAACCAATAGTTGAAGTGAAGGGATCAAAGCACATTCAGAAGGGGTTGAAGACTGAGGAAGGATTCCGTGTGACCGAGCTTGAGTTTATCGGCGAAGGGGGAATTCTTGGACAGAGATCAGGCCTGAGGGAAGTTGTGCAACGTTTCCAAATAATTTGTAAGCCATTTGTTGCGCAGATTTAATAGAAACGGTCCTCACTATTGGGCAGACCCGGAGACGTAGGCAATCAATGCCGAACTCTGTTATCAATTTCATGTGGTAATTTGTCATTATTGCATGTTCTATTTTCAAGTATTTTGATTTTTAATTAATCAAGAACTCATGCAATATTTGAAAAATTGACAATTTACGACATTTAATTTTTAAAACAAAATCTGATTTTATTGGTGAATGGAAGATATCAGTCTTTTTGACAATTCTAATCCAATTCGATAACCGAGAATACTTTGCCAAACAATTTGCAAGTTCTTTTGAGTATTTTCGAGAATTTATTTATTTTGAGAAATTCAGAATCCGTACGTTTAAAATTTCACTTTGAGTTTTTCAGTGGTGTTTACGGATCAATAATGTAACACCCAATACCCTGCAACTACTACATGCCCAAGACCACGTCATAATCCTCTAAGGGAAGTACATAAAAATCATCGGTCAGAGTATAATCCCCCATCTGAATACTAAGCTGTGAAATCCGTTTGGTACAACCCAAAACTGCACCAACTGCCACCTTTACTCCAAAACCACCATACTCCTCATACTGTAATCCACGCCTCTCCACTAACTTCTGGTCAATAAAGTTATGCGTAGCACCTGTGTCTACCAAGCTCATGACCCGCTTGCCCTTAAGTGTACATTTCAACCGAAAGGCATGAAATTTAGGATAACTGAAGAGGGTAGCCATAGTTACTTTGGCTGACGCCATGGGCTCAAGGGTATCTAACTCCAACTGTGTCTGTACCTGCTCAACATCCTCCATGTTATCTTCAATATCAGTCTTGGGTACCTCCTCATCCCCTAACTCAAATGTCACCTCAATCAAATGAACCTTTCCTTTACCCATACAACGGTGTCCGAGTTCCCAAGGTTCTTTGCAAGAAAAGCATAACTTTTTCCTTCTCAATTCGTTCCTCATCCCCTGATTCATCCAAGGGGTTCTAGAAGATGACCCTCCTTTATTCTGTGGTGTGTTGACCTTCTGTGCAAGCCGAGAGTCCCTAAATGGTTTCTTATCTCCCTGATAAGAAGTGGGAACAGTATCCAATCTCAATGTCACATCAATGGCCTCCTTAAGAATCGTTGGTTGGAAAGCACGTACCAGACCCTTAAATCTATCCTGTAATCCCTCAATGAATAACATCACACTCCGTCTCTGGGGCATATCAGGTACCATAACCGCAATACGTTGGAACTCATTAATATAAGCTTCTGCGTGACCAGTGTGTCTAAGAAGGGCCAACTCTCTATAGTAGAGCTCTATGTCCTTACGATCAAACCGTGTAATGAGTCGCTCAGTGAACTCGGCATAGGAACATACCAAGGCGTGATCCTGGGTGACCAATCCATGGTGCCACCAATCATATGCAATTCCCTCTAAATGCAACACAGCAAACTGAATAGCCTCACGCTCAGGCATGGGCCACAAGGATAGATATGTCCAGCTTGTGCACCCAAGCTTGTGCACTCGTATCACCCAAGCCATCATATGTAGCCAATGTGATCTTCCCAGTAGCTCTATTGAGGTCAAAGTTCTGCTGCTGAGGTGGTCTATAACCACGATCTCCTCTAAATCTAGTTGTATCTCTACGCTGCGCACAAACTGGGGAAGAGGGAAAATATCCCTAACCTCTAGGGGTAGAGCTCTCCACTCCGCTGTGGCTGCCAAAACGGACTCCTGAAACCCAACCTCTGGTGGCTCCACCTGTGCTGATTGTTCACCTGGTACAAACTAAGGAAGCAATGGTCTATTCGTAGTAGGAGTACGATGGCGATTCCGCCTAGAGGAATGAAGGGAGTTCCCAACTGAAGAATGGGATTGATGGCTATGCTGACTGCCTGCAACTGAAACTGATCTACTCCGTTTGCCTTTGTGTCTATCCACCTCCAAACGCTCCAAGGTATCTTGTAATCTGTCTAAAGCCTGAGCGATCATGGGCTGAGTAGTGATGAGAGTCCTCACCATCTCTCTCTTCCTCATCCTGATTTCTCCGAGCATCCACCTGTTTTTCTGCCATAATAGGTTCCTGTTCTGTTCCAAACTCACACTCGTACTGAGCTCTTCTGCGTGTATAATACCTATTTATATCAACTCTTCCCGGATGCATAGAAATAAAATATATTCACCCCTACAGGGTGGCAAGAAGCATAGCTCTAATACCACTGAAAGATCCCTGATGGATCTCTTCTGTTGATCTGCTGTAATTTTTGTTATTTTAAATTGATTTTTCCTGTTTATTAATATTTTCTTTCCAAAATAGACGGAAGTTGCATAAGGGTTTGATTGTTTTTGTGTTTTGATGATTTTTCAGCAAGTAAATAATGAAGTACAAGAACATGAGCAATTTCTGAAATTAAATACCAAATATAGCCAAACAAATTCGCTTCTAGGCAAAATTCTGGATATAAAACCAAAGAGGTAACTAGATGCAAATTTCCAATAGTTTCATGAAGATTACAATCATAAATAAACCCAACCTGACGGCTGAGGGAGAAGTGTAACCCAGAAGGAAGCTGCGGCAAGGTTCCAGCCCTCTAAGTGCTGCACGTGGGAAGGAAGATGGCTGCCAGGTACAGCCATACAACTGCAAGGTCCTCTCAACTGAAAAGAACTCTCAAATCCATGCTGAACTCTGTCACAATCACTGCGCCCACCAGAAGGAATACTGAACAATCTCCAAGATGCTAACGAGCAAATCCAAATCAACAACCACTGAATTGGGGGCTACGTCCCAAACAAGGAAGGCATTGGGGTTGGCGTCCCAAATGCTGAAAGCTCTTCCAAAGCCAAATTGCAAATCCCAAGATATAAAAATGTCAAGAATAATTTAGAATTTGGTCTTGACCTCCTTATAACCCCTTCACAATTAGCTTGAAACCTAAAAGCAACTCAATGTGGCGTTGAGTTATAAAATGTTATATTTTTCATTTTTAAGTGGTCAAGTACATAGAAAATGACCCTTTTTTCAAATAAGGAGAAATTCGTTCACCGAAAGGATCTGAGTCAAGAGAGAAATATTTAGAAAAGTCCAAGATCTTTCCAACGAGCTATTACACCATGGGATACACATCTAGATGAGGCCAAAAACCCCTTATTACTCCAAAATGGCTATAAACTTAGCCTTATTTAATTAAAAAATGCTAACTTAGGAAATATTAAAATAATAACCCAAATAGCGACAAAATGTTCTGACACCACAAACCAGAAAGTCACCCTGCCACTTGTCTGTGACTGAAGTCGGAAATCAAGGATTCACTGGCAATCTCATCCCTAAAATCTAGGGATGCTCCTAGAAACTAGGAAACAAACCCTATTCCTCTGAAACTGAACTCAAGGAATAATCTCATGGAGACCCAACCCTGGGTATGATCATACCCTCCTAAAAAGTAGGGATAACCCCCATAAATTTAGGAACTGCCTCCTAAAAATAAGGTATGTCTCCAAACTGATCAACGACTGCCAGAACACCAAGTCTCCAACACTATATAACCATACTGAGTCTCTATCCAACCTTGTCAAACTACAAGACCCCATAATACGCTGACTCACATGTCTCTGCTATACCGAGCTAAAGAGGGGACATGACAATTATCAAATCAAGCACCCATATTCCTACTCTTTGTTTCACCCTCGCTAGTCTCCACACAAGCCTTCAAAATGGCAAGATAGCATCCCCGCTATTGCACTAAAACAAGTTATGGGTGGAGATCCAATCTTGATATTTATTCACATGCCAAGCTTGCCAAATTTTAACCATTCAACTTGCTAATACATCCCTAGTAGCCTCCTCAACAATGGTCTCTCCTAAAGCAACTAGGGGATGTTATTGTAGCATGATTAATGTCTATTGTGATACTAACCTATCACTAACAGCGTACACAAAATAGAAATTTCATAACATACCATGGCAAAGCAAAGTATCCAAACAATAGCAGCTTGTATTCATAACAGATAAGTCTCAATACAATCCTCATAGTATGGGGAGGACCCGATACAAACACCCATATCCTGACATACAATATGCTATTTGACGGACAAGACCCAATGGTGGTTAGTTAACCCAACCGTCACAACTGACATAACTAAGGGTCTTGCTACATCACTAACTAAATCGCAACAAAGGACTAACAAAACAATGTCAATGATAATAATACATGTTTTCATAATTGATGGTCTACATACCCACCCCTTTAAACAAGTCGGAGTCCCTTCCAACATAAGTCAAAGACAACATGATTAAAAATTAAAATGAAAAGGGAAGATAGACGACATTCCGGAGTTGTTGATGGATAAATTTTGCCACATTTCTAGAGGCAATAAAACATATTTTTCACCTAGTATGATTCTCAACCACTTTCTTTTTTCTTCCAATAAAAACAAAGCAAGGATCTGGGGCTAGCAACACCCAACGGGGTTGAGGGGTAGTGCCATTCAGGGGTTTTGACGGCAATGCCCCTAGAAACACCCATGATGATAACCAAATTTCTTGAAAAAATGTTGTTTTTGTAAGCACCTGAAAATTCAATGTTGTAAGTTGAGTTGCCAAACAATTTTACCACTCTGGAAAGCAAAAATATGATTTTTTTCAATATATCCTCTTCCCCTAAAAATTCCACGTCACTCTACAAAGAAGAGAATGATTATGATGGGTGCAAATCGTGTTTTGTAGTTTTGAGCAGATTTTATGGCGCCCAAACAGTCAACGGTTGTTCCTTTCCTTCCACAATGTACATCCTACGCCATACGGCAATGTGGGGCAGCCCTAGCGGCATTAAGGAGGGAGGGGCGTACACCAAGGGAAGGTTCCAAAAGACCAAAGGAGTATTCAGCAGAACATTCAAGCAAAAGGTGTATGGCTAAAGAGCGTTCAAGGGTTGAATCTTCAAATAGGGGTCATACAAGAAAGGGACATTCAAGGGTTGTATATCCAGGGGAGGCCATACAAAGTGTGGATATTCAAGGGCAAAAACAAGTCGCACATCAAAAGAAGATAGCACGGCAATGGGTGGGCATCCAGGGTTGTATGTACGTTTGGAGAAGAGCCCACATTTTCCAGCAAAATCTTCAGTCCAAACAGAGAACAGAGCATACGGTGGGCAAAGTGCAAACAAAGCATACTGCGGGTAAATTACAAATAGGGCGTACAACAAAAAAATTGTAAACAGGTCATACGGTGGTTAAATTGTAAATAGGACGTGCAACAACTACTTGGCACATACGTGTGTGGATGGGCTTGATGGAACGTATGGTGTGGATAACGTTCCAATTTTGTAACACTTTTCATTACTTTGACGTTCTTATTATTGCTTTCATAGACCAAGTTTGTTCTTTCAATTATTATACTATTTTTTATATGGCTTCCATTAACTTTGTACGTACCTTTGTTTTTCCCAAATTCTTTGTGGCCTATATAGACAAGCTCACCATCAATGTCGATTATGTTGATGCTTTCCGTCCTTGATCGATACACTTTTAACTTAAATTCCTTCTCCATGTCTTTGACTGCCATTTTGTTCAAGTGTTCGACCCTAACAACATTTTTCAAAATTTCTATAACTTCATATCTTAGTACTAGAGCACCAGCTTTTTAATTTCCTCCATTGAAAGTGTTAATCATGACAATAATTCTTTCTTTTTTGCATAACTTTAGTTGTATGTTGTGCCATCACCCCACGTTCATCCTGTTCAAGCATATCCATCGTATCCGACAATCCTTCACAAATTGGCCAAAATTCAAGAGATCGTACCACTTCTATCAACAATAAATCCTTGGACCCCTCATTCATGCTCATTGAAGTTGGCTCTTTAGAATGCATAATAGCTACCCATTCTAATGGGCGGGACAACTTTCCATCGAGCATTACACCTCTAATGTTGTATTCGTTGAACACCAATGGTAAGCCAACTGTGACAGTTCAAAAGGACTTAGCATTATCGATATCTACTTATAGTCATTTCGCTACAAGCTTTGACCTTCATCAATCTCCATAATCTCAATGCTATTGCAACCAGGTTGGAACACTTCGTATTCATCCATCTACCAATGGAACAGACCATTGAGGGAGTTTGTCTCATTGTCATCGAAGCAAGACTATAACTCCAAGACCCCTTCAATGTTTGGCTCCACTGTACCTTGATTCCCATCAATTGAACAGTTTTCTTTAGAGTCCAGATACGATGAGTCTAATGAGGCTATGTCATCACTGATTGCCTAATTCTTCAAATGTATAACATACTTTCATCCTTTGTTTTCAAAAGATATCAAAAAAAAAATCGAAAGGATGTAGTCTAATGGGTGTGGATGATGGTAAAGTGTGTTTGCATGCCATCCACCAAGGTACAAATCCCATGAGATAAAAAAAGAGATGAAGTTGTGTTCGAATTCTAAGTGAATTTGACAGAATGGATACCCCTTAGTCCTTGGCACGAAGCCAAATAAGGTCATTTATCCGTGCCCCTGAGTCCAACGGGTTACAAGGTTCTCAAATTCAGGATGTTTTTCTTTCAATTAAAAAAAAAAATCAATTATGATCAGCTTTGGCTGCTATCAATCAACCCCAACACAATAGTGCATCATAGGCTTTCTTCTTCAACATGACTACAAAATTCATCAAATTCGGTTGGGTTCCAATAATTACCTTTTAACCCATCAGTAAACCCAATACCTTAATGCCTTGTTGATATGCTCCTACCAATTGGAATGTCTAAGGCGACATAGTTGGCTTTCCAAGACTCTTCTAGAAGAACATTCACATTAGAACCACCCTTGACAATGGTGTTTGTCCAATTCCTGCTCAAATCTTCCATATGCACAATTGTCAATTGTTGGGCTAGGTTCATTATCAAGAGCATAGGATTGATCACTTGGTCCCCTAACAAGGGTGGCTCGACTATGGTTTTATCCTTCTATTTTTTGCTCTCCCCATCACCCAACATTAGGTGCACCATTGGATGCTCCATGTTTGGGCCAGTCTATTGTATGGTAGTAGTTAGAGCATTCTTGAGTTCGGGGATGCTTAGAAATAAGTCAACTATCTTCACAAGTATAGTGGTTTGCAAGACATGTCATGCAAAAGCTTTGTCAAACTCCAATTTGCTCATCACTGTGTTTGCAAATTCATTCAACAGATGTCGTTCTTCGACCATGGCCCTCTCAACTTCCATCCTTGCTTTAGTGAACCTTTCCTTCTCCACATGTGGGTCATGGTAGTTGGCTTTCTTCACATGTGCTTTGGTAATTGCCATAACTTCCTTGCCCTTGGCTACGTCAATCATATTGGCGTTGGCTTGCCTTGGACAATTACTATCATTATGTTCCCAAGCCCACACCATCTACAGAGAAGTCCAGTGTCATTTTGGGTAGGGTAATCTCTTGCGAAATCACCCCATTCATTACACTCCCAACATAGTACCATTGGTCATACTTCAAAGTCATATTGAATCCAACTCCTACCACCACTATTATTTTGCCATCGTTTGTTCTTTGGTGGCATGGTGGGTGGGGTCAATGGCTCTCCTTGTGTGAACAATACTTAGCCACTCTTTTTCCGCAAATTGTACAAGCAGCCCTTGACTAAATGTCGTCTAACTTGACAAATCTTGCATAAACAATCTTTGCAATTTTTCTTACCATCTCCCTTTAGTTCCTTCATCATCTGGAGCGTGTCATTTCTCAAGGTTCGCACTGAGCTAGGTTCACTGTCATCATTGGAGTTAGGGTCATCTTCTCCATGTCCTTTTGAGTGTGATGATTTATTTTTCTTACTTTTAATGTCCATGACTCGGTTGTATGCATCTTCATAAGATGACGGTGGGCCCACCTTCATTGTCCTCTTAAATGAGGGTACCAAGCCTTCAATGCACCATCGCTTCTTCAAGTCATCAACAGGTTCCTTTTCAAGTTTTCACAATACTTCTTTGAGTCTTCTATTATAGGCAAGGACGTTCTCATGTTAACCCTACTAGGTATTATAGATTTCCGCAACAATCTCATTGTCATCCCTCAAGTTTGAATTCTTTCTCAAAGGCTTCCCTAAGTGTTTGCCATGTTGCTTTCTTCAAGCTTGGTGCATTTGCGTAACAATCAATAAACACTCCCCAAAAGGTGGTTGGGAGCCATCTTAACGATATACATTCATCTATAGGCCCATTTACAATCCAAATGGTAATGTACATTTTGAAATGTCATGTGATCTTCTGATCCATCACCAGTGAACTTTGGAAGCTTATGCTTTTTTGGAGATGGAGTTGATGTGGTAACCATGGCCATGGTAACAGAACGTGCGATTTAAACATGATTAATTCTATTACTTGGCCCAAAACGTTATTTTCAACCCGGTTTTTTTGCGCTTTTTTCAGCAAATCAATCTGCAAAGCTTCGTATGATGAGGCAATTTAAAATGTGTCTACAATTAAAAAAAACTTAAATACACCCAAAACTTATAAAAAAAACTAAACCTAATCCTAACCAATAAACCTACCCCTCCTCTGTGATAGATATTATATTTGACATTCATTTGAACATATTTAATATTTTTCACTATGAAATATGGTGAAAATATTTCTCATTATAACTCCTTAATAATCTAACCTTGGATTAGTACCTCATGGCACAGATGTAGGTAGGGGAAATATTCATGCCTTCTTTAGCTCTCGCACTACACATGGAGTACAAACCACACTAGAGAATATAGGTTGTAAAAATATTGTTCACGAGCAGGCAAAGAGGACAATATCCAAATTTTGGTACAAATCTAGCATATAGTGGATGCAATTGCAGTTGCAAGTTTTGGGTTCATTGCCCCATTGTACGAGGCTTTGCATACTGATTTGTTGAAAGATATACAAAATGTGAGTGAAGCTCTTGCAAAACCTCGTAAGGAAAGGAAAAAATCGAGATGCATTATAATGTCGAATGTGGACAGATGAAGCCGCACACTCATCAACTTCCTTGTGTCATGTGACATTGGCACAATTTTTATTAAGAGTGTCGACGAATCTACGATTATAAAATCAGGCAAGACACTCTTTCATCTATTTGATGAGGTTGTGATTGAGGTGGGGCCACAAAATGCGGTCCAATTCATTACAAATAATGTTTGTGTGGTTGTTGGGAGGCTTCTTATGGAGAAATATGGAACTATGTTTTGGACTCCATATGTCGCACATTGTCTTAATTCGACCTTGGATGACAGACAAAATTTCATGGGTGAAAGAGGTTTTACAAAAAAGTCCACACAAGAGTGCTTAATATAATGCACACATTCATAGATGGCAATAAACTTATTCGGTGAAGGGTGACACGGTTTACAACCCACTTCCTTGCATTGCAAATTCTTTTTCAACAACAAATGAATTTAATATGAATGTTCATTTCAACTGAGTGGATGGAATCTTCTTTTGTGAAATATATAGAGAGAAAAATGGTGGCCGACTGTTTCATCACTATCTTTTTGGGAAGAGATAGATTAAATTATGTTATTCTTTGAGCCTCTAGTTCAAATTTTGAGACTCATCAATGGGGATAAACCCCCATAGGTTATCCATATTAGGCAATCAATAGGGCCAAAGATGCTATTAGGAGCAGATTGGAGAATAATAGGACCAAGTAGATGCCATTATGGGAGATAGTTGATAAAAGATTGGATCAATAGATGCATTCTCCCCTCCATGCAACTGGATATTTTTTGAATTCAACGTTATTCTTTAGTGGCTAATTTCGAGATGACGCACAAGTCGTAGAGGACTTATTTAAGCGCATGGAGGGAATGTTTCCTAGGGATCATTTGAGGCAGTTTTGGGAGAGTTTTTGATGTACAAGCAAGCAAGGGGTTTCTTCTCTAGTAAAGCAACCATCACAAGGAGGAAGACCTTCAAACCAAGTAGACAATTTTTCTACATATGTACAGTGAAAATGTTAAATTTTGATTCAATTGTGCATGTTACAATGTTGACAAAATATGTTTTTGCAGCACAATGGTGAGATTCTTTTGGCAAATAAGCTAAACACCTTCGATGGATGGCAATGCACATTTTGAGCCAACCTGCAGATCACCCGCTTGTGAACGTAGTTGGAGTGTGTTTGAACATTGATATTCCAAAAAACGTAATCAACGCACTCAGAATGAATGAATGATTTGGTGTTTGTACACCACAATCTTTACTTGAAGATGAAAAAAATTCAAGGTTAAGAAATATTGCATTTCTAATTCTCAATTCATATGGAAAGTTGATTTATATTCTTCTAAAGTATTATTCTCTAACTACTAACATATGCATTATATTTGATAATGTTAGGTGCCATCGAAGAAGATCAGCCAATTGAACTTGACAAAATCAATCCAAAATCTAAATGGCTCGAAAATAATGATGACCCTATTTATAATGAAGTTGACTTTGACTTGTTAGAGAAGGTTGGATACGACACTGAGGTTGTCTCTCAAATTAGGAGAGGCTCTAACCCTAGAGCTTCACCATCTTCCCCTATTGATCCCTAGTCTACCTCGTTGCCATTGGCTCCCTCCCATTTTTTATTCCTTTGTAAACGGCAATAGTATGCATTTTGAAATGCAAATGTAATGCAAATTAAATAGTTTAGAAAATAATGAAATAAAACAGTTTGCTGATTTTGATGGCATAAATCTCATTGCAAGAATTTGCAATTGAAATGCCTAATATGTATCTCTATAACTTTAAATTTAAAAAAAATAGTTCTCCTTTTTCCACATTTTTTTGACGGTTTTATGTTTTTTTTTACTTTTTCCCAATTTTTTTCAATTAATCACGATTTTTTGAAAAACACTTACACTTTTGAAAATATGATTTTTTTCCCAAACAATTTTTGCTAGTATGACCATGGCTCTAGTTACAAGTTACTTCGGGTGTGGTACTCCAAATACAAGTCTCCCCCTTAAGAAGGTTTGTGTTGGACATTTCTGCTCTATTAGCATTATCGGACACATTCCTACACTTGACATGTCCTTCGACAGGGATCTGTCCTCTATCTCACATGTCGTCAAGTCCCCTATTTGTGCAACTCTCTCCAACTTGTCGTTCAGGTTGCCCCAGACTTTTCACATGATTCTCGTGTAACAACCTCCAACCCAAATTAGTCAGCAAGGTCCAAACTTCCTCTACAAGGGGCTATAGCAATCTCTACCCACTCGTTATTGTGAGTGGCATAGGGTCCACTAGTTCCGGTTAATCCCTTGGTTTCAACACCGATTCTGGCTAGGACTTCTTCTAGGCTTTGAATTTCATTCCGACTTCTACTTCCTACTTCGCTTCATTGATTTTTAGAATTGGCTATCACAGGAGCCTTTATCTTCTCTCATGTTTCTCCACCAATCAAGTAGACGATTTAACTTCATGGTCCCCACCCTAACTATGTTTCTCTTTCTCTTGCCTTTGTTCGGAGTCAATAGTGTCATGTTTCATGGTTATGTTTGACACGTAGATAGTATAAGACAAGGGGGTGCTCTGGCATGATACTTTGTGAATTGACTTTAACTTGACCCAACATACACAAAATAGCAATTATATAACATACCATGGCAAAGCAAAGTATCTGAACAATAGCAGCTTGTATTTAAAAAGAAAAATCTCAATACAATTCGCACAATACAAGGAGAACCTGATATAACCACACACACCCTAACATACAATATGTTATATTAATGACAGGACCCAATGGTTGTCGATTAACCCAACTGTCACAACCAACATAATTAAGGGTCTTGCTACATCACTAACTAAATGCCAACAAAGGACTAACAAAACAATGTCAGCTTTAACAATACATGTTTTAATAATTAACGGTCTACAATTACTTCAACAGTTTAAATTTGTTCTCCGTGCGTTGCAATAAGTTTCCTAGCGATTCAAACCCCTTGAAGATTGGTCTCTCATTTTTTTTTGAGATCTCCATGTTAATTCAAAACTTAGTTTTCTTTCCTCTTCATCTCTAACAATGTCTACTAAACTTGGCAACAATGCCAACTAGTAGAGCAATGTAAAATTAAGTATAAAGAGTAAGATAATCACTATGAAAACAAAATTATGAGAATGAACATAAATTTGCGATGTGAATATAGAAAGTGCATGATTATTCCTAAACTATGATGATAACCTCATTTTTTAATAGGAGGCTCCTTATAGTCTTTGAAGGATTTTTACATTTACAACCGATGAGAGCAACAACTCCCCAACTAGTAATCATAGATCATATGCTTAATTCATTGTCATAGTGCACATAACTCACACATACATAATATCACAACAAGATTTGACTTTATTATTAACAGAATTGGTACAAAATGTCATCCAACCAAAGAGAGGCTAACATGGTAAATGTTGCCAATAAAATCCACTATGATATCCTTACTAATAACTATGCCTAGCAAGAGTTAATATGTTTTTCCAAGTGGTAGATGGGTAAAACGTGTGTTAAGCACAAGAATCTGAAGACTATTATAATTATAAGCATGATAATAATATGGTCTACACACCATTCTAAAGTACGGTCCAAGACTTAACAATATAAAACAAGTCTATTTTCAACATGATTTAATGGTGTGAGCCTAGTAATTTGTGATGCAACATTAGACTTACTAAACCATTAGGAAAACCCAAGAGATTTAAGGAAATTATAGATGCCATTTGACATGAAGATTGCATTTGTGAAGTATAATTCAAATGCATTCCAATTATATATGATAAGCCCATGTTAGTGACATTCTCGTACACTACCAACAAGTTGGTACTTGTAACCTCCTTGTTGGTGCTAAGACTATGCATTTAGGCAAAGTTGAACCTAGGAATCTAGTTACAGAACAGGCCCCTCTAGAAAACCTCAAAAAAGGGGTGATGAAGAAATGATACATATAAAAACTCCTATCTTAGGCACTTTAGGCAGTCCCTTGTTCTTGACATTACGTGCATTGCTTACCATGTCACTAACCACATTTGGTTACCAAGGGACGTTAATGATCCTTCCTAACATTATATTTGTCAAATCAATCTATTTATATATGATATTGATTTAACTTAACAGTGGCGCATGCAGAACAAGAATATGGATAATTACAGTAACAGATATATGAGGTAAAACTTACGTAAAGTAAATTTTTGCACAATATCCAACAAGTCCACTCAAAATTGCAAACGCAACCCAAACATCAGCTTGTGGCATGTCAAGAGAACCAATCAAGGCAACCTGCAAAAATAAACATGTTTATGTAAACTTTGGACTATTAGTTATTGGATTAGTAACTTATAATATATAATAAATACCTAGATTTTACAATTTTAGGAACTAGCATTAATGAAGAGTGAAGACATACCAAACCAAGAGCTGCCGAAATAAGAAACTTGACCCAGTCCATAGGAGTTAAGCTTGGATTCTTCTTTTCTGGCTGCACAAGTTCTTACATTAATGTCCGTTGCCCAACGAAAAATGTTTTGCATCAAAACTGCATTCTAAATCTTACCAGAACCAACTCCATGTCTGCCATTGGAATGTTCTTAAAATGTTTAATATGAATACTCCGATCTTCAGGTTGCAATATGTCTTTATGCAACGGTGCTTTTCTGCAAAAGTAAAATAGAACATATGCCAATGTGCTAAAGTATAAACTGCTCCACGTAGCTTTTAACTTTCAAATTTTGAAACAAAAACGTTTCCCTTCAAGAAAGGTCAACAAATGTATACAAATTATATGAGGTTCTCATAAACTATTAAAACAAGTGATACAAAATATGGAGGTTCTCATGCATAAAGTAGATAGAACCGCAAATATGATGAATGCTGTCAATCCCTGTCACATCTTCATTGGGAAAAATATGGACACAAGAAAGGAACTTCAAGGAAGAGAAAATGTATTCCTGACTCTCTTTGAGATTTGAGTTCAAGAAACAAGTTACCTGTAAATAACAATTATTCGCTCAAATTTTGGTTCTTGAATTGTGTTTTTGCCAAACAAATTTCGTAAGCTGGAGAAAGTTGGGAGCAAATCAGCCATGGATGCTCATCAATCTTTCATTTCCAATTTAAATGAAATGCATTCCTTTGTTTCTACAATTATAAACTATATACAAAAATATCATGTACCAAAACAAGCAGACTCATGACTAGTATTAATCATCACCTAAGTTTCATGTTCTCAATTCTGATGCGCTCAACGTACAAGTCCTGATGACACAAATTTTCGATTTCTTCATTTGTTCGTGGAGATTCTCTTCTACTTGCACTCCTCGGCTTTCTCGTAAATATTTTTTTAAGTCTGTTCACAAAAACAAAAGGTAGTAAGAGAAAACAGCATCCAACACCAACTCAAGTTTGACAAAACTAAGTCCAACTTCCAACACAATGTTTAAAAAATGCTTGTCTATTCTGTTAAGAATTATAATAGCATCTCCATTCTATAGCCTCCTGACCTAGATATCTGAAGAAGCCAATTCCAAGCTCGAGAAATGAGCATGTCCACCTTCTCCATGATAAAGTAATCAGTTGTGCGATCAATTCCAATGCCTCGGCGGAAAATAATATACTTCAAAACATAAGTGGAACAAGCATTTTGTTAGAGATTCAATCATTTCATCATTACATATTATATAAAGTTAAGCTCCAACTGTAATGTTCTGTTCCTCACAACTCACTTTGTCATGTAATGGAAGCAAAGAGTTTGGTTAACATTCATATCAAACTAGTATTTACAATCCATGAAGAGAAAAGCATAAAGGAGAGTGCCAATGAGGAAAACATCCATGCCTTACAGCTATTGCTCCTATTTTTCCTATATGACCAGTAAAAAAGGGATCTATTGCAACATGGCCACCAAGGACAAGAATAACCATGATCCAGGACAAATTTTCAAAACTCTCGCCAAAACTTTTGAGGCCTACTCAGCGAAAAATGGATAACAAGTGTTTAAGGATAGGTGTTGAATTAGAATACCCCTTTAGAGAAGTCATTGCCACCATATGCCGACTTATTTGACAGCAAATTTATATCAGTTATTTGACTCGTAAAATAATGATGCTCGTGTCCAAAATTGATTTACATGCAATTGCATTTCATTAAGTAAGATGCAAACAAAACCTATTTCAACTAATCATCTGTAAAACATAGGTTTAAAAAGAAAACAAATGCAATGATCAACAATAGCAAAAATAGAAACTTCACATAGTTTCATCAATAATAACGTTATGTCAATTAGAGGCTGGGATATACAAACACTAGATGATTCTGACACAAGACTCACCAGACAATCCAACTCGAGTTTCTCTAGATTTACAATGAAGCCTGAGTCTCACTCAACAAACAATATAAGGATGATATTTGTTTAAGCAACCTTCCACTACGGTTAGCAATTTAAAAAAACTTTCATAATTGAAAATCAATACCACAGTTTTGATCTAGGAAATGCAAAAAAATATATCAGAATTTGAATTCTCATTAAAAAAAAATCTTCTGCTTCTTTTATTTGAGCACACTTTATTGTCAATGTTTGCCACCATGCATTTCCATAACTTTAAAGGTTATTCCGCCTTAATTATTAAACCTAAGTTACCAATTTGGATTCAGTTTGGGTTCCCCGGTATGGCGAATTTTCGTTTTTTGCCTTGGCTACGGCTTGGGTTCGGCCATATAAAAAATACAAAAAAATAAGAAATATAGAAATTCTAGCCTGCCGCCTAATAAATAGGAAATCAGTGACATTAACCACATAATATACATATTAAAAACAAAATAACTAAAAAATACTGACAGAATGCCAAATGTTATGATAATCATAAATTTTAATAATGATAAATTACATCAAAATTAATATTCGTGTCATCTTTCTCTTCATCGAGAGCATCAACATCAACATTATGATGTGATTCATTAGAACCACAAGGACTAGCACTCCTGCCATTCCCGCTACCTAAGTTGTGTGCCACCAAAGAAGTGTCAATGTCAACTAATAAGTGGTGGGAAATGGAAGCATCTAAGACAACATCCTCTAGATCCATATCCCAATGCTTATCTTGCTAATTTTGTGATATATTTTGGATAAATAAGTGACGTTGTGCCTCATTTAGATTATCTTGATCATTTTGTGATAAAGTGATAAGTTATTACATTGTGTGTATCATCTACAGCTTGTGTTATCCTCTCTCTCTATGTGCATCTCATTACATTGCTTGTGGACTTGATCAATCTTGAAGGGTTTACGTAATCTGTTCTTGCATAAAATAGTATGTATATTTTGAAAACACTGGTAATTCAATGGAAACTTAATGAGTGAAAGGAAACTTTAGATGAATGATGAATTAATGGATAAATTTGTATTTGCATAACTTACAGCAAATATATACATTAGTTTTATGTCACGATATAACAGCAAACTCAAAAGTAAATTACCAAACAGGCCAACTAATACTGCAATGTGTTTCACTTAACTTTTAGGGTTTGCAATGTCTTTTTTATATTTTTAATTGTTGCTTGATGTCAAAATTTGAGAAAAAACACTAAAAGATGTTTTTACCTCAGATTTTGCCCGAGTTCTTCTCGAGTTCTGCCTGGGTTTGTACTGGATGACCTAGGTTTGTCCGAGTTCTTCTGCAGAAGAACCCGAACAAAAACGGACCGTTTCCCAGGGGAACCGAACCATACCCAAATTAGGTACATCATTGGGCATGGTTCTTCTGCTACTTTGGACAAATAGGTGTCTTAGCATTAAACTAAAAGTATATTAGATTTCAAGGAAACTACTCATGAAAATGAATGTCAGTTGGGACCATAGTCACAAGGTTTGGCCGAAGCTACACAAAATCCGGTCAGATCCTGATTTTTTGGCCAATCCAAATAAGTTCGTCCAAGTTGGCCCTTTTTTTTTCAAAAAAATAATTTTGCTTTATTTTTTATATTTTATTTTTTAGGTTTTCTGCACAAAAAAAGGCCCAAAAACCATAAATATCATATAATATTAACATTTTATATTATTTTATTAACGAATTTCATTGTATTTGTCAGTTTTACACATTTATAAAACTATGCTCACACACACACACACACATATATTGTATTTATTCCGGATCGGATTTTTTTTATTTTTTTCAAGAATTCCAAATTTCAGATTTTCTTGCCCTCCCGAACAGTTTTGGATTTCTGAACCTTGTGACTATGGTTGGGACTCCTTTACCCAGCTATGATATGCCATAAAAGTATAGTCTCACTTTTCCATAACTATTAGTCAGCCAACATCCACCTTTAGCTAGAATTTACATTTCTTTAGGATTAGAGTAACCAACTGGTACGCTAAAAGTAGGACTGCGAAAGAAAGAATAGAATCAGTTTTCCATGTGTAATATACCTAGTGTTTTCACCAAACAAAGAAGAAAATGGAAGAATTTGTATTCTAGCATAATAAGGAAAAACATTTTATGTCCTAAAGTAAGCTTGTTAAAATTAATAACCAACAAATATTTGCATAGCTTGCTTTTGGGTCCTTAGCTTGGTTGTTCCCACAAGGCTAAGGGAAGGAAAGAGAAGGGAACATGGAGGGGGGCTATTCTATGAACAAAAAGGCAAAAAGTACTTTAAATGTTATAATTTTCAGTTGAGTTTGCAAAAAAGTACTTTTAATCTTATGTTCACTTAAGTTGGGGTCATTGGAGCCTAAACTCTCAAAAAAAGAGTTTTAAAAAGATTGAGTGCTTATGTTTTAAAAAGATACAACCCTCCAACTTGGGTGCCACCCTTGGGGATTGAATATAAAAGCAATTGAGGAATCTTTTGAAGAGGTTATGTTGAATATTGAATTGCAAATTTTGATCAAATATGTCAATCTTAATTACCGCATCTTGAAGACAAAAACCTTCAAGAAGTGTCAAAGGTTTGGGGACCAAAACTGTCATGTCCCCTCTCTAGTACGACATGACACTTTACATGGATTTGCTATTCCAGACTCTCATAGGCAGATGGTGGTGATGAGAGTCATTTTTGCGTTTATTTGGTGATTGGATGGCTCATTATGCTCTTAGAGACATTATATTTATTTATTACTTTTTATATGGGGCCAAAATGTTATATTTTTAAATTAAGGTGCACTTTTATTTTATAAAGTTACTTTTTATTTATAAAGTGCAATGAGGTTTTATAAGATGTATTATGGATACTTATAGAAAAGTAAGCAGCTTCTAGAAGAAGTTTCCAAAAAAGTGCATAAATAGACCCCATGGGTCTCTCATTTGGCATCCGAGTCTATTTTCTCATTAAGTCTTCTTGAGCATTTGTGGGGCGTGATAGTCTGCAAATCTTCAGCATAATCCTTGAGAACGATACCTCTCAAGAGATTGCATAACTGAGGAAGTGAAAGATCTTCTGAAGGGTTGCACATTGGAAGTGGTATTCAACTATTTCATGTTGAGCTTCATTGAGTATTCAGACTTAGTTTGAGAGTTAACATTTTTGGAGGGCTTCCCAAGGAGATATATATATATATATATATATTATACAGTACCATACAAGTACGTCCTGTACCTGCAATAAGGTACAGCAGGGTTTGGCGTTTCCAGCATACTGATCGGGTTTCACAGGTGCAAGATTGGATGGAGCAGAATTAGTCGCTTGTGGTCTTTCAACTCACCTTGTGCATTCCACGCGGTTGCATTTGCTGGAAGAAACTTTAGCCAAAGTGGAGACTGCAGATCCAAATATTGTTAGATCGGTGATTGATGGATTTCTGGTTAAAGTACCTGTGAAAGATGGTAGTGCGTTGCATCAGTTGGATATCATTGACAAGTACTTCTCAAAAGAACAGTGGAGGATATTCTGTCTGATCTTGAGCTTAAAAGTAAATCTGTGGCTGATCAGTGGCTAAAGTCGAGCATTCAATCATTGAAAAAAAGCATCACCAAACAGCGTTAAATTTACATTAAGATCGATAAGAGAAGGTGGGGTCCTGATTTCGTCAGCAACAACAATACATCCATAGTAATTAACGGCATAGTCCAGGTTCCTCTTCTTAATTGTCATTGCTTATAAGGATTTGTTGTCACAGTCACTGCTATATCAGTCATTGCATAAACAATGCTAATTGATGATCACATTTTGGTTATGAGGGCTTACATTTGTAATCACTGATTTTGTAACTAGCTGTATTAGTGATTCTAGGGAGAGGTTCTATTTACATTAGCATATCTATAATAGAGATTCAATTATGTGCCAAACCTTTGTATTCCGTCCATGATAAGAAAGGATATTATTTGCATCTAGTTGCATTGTCTTGTTGAAATCTAGAAGTTGCAATCTATTGAAAAGGATCTATATCTCCATTGAATGAATATATTGGCACTAATTTTTGAATCATTGAGTTGAGTGGATTTGTTTCATATTCAGTTTACACTTACAGCAGTATAGTTTGATTACTTACCAACTATTTGACAAAATTCCATAGTGCAATATTAGTGTTTTAATGATCCTACTAGTGAGGGTCATTACAGTGGTATCAGGGCCATCATGTGATTAGTTAAACAACAGATGAGTGAGAGAGAAATCAGATATTATAGCAGGGAACAGCGGAGACAACCATATCAGAATCCTCAGGTCGAAGGAGATTCATTGTCAGAAGCATTACGAGACACCGGTAAATCAGTTCAAAATATGGCAGAGGAAGATAGTGATACAAGAGCGGAAAGGAAATTTGACACTATGCTTGATATGATGTCACGCTTATTAGCAAGAATGGATCAACAAGCTATTCTAGATCAAAATCATCAACACACAACTGAACATAGTGGAGTTAATGAGGAAAGGTCAATACAACGCGCTGGAAACACTAGAGGATCAGCCTCTAGGCCTCTTTTTCCCACCTTTACACCAAGAGAAGAACAATTACATGATGCTCCAGCTACTCCATTTGAGGACGAAGCTAGACGGGCCTACTTGGAGTATACCACTCTCCCTCCTGATATGAGAGAAATATGGACATTTGATCAATTCATGAATCAAAGAAATGAGAAAGGAGGAAGAAATGATCGCTACGCTCCAAAGAATGACTATCAACAAGCACTTGGTAAGATTTCCATGCCTTACTATGATGGAAGTAACAAATGCACAGCTAGGTGTTGGATTCAAAAGCTTGATAATTATCTTTCTTTGAGACCAATGCCTGAAGAGGATGCCATAAGATTTGCCACACTACATCTTGAAGGACCTGCTCACGAGTGGTGGTATCATGGGTTAGTCACTCTTGGACACAACCTTATCACTACATATGAGGAGTTTACCAACAGGCTGATTGAAAGGTTTGAAGTCAAAGATCTTGAGGTGAGTTTCTGTGAATTGGCACAACTAAAACAGCATGGTTCCCTTGATGCTTATATTAATGACTTCCAGAAACTAGCAGCAACGGTACCTGATATTTCAGAACGGAGGCTAGTCATGTTATTTATATAAGGGTTGACTAAACCACTCAAGGGGTGGGTTAAGGCCTTTAATCCTCTCACATTTCAAGAAGCCATGAAGAAAAGCCGCAGTATGGAACTTGCAGCGTCAACAAACAGGTTCGGTTCAAAGGGCTCTTCATCATACAGAGATAATAAAGAGGGATTCAACAAAGATAAAGAGAAGGATGATGACACGAAAGGCAAATCAGCTACACCCTTGGATAAGGAGACGCTTAATGCCCTGCATAAGAAGAAGTTATACTTCTATTGCAAGGGTCCATATGAGTTTGGACATGACTGTCCTATGAGGCCTAAGGGAAAGGCCAACAGGGTGATGTGGGCTTATTACGAGTGCTCAGATTCAGACAACTCAGAGTACCATGATCCTGATGATGCAGAGCAGGAACAGGAGGTAGATAATGCTGAACAAAGAGAGGAACCAGAGTTACATTTACTGGAGGCACGTCTATCTAGTATTCAGAGAGAGGGATCTTTCAGACTTAGAAGTGTCTTGGCAGGACGAAAGGTTATTACACTCTTGGATACTGGTGCCACGCACAACTTTATTAATGCACACGTCGTGGAGAGGTGTGGGCTAACTACTAAGGAGTTTGAAGGACTAAAAGTTAAGGTGGCTGATGGATATACTCTTCGATGTGACAGGATGGTAGGTGATCTACCTCTATGCCTGAACAACTATGAGTTCAAGGCAGATTATCATGTGGTCAACATGGGTGACATGGAGATAGTGCTTGGGATGCAGTGGCTACATTCGTTGGAGGAGATTACCCTGAGATTTAAGGATATGGAGATACGGTTCGAGGTAGATGGCAGAACACATGTGCTGAAGGCTATTCGTAATAGTGATGTTAGGACTATTACACTTAAGAGGATGGAGAGGCTAGCAAGGCATAATGATATAGAGTGGGCAGCGATTTGTACCTTGATGCAGCACAAAGCTGAATATCATCTTGATATTCAGAAGTTGAGAATTAAATATGAGAAGGCATACATCAAGATTCCACCAAGCAGACCGCCAGATAGAGGCATTGAGCATATTATTGAACTGGAGGAAGGCGCTAAGCCTATCATGATCACACCATACTGACACCCAAAGCGACTAAAGAATGATATTGAGAGGACCATTAAGGAATTGCTAGCCATGGGGCACATCCGACCAAATAGCAGAGTGCATAATGTATTCCATGTGTCACGCCTCAAGAAGGCGTTGGGTCAGAGTATGGTGCCTTCTACAGTGTTACCTCCCTTGGATGATGAGGGGAAGTTGATCTTGGTTCCAGAATCCATCTTGGATAGCAGAGAGAAGCAGCTTCGCAGGCGGGTGATCAGAGAGTACTTGATTAAGTGGAAGGATCTACCCGTTGAGGATGCTACTTGGGAGGGTGAGGCCATTCTGCAGCATCCGACATTGAGATTGCTTGAGGCCAAGCAATTTCAGGAGGGGCGGACTGTCATGTCCCCTCTCTAGTACGACATGACACTTTACGTGGATTTGCCTATTCCAGACTCTCGTAGGCAGATGGTGGTGATGAGAGAATCATTTTTGCATTTATTTGGTGATTAGATGGCTCATTATGCTCTTGGAGACATTATATTTATTTATTACTTTTTATATGGGGCCAAAATGTTATATTTTTAAATTAAGGTGCACTTTTATTTTATAAAGTTACTTTTTATTTATAAAGTGCAATGAGGTTTTATAAGATGTATTATGGATACTTATAGAAAAGTAAGGAGCTTCTAGAAGAAGTTTCCAAAAAAGTGCATAAATAGACCCCATGGGTCTCTCATTTGGCATCCGAGTCTATTTTCTCATTAAGTCTTCTTGAGCATTTGTGGAGCGTGATAGTCTACAAATCTTCAGCATAATCCTTGAGAACGATACCTCTCAAGAGATTGCATAACTAAGGAAGTGAAAGATCTTCTGAAGGGTTGCACATTGGAAGTGGTATTCAGCGCATTTTATGTTGAGCTTCATTGAGTATTCAGACTTAATTTGAGATTTAACATTTTTGGAGGGCTTCCAAAGGAGATAAATATATATATATATATATATATATATATATATATATTTTATACAGTACCATACAAGTACGGCCTGTACCTACAATAAGGTACAGCAGGGTTTGGCGTTTCCATCATACTGATCGGGTTTCACGGGTGCAAGATTGGATGGAGCAGAATTAGTCGCTTGTGGTCTTTCAACTCACCTTGTGCATTCCATGCGGTTGCATTTGCTGGAAGAAACTTTAACCAAAGTGGAGACTGCAGATCCAAATATTATTAGATCGGTGATTGATGGATTTCCGGTTAAAGTACCTGTGAAAGATGGTAGTGCGCTACATCGGTTGGATATCATTGACAAGTACTTCTCAAAAGAACAGTGGAGGATATTCTGTCTGATCTTGAGCTTGAAAGTAAATCTGTGGCTGATCAGTGGCTAAAGTCGAGCATTCAGTCATTGGAAAAAAGCATCACCAAATAGCCTTAAATTTACATTAAGATCGATAAGAGAAGGTGAGGTCCTAATTTCGTCAGCAACAACAATACATCCATAGTAATTAACGGCATAGTCCAGGTTCCTCTTCTTAATTGTCATTGCTTATAAGGATTTGCTGTTACAGTCACTGCTATATCAGTCATTGCATAAACAATGCTAATTGATGATCACATTTTGGTTATGAGGGCTTACATTTTTAATCACTGATTTTGTAACTAGCTGTATTAGTGATTCTAGGGAGAGGTTCTATTTACATTAGCATATCTATAATAGAGATTCAATTATGTGCCAAACTTTTGTATTCCGTCCATGATAAGAAAGGATATTATTTGCATCTAGTTGCATTGTCTTGTTGAAATCTAGAAGTTGCAATCTATTGAAAAGGATCTATATCTCCATTGAATGAATATATTGGCACTAATTTTTGAATCATTGAGTTGAGTGGATTTGTTTCATATTCAGTTTACACTTACAGCAGTATAGTTTGATTGCTTACCAACTGTTTGACAAAATTCCATAGTGCAATATTAGTGTTTTAATGATCCTACTAGTGAGGGTCATTACAAAAACATCCATTTCTACTACTTGAACAGCGCTATTCAAAGGCTGAAATTGAGCTTTAAAATTGCATGTGTACATGTAAGTGGATCTACAAAGGTGCTTTTGGACACCACCTATATTGAAAAATATTGCAAACCCTATCGAAAGTTGGTTTTGACGAATTTGTAGGTCTTGGACAGTGGCGACTTGCTTGTAGAGCTTGCACGTGGTGTTGAAGACCATTCCATGGTGTGGCGACTTGCCTAAAGAGTTGAACGAGCTATTTGGAAGGGTTCGTTGAAGTCTACAAATGTTGCATAATATTCTACTTGATTTTCCAGCTTTGGCGACTTGGCTTGAGGGCTGATCTTGGGGATTTTAGAGCTGATTTGGAGTGTTCGTGAAGCCTAAAATATTGCAAATATTTTATACTATTTTTCCAACTTGGGCGACTTGCCCTAGGAGTCTTTTGAAGGTCATTTGGAGAGTTTTTGGTGAGTTTGAACAATCTGAATTATTTTATATAATTTTCTGAGGTAAGGCAAATTAGTTTGAAGAAGCTTTTGGACATCTTCATAAAGGTTTACGACTCCGTTTTGGGAAGGTACACTTGTTTCATTTCTAATTTATTTGGCAATAATCATAAGTATTTGAAAGGTTTTTTGAAAGGTTAAGGCAAGGATTTTGATTCTGAAATTCTGCCCTTAATTTCTGAATTGGGCGATTCACTTGGAGGAGTTGAGCAAGGGTTTAGAATGTCCTATTTGGCCCTAAACAATAGAGCATTATTTATTGCTAAAATTGGTGGATTTTATAACCTAATTCCAGCTGGTTTGGTATGCCAACAAGTCTGATTTTCTGAGTTAATTCATGCAATTTAATCCCTAAGTGTGGCAACTTTGTTGGAGAAGTTCTAATCATGTTTTAGGCCCTAACATTGGCCAATTCTTATATGAATTGTATGCTGTAATTTATCTGCAATTTGTCTTTAGTTATAGAGGGTGACCTAAGTTGGATTTGGTGACAAGAAAGGGACTTTGAAATCAACTTGGTGGCGTTGAGGGTTTGGAGTGGAAAATACATCAATTCAGCTCCTTGTCTTCAATCAGTGTGAGCCATAGTTGGCCAATTCTCATAAGGTATTTTTCTAATTATTGTTGGGTAATTGGAAGTGTGAGATTTTCAGTTTAATGATGCATATACAAAACTAGGGTTGGCTAGTTTTAATTTTCAGAATTCAGATTTTGTTTGGAATTTGTTTAGGGGTTTGTTAGAAAACCCTCTTTTGCATCATTGTCCTAATTTGGGGACATTACATTCCCTGACCATTTAACAGAATGAAAACACAAACCATCAAAGTATGGAATGCCAAATTCAAACAATCCAAAAAAAACCATCACTAGAGATACCAAATGTAGTTTATATTCATTTTCATTGAGAGATACATTATACCATGCTTACACAGACTGGATATCATACTTGACTACACATTATATCGCAACAGATTCAAGCTGGTGTAGCCTTACATAATGATATTAAATGGCCACTTTAAGGCCGAAGAAGTTAGAATCGGCTACCAATTCCAAAAGCTAAAGATCAAGGAAAACCAGCAGCAATCAAAATCAAAACAGCCCTTCAACACAAAATTGGTTGTAACTAAAACCGCTGAATAAAATGGGTATACTTGAGGTGAACATGCATAGAAGGAAGTGGCAGGGATTGTCAAGACGCCTCTTTCCATGCACTATCTCCTTCATGCCACCCACACAGGAATTTCCTACTGAGTAGTTGGGTCCTACTTCACCAAAAGTTGGTAGTGCCCCAAAGCAGGCGCAACTCCTCTCCTAGGTCGTGCCCCTGCTGCTACCATTTCGACTTGCTCTTAAGTCACCCTCTTTAATTCTCAGAGGGATGCCAAGGCACTCATTGAACTCTTTCTAGATTGGTTGAAGATGTAATTAATGTCCCTCTTCTAATGGACATGGGAGGAGCTTTCTTATTCACAACAATGGCAGACGGGCCTTTTGCACCCTAAGAATAATGTCCTTGGATTGACGATGTCACCTCATGGATTTTTTACCCTTTTCCTTGTGTTGGGTCCTACCGCACTGGGTCAAATGATGGCAGCTACAGAACTAGAGCATCACTCCTCAAAATGAATTTCCCATGATAGATTCCAAGGATTGAATTTTTGAGATAGACCAGCAAGGAGACATCATTGATTTTCAAACTAGCCACATCCTAGTACAAAGCCTCCACATCTTTTTTCATCTTTTTATATTCTCCTCAACCAACTCGTGCTCCCCTTACAGGAGCCTTTCTCACCACAACACCTTCCTCCTTTGACATAGTTGACCAAGTTTAGGAGCATCATCTGAGATGAGGGTGCTTAGATTGGATTCAAACTACCCCTTTAGAGAATCAAGGTTCCTCTTAACCCCATACTTAAACTCCAAATTAGAAGGTCTAAGCACAGGGTTAACCATGTCTATTGTTTTCTCATCAAGTGCATTAAATCACATTTTAAAAATTTGTCAAAAATGGATCCTCCATACTTACCAGAGCCCTACTTTCTATTGTGTTGCAAGTCCCTCGACCCCATCATCAGTGGCCATGGCCACTGTTTATCCCCACCATGAATTCAAGCAAAAGATCAAGCAAAAATAGATGACAAGGAAAAAGAATGAGATTGAGGGAAAGGCAAGCAAGAGAGACAATTATACCTGAACCATCATAACATTCAATCAATCAAACCTTACAATAGCTCAACAATCCCACACATGCGCAAGTAGAGAGGGAAGGGGAATAAAATCCTTTTTTATTCAAAGTATAAAACTTAGGCTTCCCCAAGATCCTTTGAAATTTAAATATTTGACTTACAGCTTAGGACCATGGCCCTAAGTCCCTCATGAATTTCTTTAAAATGGCCATGGATTAATCCTTGTTGGTCTTGAGAAACGTTAACATTGGCTAGAAGGTTTGCAACCTGGAGGTTTATTAGCTTTTAAATAGAAATGAATAAAATTGATCAAAGAGAAGAAAGAAAGGAGACCCCAAACTTCTACTAGGACCCCATCGAAATTTTCCAACTCGGATTAGAGCCTCCTTTCATTTCCAAAACTATGATTTGATACTCGCCCTTCCATAGAGATGAGTCATAAATTAAGGTGAATAGGCGAATAGCTATTTTAAGTCCTCATAAAACCAAGAGCCTCTACCTCATTTTTGGTACAATGAGCAATATTCAATAAGTTGCCCCACAAAAAAAAAATCAAAATCACTTGCCCTTCCATAGAGATGAGTCATAAATTAAGGTGAATAGGCGAACAGCTATTTTAAGTCCTCATAAAACCAAGAGCTTCTACATCATTTTTGGTACAATGAGCAATACTCAATAAGTAGCCCCACAAAAAAAAATATCGAAATCACTGAAGAAACTCCTACACCAAGAAGCCCATATTGTTTAAAAAAATCATATTGTGTTGTTAGGAATGTTAGCACGTGACTATATATTTGTGAGTGTGTGAGAGTAAGAATAGGGTTGAGTGAGATGTACAAGTTGTTAAAACAACTCACTCATAATAGTTTGTGTGGTTATTCAAGATAAGCCTAACTCCACTATTGTAGGAGAAACAAAGGCTATATGTAAACAATGTATTGTTGAATAAAATTCAAGTGTGTTATTGACAAAAACTGGTATCAAAGCAGGCATTTTGAGAGCAGAATAGCAAGAGCGATGAAAGAATGATATACATGTAAGGGTCAGCCATAGTACTTCTCTACTGCCCCAAGTGATAAGAGCCATATCATTAGAAAACATATTATACTAGTTTTGTATTGTTTTAGATTGTGAGGCGTCCACCTGAGGTGTTTTGTTTCTATAGTGTGATAGCAGTTGTAGAAAAAGAGATTAAATCAAGAAGTGATTTAGATGGTGGAAGGTGTGCAACAACCTAGGCAGATCAGTTTCTAGAATGCTAAGAGAAAGAGAGAATAAATAGAGGGAGTACAATAGCCTATACAATTGTGAAGGAGATTGGCACAAAGATCTGTACATTTTTTAGAATAATAGATCCCATCATGAGTCTAGATCCGCATCTATTTCTCGCATCCCTATGTGACTGCTTCAGAAAACATCTGAGAATCAATTCCGTGTTCATCTGACTCTACGGTTCTGCTGATTACGCATTTTGCTATAGGTAGAACAACGCCAGAGATATAAGCAACAGCCAATAATATCAAAAATTAGAAGGGCAGCCTCTTATTGATGAAGCACCATATATATTTAAGGCGGTTTGGGAAATTGGAATGAATGAATGAAAGATTTTAATAACGTCCACAAGACCAAGCAATCTATGGAACCAAGAGCTATAACAAAGTTGTCCTGTGCTAACACAACCACTTGACATAAGGGTTGTCCTAGTACCCTTACAAAATTTATAATCCCTTCTCAATGCTAACTCTTCTACTATGGATCTTGATTAGAAAACTTGTTTTATTTAACTTTGCCTCTTCAAATAAGTCAATTAAGTTTTCAACCCTCAAGTTGTCTTTGTATTTGATATGGATGTCACTGTAGGTTGCACACTCCATTATTAAGTGTCATTTTGTCTCCACTACTCCCTTATCACAAAATAAAAATGTTTTTGTTTCCCATTCTTACTTGGGTACTGTCCACCTGTTGGTTTCACACCTAAGATGGTGTGAGCTAGTCCTTAACTGTGCCATCAACATCTTTGCTTTCCATTTGATTTTTGCCCCTATGTATGCCTTTTCTTCGTGATCCCATGTAGGATTAAACTCTTTGATCTAGTACGCTTTTTTCCATCCCAATTGCTTTGTCCACATGGTTGTCCTGAATTTCTCTCTCACGTACTTTTTTAGTTCCTCGTTGGTATTTGGCCATTCTTGCATGTCGATGTCCCATTTGTTCATCTATTTGTTGTTTTGTTTCATCTACATGTTTTTTCTTCTACTTAGCTCTTCTTCTATTACCATTTTGGGCCATCCATGATTCTCCATACTTTGCTTTTTTTTTAAATACTAGAATGTCCAAATCATTGTCGATGCTTCCAACGGAAAAGTACTTGTTTCGGCTAATAGAATTTCATATAGAACTGAGGCTTTGACTTTGAACCTGCTTGTGATTAAATGTTTTTGGATTCTCTTTATTTGTCTAGAATTTAGATCAGACACATTGTTGCCCCAAACATCACATCCATATAAGACCATTGGTGTGACAAGTAGGCCGAACAAGGTTCTCATGGTTTTCCAATCCCATAATTCTGCATTCCTGCACCTGTTTTGCAGTGAGTATAAGGCCTTCCACCCCCCTTGAATTCTTTTTGCTCTAGAGGTCTCCCAACTGAACTTGTGAAAATCAAGCTCGAGATACATGTATTCTTCCACTACTTCCAGCAAGATTCCTTCGAAAAAGAACTCAATTTGTTTATTTTCTCCATAGAGAAAAGATCATGACTTTATTTTTTCTAGTATTCACTTGCATTCCCACCTCTTGGTAGAAGAGCTCTAGAGCCTTCAAGTGCTCTCTCAAACAATGAGTTGTTTTTGCATTAGAATAAGATCATTTGCATATAAAAGTAACTTTACAACATAATTAGCTAGGTGGACGCCCCCTCCACTAGCAATATCTATCCACTCCTCTAGTTTATCAATGTATAGCCTAGACAAGGTGGGAGATAGAAGAGATCCTTGTTTGACTCCAATGTCACTTCCAAAACATTATAACATTCATTCACTTGTTCTGATTTTGGTCTTAGCTTGCTCATAAAGTCTATGCACAGCCACTCTATACTCATCTGGAACTCCACGCTCCATTCTACTCCAAAATTTACTTCTACAGACCATGTCAAAAAAAAATTTGAGGTCAACAAAGCAACAAAAAGCTTTTGCTCCCTGAGCATCCCATACTTTTTCAATCAAGTGTCTAAGAGTGATGAAGTGGTTGATAATAGAATGTTTCAACCTAAACACTACTTGACCTTTTGCCCTTTTACGCTCTTTTTCTCTCCAACTGCTAATTCAATGCTTTATCATGCTACCAAATAGCTTTCCAAAGAGGGGATTGACCATGATAGTTCGATAATAGACGAACTATTGATATCCCCACTTTTATAGAGGGATAACGACATTAGTTGTTCAATATGTCGAAAAGCCTTCCTGAATGATATCATTGAATATGCTTTTGATGTGTGGTGTTAAGGTTTCTAAGCCCCATTTTAGATATTCAGCTTGCATTCCATCTATGTCTTGCACCTTACCCCTTGCTAGTCTTTTTATGCCTTGAGTAATATCCGTCATAGAAAATAGCTTAGTTGTGTTGATTATAGGAGGGTTATCTTTATCCTAAACTCTTTCATAAAGTAGCTTTGCATATTCCAATCATTGGGTATTTGTAATATTGTTCTTTGTTTGTTTTCTTTTTTGCTGTAGTTCCTTCCAAAAACCTTTGGGATTATGTTTTCCAAGAGAAATTAATTATTTCTCCTTTTGTTCATGTAGCTTTCTTTTTTGGACTGAATGATTCTTTCATAAGCCTTTTTTGTTTTCTTTGGTCATTCCAAGTCTTCTCGAAGTTCTTTTTGTTGTTTTGCACTCTTCATCATACCACGAATTTGTCGGAAAACTACTTGCACTTCCACTCTTAGGTCTACTTCTTTTGCATGCATTTAGAGCCTTTTAAATTAAGGAAATCAGCATGTTGTTTAATGGACAATTGTTCATACATGAAGTACTATTCTTTGTTCCCTAAAAATGTTGTTCAAGTGCTGCTTTGAAGAGTTCTCGATTCTCCTGAGTCATGAGGATACTACCTTGAGGAAATCTCTTCCTTTACTTGTGGTGGTGTTGTCCTCCATGTTGATGATTTATGTGCATGTTGAACTTTACGTATATTGGATTGTGATTTGATTTCATCTCCATAGGGCAGTCTCCAAATTCAAGCTTTATCAATCTCGGGATAGAGCTCTGTGAGCAAATAATATAGTCTCCCACACTTTGACCATTATAAGTTTTACAAGTAATGTTCCCTGAATTCGGTCATGATTTCATGCCATTGCATATAACCTTGTCATACAAACTACATAGTCCCAATAGTTTTGCTCCATATTATGTAACTCCTCCCTTTCCATCTTGTGATTTCCTTTCCCAACACCAATCTTTTTCTTCTTCTAACCATAACCGATTATTTCTCACTCCCCCTTCATTCCTCAAATTAAGAGTTTGGTTGTTTGTTGTTCGTGCATTTGAGTCCCCTACTATCAAGACTTCTCCTAAGGTGTTGACTACTGAAATGTCACTTTTTATCGACACATAAGGGTCTTTACAGTCTAACTTCCTCTTCTTAATGTTTTTGAGCCTCTCAATGCAAAATAACAAGCAATGAGCTTAATTGTGAACTCATTTTCTGCTATTTTCATCCATGTCTTATTTATTTGGGTCCTCTTTCTCCACTTTTATAATTCGACACCATGTTTCTTTGATTAGCATTGTAACCCCTCCATTTCCCTTGCCACTTTCCGTCCTTTCATTCCAAACTGATATTTCTTATGTCCTTCAAAATTTGGAACTTTGCGGCCTTTGTGTTCATGAGTTTCAGTAAGAATGATAATGTTTTTTCCCTCTACTATGAACACCTACCCAGGGCCTCTTCTCCAAGGGTAACCTCTACAATTCTAGCTTACCAAGGTCAAATGCTCCTAGGGGACCTGAGTCCCAATTTATTGTGTGTCATTTGGTAGCTGATTTGAGTTCTTCCATTTTGTAACCATGCCCATTTTCGTGCAGCTCTTGTTGCTTTCACTTTCTCCAATTCTTTATTTCTTTTTGTTGCGTGGGGGTTAAATCTTCATCCAGGTAGAGATGTGTATCCCTCTAAGAGACCTTTTGTTCCTTAATATCTTGTTTTTGTCTTTTGTGTACTTCATGACAACTCTTACATGTCTATTCTTTCCTCCTATCAATTTTCTCATTCTATTTGCTTGATGAATATGTCATGTCCAATGCAGTTGGTCTGCCAAGTAGTCTCATGCTAATTTGTTGGTCTTCTCATTCTCACTGTAGTCTTTCAATCCTTTAATAATGGTGTTTTCAGCCCTATCATGTCTATCATTTTCTTGTCTTATTTGCATTCTAACATGTTTTTCTATTATCTCCCTCTGTTCACCTAAAGGTCCTCTTACTGCTTGTGCCCAAGACTTGGTCTCCTCATGTTGGACTCCCAAGTGACTTTTTTACTTTCGTATTTGCAATTGCGGATCAAGACTCATTTGTTTGTGGTGCATTCCTTCCTTCAATCACTTATGGCTTATTGTCCTCTATTGTTTTCAAATGATTTAAAGCTTGTTTTATCGTCGTCAACTCTTGTTGCCTCTTTTCCATCATGTTCTGCAAGTTGCTTACTTGTTCCTTGTGTATTTTATTTTCTCTTACAAGTTTCCAATTAGAATCTATAACCACTTTAATCTTGCTATCCTCATATTGTTTCATTGTTTTAAGTCTTCGACCCTCCTTTTCATGTTCATTCATTCATTAACACAACTTAGGTGACTATATTAGTGGTGTTGATGTTGGGCTATTTAGTTCCTTGCTTTCTTGCTTCTCTTCAGCTCTTTCCCCTTTGTTTGCCAAATAATGTGCCTTGGAATGAATCATTGTTTTGGAAGCTGAAGTCTTTGCGTGGCGAGGTGAATCTAGAACCACCTAGGCGTCACCTGCTTTTATTTGCTCGTGCAACATCAATACTCGTGCATTTTGTTCGTCAACCCTTTCCATCAACTACCACAAGGATCGACATCAATAAAAGTCAAAATATAGATAAGTCTGCGTGGTTTTGTTAAATAAGCCTTAAAATAAAATAAAAAGACACATTGTGAAATTACATTTTATAGTTGAAATTTGTAGGCTTTAGTTTTATTTTTATAGTTTATGTTTTATTGTCTATCGTGATATGTTGTTTTATAGTTAAATGTATTTATTTGTTTAAACATTAGAATTTAAGCTTTATCATATAGGTTGTCTATAGTTTTGGTTAATAATGTTATTCAAAATTAAATTGTTATAGCATGTCATTAGGTTATAAGTTATAGTCTACAGTTTGTGGTATAAAGTCATAGTGAAAGTTTGAATAAATATAAATTAGTGTCAGTCCTTCCAAATAAATCATGTGTCAATTGTCATCAAAATTATCAAATTTTCTCCTTGTAATGGATGCAATATCGATCGAACCCAGTGTTCAAATTGGAATCGCTGTCTATTCTGTGGGGGCAGAATTTTGCTAATAAAAATGACATGCAATGTGACAGCCTACTGAGCCAAGGAAGCTGGAGGTTGTCCGTCAAAAACCTTGAATTCGTCGCTAACTCAGAGGTTGCATACCATAATAATGGAAAAATATATGCGCCAAATCAACTAATGCCAAGAACAATGATCAATGCAGTGGCTATTGTTTACGTTGTTTGCGATTGGGGAGCAAGGATCAAGTATAGAGGATACATATGCAAAATTCAGTGAGAAACCCAACATTCACTGAAGACAGTGAAGGCCCAGTCTTTAAATCTTAATTTTGTTTTTGTTTATGTGACAGTGAGAAGCCTAGCACTCACTGTAGACAAGAATGACAAAATGGCAATAATGGCAAAATGTCTGCACCATTTGAGTTAGCCTTGATTTTGTCTCTAACTTAGAGGTTGCGTATTGCAATAATGGCAAAATGTTTGTGCCAAATCGACTAATGCCGAGAATAGTGATCAAGCAATGGCTACCATTTATGTTGTTTGCGATTGGAGGGCAACGATCAAGGAATGAGGTTACAAATGCAAAATTTAGTGAGAAGCCCAGCACTCACTGAAGATGGTGAGGACCCAGTCTTTAAATCTTTATTTTGTTTTTGTTTGTGTGACAGTGGGAAGCCTAGCACTCATTGCAGATAGATATGTATATACCTACTTTCATATGTGATGTGTTAGTGAGAAGCCCAACACTCACTAGAAGTGAACATGAACAGATAGTTGTGTTCATGCATGTGTCAATGAGAAGCCCAACACTCAAAGTGAAAATGGGAACATATAAGTGTGTCCTTGTTTACGTATGTGTCAGTGAAAAGCCCAACACTCACAAAAAGTGAAAGCATAAACAACTTGTTCACGTAGGTCATCACAAGTAGCAAAATGGATGTATCTGTGGTGTTTCTGAACATACGTGTATGTGTTGATGTACATGTTTGGTTCCAGTAGGTGTGGTGTGGTTCTTTTTCCTATGTTCACACTAAGGAGAGGAATGTTAGGAATATTAGTGTGACGTAATGTATTTGTGACTATGTGGGAGTGAGAATAGCATTGCGTGAGTTGTACAAGTTGTTGAAACAGCTCACTCATAATAGTTTGTGTGGTTATTGAAGATAAGTGTGACACCAATATTGTAGGAGAAACAAATACTATATCCATAATGCCAAGATATGGATATCGGTACCAATACACCATTTTTTTGAAAAATAGGTGGGTACAGGGAAACCACAATATATATTAAAATTAAATTAAATAATAAATTTAAATTAAAAATTAAATAACATGCCTAGGATGGTGACAACAGTGGCGAGTGCAAGAGCAGGGAAGGCAATGACGATAGTGGCGCCAAGGCAAGGGCCTTTGGTTATGGGAAGGTGTTGACGGAGCTTAGCAAGCGGTGTGGGGTTTTTGTGGCTAAGAAGAGTTTCAAACACGTCGTTGTGGATTCTCTAAGAACAACTAAGGATGAGGCAAATGAACTTGGATCTCCTCCACACACAACAAATCCAGGTGGTGCTCTGGTGTTCGAGGATTGCCCTAACTTTGGGAACCCCTTTCACAGCCATAATGAATATTGCAAGCTATGCATTCTTACAAAAAATACGCTTTCGTCCCTTAAGTTGGCTAAGCAACAAGTTGCTTCGATGGGGTTTCAGGATGAGCTTGGAACTGGCAAGGAGGTGGTAGATGGTTCAATGTAGAGGGCGAGTCGGGTGAAGGCCACTGACAGTATTCATCCCCCAATCATGAAGCAGAGGTGTGTTTGGGGTACAATCCCCTAAAGCTAGCATTGGAAGCTGCTCTACTTTATATCCCAAACGATGCCCTAGACCAATTTGCTTTGGATATGGAGCAGTGCTCTCTTGTGGGCAGATTTTGGGGTCCACATCCTCCTTTCTCTAAATTTTGTGTGTGGATGGACTCCACCTGGAAAGGTATCATCCAGGGCTTGCTAGCGGTTCTCCACAATGGTTTCTTCCTCTTCCAGTTCCAAACAAGCAACGATCAAGATTGGGTTTGGTCCTCTGGGACTTGGTTTCATGGGCAAGCGGGACTGATTTTATGCCCTTGGAAGCCTCTCTTCAATCCCCTTTTTGAAGTGTTGGACCAATTCCCCGTTTGGATACATCTGTATCATTTGCCTTTATTGCTTAGAAACTCAACTTCTATCAGGTTCCTTGCTGAGACAGTGGGTTCCGTAGTTAAGATTGATCCAGAGGTGGATGCTAATCAAACAAACTTCTCTAGGGTTTGTGTTTTTTTGGACGACTCTTGCCCTGTGGTTAGCTCTGTCCAAATTTCATCCAAGCATGGTTTGCGGCTTCAAAGAGTGGAACTGGAAGGGATACCCCTCAGATGTTTTTGATGTAATAATGTAGGGCATAAAATAGTTGTATTTCCCTTTTCAAGAACTCAAGGGCAGAACTCAACCCAGCCTCATAAATGGATTCCAAGGGCTTCAACCACGGTCCCTGTGGTTGATATCTTTGTTCAAGCTCCCACTTTTGCAATAGTTCCTTGTGGGGGGAAGTGTTAGGTGATCATGTTGAACCTCCAGAGGAAGCCCTTAGTTAAAAAGGTGGCAACGTCCAAGCTTTTGGAGTCTCAAGGGCAGGCTTCTTTGGCAGGCCTAGAGGAAGTGGAGGTAGAGAATGATTGTCCACACTTAGCTTTGGAGCAAATGGTGGATGAGCTTGAGGAGCAACAATGCCCAATGTTGGTCTATTCAAAAATCCAAGCCCTTTCCCACAAGAATTCTCTGTTAGCCACTCCCACCTATGGTTCTTCTAAGCGAAGTGGTATAAGGATGGAAGCAAAGTGCTTGCAAATGGATGCTTTGAATGGCATTGACAGAAGCTCCCAATGGACTATGGAAACCCTCTTGTTCAGGCGAGGTAGGAGGGTGCTTGCCGCTCATAGTTGATTCGGTATATGTTGTGAGTTGATGAGGTTTGTTGTTTGCTCCAGCTTGGTGGTGGTTTGGTGTGTTTTGTTGTTGTTTAGGGTTAGTCCTCACTGTCTTTTTCTGAGCCTTGTGTTCACTTCAACTCCTGTGTGTAATTTTGGTTGTTCTCTGTGCATTTGGGTTTCTGAGTTTTAATAAAGGGTGAGGGACCCATCTAACCCTCAATTACCTAACAAAAAATAATAATAATAATAATAAATAAAATAAAAAATTTAAATTTAAATAAAAATAGATATTTAATAAATTTCAATTACACAAAAGATAAAATGAAAATACAAATTAAAAAAACAGTAAATATTAAATATTGTTTTTGGAGACCTCTAGGATTTCCCGCTTGTTCCCAACACTTATGTAATCTGTTGTCCCTTTGACCTACTTTTGTGGCCCTTTGTTGGACATTAATATATTTATCTTATCTTTGTTGAGATATTGTCATTGAAGTCAAAAGGTTTGCTATTCAGTAAAGAATATGGTCATTGATGTCATAGAATTTTTGCGAGCAACTATGGACTGCATCAGAGATGCAATGGATTGCATCAGTCATGTTACAGATTGCATCAGACTTGCTACGGATTACATCAGGCTTGCTACGGATTACATCAAGCTTGCTACGGACTGCATCAAGGATACTACGGATTACATCAAGCTTGCTACAGATTACATCAGGTTTGCTACGAATTGCATTAGGGTTGCTACGAATAACATCAGGTTTGCTACAGACAGTATCAGGGTTGCTACGGATTACATCAGGGTTGTTACGAATTGCATCAGACTTGCTACGGACTGCATTAGGGGTGCTATGAACTGCATCAGAGCTGCTATGAATTGCATCTAGACCACTACAAACTTCATCAGGCCGACACTAAATGTATTCTAATGATTGCTAGATGTATCCCAACTTCGTTTCACTCAGGCCGACCTATGTGAGTGAGCTTTTAGATAATCTAAAGAGAATTATGTTTGCAAAAGAGAATTATGTTTGCAAAAGAGAATAAAACATTATCTAGCCGACTATAGAGTTTTGTTTGGCCAACCTTCAAGAGATTGTTGAGTATTGGCTTGTATATAGGCAAGATCAAATTGTCCTTTTTCGGAGATAGAAATAGAAAGAATAACGATTCACTAAGGAGCAGAGTAGAGGTCCGTTGAGGAATGGGTGGCCAGAGAGACGTGAGTATGAAATCATCGAATGATTCATACGGAATCTACTAAAAGAAATGAGCAAAGAAGGCAAAGAGGGCAGAGTCTTTATAAATTAAGCGCATAAAGGAAAGAGAGCCTAATGTGTCTATTTGATTGATAAGCAAAAAAGCAACAAAGTAAATGTGAGGTTGATAAGTAGAGAGAGCAGAATTGTACCATCATTTATTGACAAAAACAATTGAGAAAAGTGGATGATTTGAAGCAGCTGAGTTGGTGCTTGGCAAAAGGGGTTGAAACCTCCTGTAGATTGGTATCTACAAATCAGGGAGTTGGTGTTTCCTAGCAAGTGGGTGTGTTGGAAATATTGTCATTGATGTCAAAGGGTAATTGTGAATCTAATTGATGGAAAAGTTTTTCAATACAAGAATTAAATTAAATAAAGAATATTTAATTTGATTGAGCCAATTAATCATGCAAATAATGGTCATATCTTTGTGTGGAATCGAAGATAAATTTACTATGTCGAACGGGCTTAATGAGATAATTATGGCGAAGGTTTCAAAGCAGTTTTTAAGGCCAAAATAGTCCCCGACCTTGGCCGACCTGATTTGGAGTTGTGACTATTTGAAAGGACGTTTTCGTTTGAAGAGTCACGACTTTAATTTGTGGCTTTTCATGGGTTATAAATAAGTGCATAGCAAATGGCAAATAAGTAAGTTTGAAAGTGGAAGAAATAAAAGAAGAGCAGAAATATTTGAAAGCAAAGTATAGTAGCGAAAACACTCAAGTATAGATTGAATCGAAAGGAGAAAAAGCAATATTATATCATCCATTGTGTTAGCAACAAATCAGAGATAGAAGAGTGGTTCTTATGAGAAGGTTGGTGCCTTCGTTTTTGAAGAGATTGGTGTCTCTTGTTGAATTGGTGCTCGACAAAAGAGGTTGGTGCCCCTGTAGGTTGGTGCCTGCAAAATTGTATTTGGGGTTGGTGCTTCAGTAGGTTTGCCTATGAATATTTATATTGAGAAAGATTTCTCTATGGTTTTCTCCCGAAAGGGTTTCCATGTATATCTGGTGTCCCTTTGCATTGTGTTATCTTTTGTTGTGATTTGATTGCTTTGAATATCTTAATTGGAATAAGTAATTAAGTATTAGAAAAGAAAAGAATATATAATACTAATTCATTCCCCTCTCATTATTAACCTGTGTTCAACAATTGGTATCAGAGCGAGTTCCTTCAGATATAGCTTAACCACTAGAACGCAAATTTTACAAATGGTTGGATCACAAGTTCAAGACAAATTTTCCACTAACAAGGCACCGTTGTTTGATAGCACAAACTATGTTTTCTGGAGCATAAGAATGAAGACATATCTAATGGCTCTTGGGTTCGATATTTGGCAAGCAGTAGTAACCGGGTACCAAACACCACCTACAAACACTACTGGAAAGAAGGCTAGTGAGAACAATGCTAAAGCAATCAATGTCATCCTATGCGGCCTTTCAAAATCGGAATTTGTAAAAGTCATGCAATGTGATTCTGCAAGAGAAATCTGGGATAAACTTAAAACTCTCTATGAGGGTGATAGCAAGGTAAGACAAGCAAAATTCCAAACTCATAGGAAACAATTTGAGAGTTTAAAGATGAAAGAAGAAGAGAACATTGCAGGATACCTGCTCTAGGTTGATGAAATAGTCAACATTCTTCGAGGACTTGGAGAAACCATGGAAGAGTCTACAATCGTCCAAAAGGTGCTAAGATCCTTACCGTTGAGGTTTAATGCGAAAGTCTCTGCTATTGAAGAAATGAAAGATCTGGATAAATTAAAGATAGACGAGTTGTACGGAATCCTCACAGCATATGAAATGAGAACTGAATCCAAAAGACCATCAAAAAGAGAAGCAACATTCAAAGCATCAAAGGAGAAAGTCAAGGAACTTGAGCCAAGCAATAAGTCAAGCAACGAAGAAGATGAAATAGAGGCTCCATTCATTTGAAAGTTGAAGAAAGGCTCGGGCAAATATAAAAGTAAGTTACCATTCAAATGTTTGAATTGCGGTAATATTGGTCATTTTGCAGCTAAGTGCCCAGATAAAGACAATAGTGATGAAGAGGAGAGCAAACCAAAATTCAAGAAGGGATCCAAGCAAAATAAAGACAAGAAGAGATTTGAGAAACAAAAGAAAAGCTTACACTCCAAGAGGAACTATAGCTCATCCGAGGAAAGTGGAGCTAGTGATTCTGACAATGATGATGAGGAAACATTGTTCATGACCATATAAGACAATGCTTCCACAAGCAAAAACAACTTGGAGCAAGAAGAAGACAAAGGCGAGGTAAATCTCGAAGAAGAGCTTATATGTGTCTTATATCAGAAATATGAAAAAGAGAGTCAGGACTCAGAACCCAGAATATCCCAAGGTCTTGAGGAATCAAAGAAGATAATTGCTGATCTAAAAGTCCAAATCGAAGAAGCAAAGAAAATTGAAGATCTAACGGATCAGCGAAAAAAGAAAGGAGAAAACTGTGAAAGGTATGAATCTGAGATTGTTGCTTTAAAAAGGGAACTAGAAAAGGCGAATTCTAAAATAGCAAATGACTTGAAATCTAAGAAAAGCACCCAAGTTTTGAATAAGATTTTGGAGAGTCAAAGATCACCATCTAACAAGTCAGGCATTGGGTATGAGAAAGAAAAAAAGAAAGCTAAGAGCTATGCTGAAACTCTTAAGGAACCTGTGAAAAAGGGGACCAAGAAGGAAGAAGGCCAGAATACAAAAACCAGCTCTATCAACAAAGAAAGCAAAGGAGAACAAAACTTCAAGAGACTACTTGCTCCAAGATATGCAAATAAAACCAGGTTTGGTAATTATTTTGATGGATATTGTTATTATTGCAATCATTTTGGTCATAAGAAATTAGATTGTAGAAAGAGAGCCAAGGATATTGAAGTCAGGCGCAGAAACAAAGGAATCTATGGAGCTTCAAACAGAAGCTACAATTCATTTGCTCCCCTATCAAACTTTGATGAAGAAGCTATAGTCTATTACAAGTGCAACAACTATGAACATATAGCATGCTATTGTAGAAGTGTTTTCGAATATGTAAAACAAGATGAAAAGTTCAAGGCTCCAATAATAAAGAAAAGAGAAGCAACAAAGACCTAGAAGAAGCAAGAAAAATCCATGATCGTCCAAACAGCATTCCATGTTAGAGATGGACAACGATGGTTCATTGATAGTGGATGTTCGAAACACATGACTGGAGATAAAAGCAAATTTATCTCATTAAAAAAGGTCAATGAAGGCACGATGTAGTTCAGAGACAACACTATAGCAAGAATAACAAGAAAAGGTACGCTTAGTCTCAATAATGGAAGAACCAAAACAAAGAATGTGTTATTTGTGGCAGGGTTAAAGCATAAACCTCTAAGCGTGAGCCAAATGTGTGATCAAGGACACACATTCAAGTTCTTTGCTTAAGGTTGTGAGATCAGAGAAAGAGACACGGGAGAGCTAATTGCAGATGCTCATAGGACAACAACCAATCTATACATGCTTACAGAAGTCAAAGGAGAGAAGTGTTGTCTGAGTCAAGTTGAAGAAAGTTGGCTATGGCACAAAAGAATGGGCCATATATATTTTTATAACATTGTGAATATTAGCAAGAAGCAAGCTGTAAGGGACATTCCCATTAAGCGCGCTTTGTAAGGAATGTCAGCATGGGAAGCAAACCAGGACAAGATTCAGAATGCAGGAATATTCCACCACGAAGAAATTAGAGCTCATTCATACAGATTTGTGTGGACCCACCAAAACGCAAAGTATACAACGTGAGAGGTATTTTATGCTGCTAATTGATGATTACACTAAAATAACATGGGTTGCATTTCTGAAAGAAAAGTCTAAGGCCTTTAGCAAATTCAAAGCATTTAAAGCATTAATTGAAAATGAAACCGATTTAAGGATCAAATGCTTAAAGTCAGATAGAGGAGGTGAGTTCATGTCAAATGAATTCATTGAGTATTGTGAAGACCATGGGATAAAAAGACAGTACTCGGCTACAAGAACCCCACAGTAGAATGGGGTAGTAGAACGAAAGAACAGGACTGTCCAAAAAATGACTAGAACAATGCTGAATGAATCCAAATTATTAGACAAATATTGGAGAGAAGCAGTCCACACAATTGTATATATCCTAAATAAAGGGCAGATCAAAGTCAATAATGACAAGACCCCATATGAGTTATGGACAGGAAGACCAGCTTTAGTCAAATATTTCAAAGTATTTAGAAGTGTTTTATTAAAAGGACCAAAGATGATTTGGGGATATTTGACTCAAGAGCCGACGAAGGAATTTTTTTGGGATATTCCACCAAAAGCAAGGCCTATAAATGCTACAAGAGAACGCAAACTATTGTAGAAATTCCCAATGTCAAAGTAGATGAAACTAGAACTCAAAAGGCAAGTGATCCATTAGACGACTCAGATATCATTGAAGAAGATGTTGAAGTGGAGAAGATGGATGAAGATGAACGGCAAGACACCAAGGCTCCATCTCGTTTCGTTCAGAAGAACCATGCAGAAAGCCAAATCATTGGTAATATAGATGCTGGAGTACAGACCAGAAGAACGATTGTAAAAAACTTTGAACAAGTAAATTGTTCTTTGTTATCTAAAATACAGCCTAAGAATTTTTCAAAAGCGAGCCATGATGAACATTGGGTAAAAGCAATGGAAGAAGAGCTAAACCAAATCCAGGCCCAGACCGAAGGATCAGAATGTGATCGACACCAAATGGATATACAGGAACAAACTAAATGAGGATGGTCGAGTGACGCGAAACAAGGCTCGATTGGTATGCAAAGGATATGCTCAAATCGAAGGTATTGACTTTGAAGAAACCTTCAACACTTGTGGCAAGATTAGAGGCAATCAGAATGTTTCTTGCCTATGCTGTTTTCAAGAACTTCAAGGTATATCAAATGGATGTAACATCTGTTTTTCTTAATGGTGAATTAGAAGAGGAAGTGTACATCGAGCAGCCAAAAGGATTCCTTCTATCAGAAGATAGCAAATATGTATGCAAATTGAAAAAAGCCTTGTATGGATTTAAGCAAGCCCCCAGAGCTTGGTATTCAAGACTTGACAAGTATCTACAAGATCGGGGATTCAAGAGAGGATTTGCCAACAGCAACTTGTACTGTTAAATATTGTAAAGGCTTAACTACTTATTAGTTAAAGCCTAACTAGTAACCTCCATAACCGCTCTTGTAACCATTTTTGAAGTGCATATATAAGATCTTGCACTAATCACAAAACATCAAGTGCATCAATTGTTTTCAATCATCTCTTCTCATTTGCTAACAGTGGTATCAGAGCCACCATTCGAGGAAGCCGGAAAGGTGCAGGTGATTCGTTCAAGGAAACCCTGGTGTTAGGGTACAGACGAGAGGAGGAAGAGAAGATAAGAATCTACAGAGGTCATGAAAGAGTTTGCCAAGGTCGTGAAAGGAAGACAGTCGCGAAAAAAGGACAGCCCGAGGGAAGGACAACAGAGAAGGGTCGTCGAGGGTTTCACGCGAGCCAAGAGAAAATTGCTAAGTGTTTGTGGGTTGTTTTACTCATATAGTTCGTAGAACATTCACGACGAAGGGAAGTTGCAGTCGTGGAAACTCGTGGAGAAGGGCACAGAGGTCGTAGAGGTAAAGCAGGACACACGAGCAGTCACGGGAAAGACGTCGAAGGATTTAACACAAACGTGAGGGTTGCATGCAGTCATTGAAGTCAGTAGTAGTGAAAAGAAACGCAATTGGAAATTCAACACGAAATGCCAGTCAAAGTTGCAGCATTTTGAGTCGTGGGCGTGCATAGTCATGGCAGAAAACAAACAAAACTTTGAGCAACGAGCACGAAAAGACACATAGTAGAGGGCATCGCCAAAAGACAATCACGTTCGAGTTGAATGCGGGAGGCGATAAGCAAGAAGGCTTTGGATTTCATTTTCACGGAAATTCCAATAGTCACAGGGTGAGGGTTTAACAGTCAGTGGAAAAGAAATACAATACAAATATGAAGCGGCAGGGCACAACACAGTTGTTTTAAATTAGTCGAGTTCAATTAGATCCCCGGGCACAAAAAATTGTAAGGCAGGCAGGGACGTGAAGGTTGCAGGCAAAACGGCAAAAGCACAAAATTTCCTGTGAGTATTTTATAGTTTTTCGGATTTCTTAAAAATATTTTTTCTTGAATCTTTTGCACATTGAACGAAATCAAAAAAAGGATCAATTTGTGCGGAAATTTAAATAGTTCAATTTTTACGAGAATCTTTTTATTGGTTCAAAATAATTTTTCGAAGTGAAAAATGGCCAATATCTAGAACCTTGTCCTTCCTAAGGCTCAAAAATTGACTGGACAAAATTATAACGTGTGGAGTCATAAAATTTTAATGATTGTGAAATATCACAATTGTGACAAAATTGTTCTTAGCATTGAGGCGAGACCTATTATGGATTTTGCAGATTATGACAAGTGTCATAAGGAGGCCTTGTTGCTGAAGCTATCCATGTCAGATGATATCATTCTCGAGGTCTGGAATGCCACTACAACAAGTGCATTATGGACCAAATTGCAGAACAAGTATCAAACTTCAAAGAAAACTCAGGGGTTGTACTTGAAAAATATGTTATTCTTTGTCAAGATGAATGAGGATGATTCTCTGTCAAATCACGTACTTCGAATGAAAGATCTTCGAGACCATCTTTCAGCCATTAACAAGAAGGTTGATGATGACGACATGGTGGTACTGGTTCTGAATAACTTGCCACCATCCTACGAATCTTTCGTGGAGGTTCTTCATTTGACGGCGGAAAACTGACATTTGATCAGGGGAGTTCCTATCTGCTACAGAAGGAACGAAGACAGACACAAGCAGAGGAGTCCAGTGTTGGACAAGAAGAGAGTGCACTTGCTGCTCAGGCGAAGGGCAAAGGGAAGTGGAAACGTATTTCTCCGGATCCATCTTCTAAGTATCAGATAACATGTTTTTACTATCATAAGGTTGGGCATATGAAAAAAGATTGCCGAAAGCGTCAGTTTGCAATTTCCCAACAAACCAATCAAGCAACAAATGTGGCAGCAATTGAAAACGGGGAATCTAAAGAAGAGTATGCCCTTGTGGCATCATACTCACACTCACATACCAGTAGCTAGTTCATTGATTCTGGCGCATCCAGGCATTTTACATGTCGTAAAGATTGTTATGTCAAATTTACTGCAATTACAAATCATTTTGATTCAGTTTCTTTAGCTGATGGCATGTCATATTCAGTAGAGGGGATAGGAGATATTCGTATAAAATTGAATAATGCAAAGACAATCATAGTCAGTAATGTTTTGTATGTTCCTAGCCTAAGTAAAAATCTCCTGTCTATTATTCAATTAACGAAAAATCCTAATATTGCTGTAAATTTCTCTGGAAAATAGTGTTGTCTCTGATATAAGATAAGGTAATTCCCTGGGGTATTGGGTAAGGTGGTCTATATAGACTCGTTGACTCTACCACAGTCAATGTAGATGCACGATTGGAGGATGAATCCACCATACAAGATGTGCGGAAGGATAGACTTGTTGACCCTGATCCAATCAACTTACATGCATTAGTGGTGGAGGGAATATCCACTATACAAGATGTGCAGGAGGATGCAATTCCTCAATCTCAGTCGAATGCACTAGGAACTGTGCAGGGGAATGAAATGCCTTGGTCAAATTCACTGGCTCAACAAACCGGGAATAAGGTTGTTTGTTCAGTATAGCATGGTCATTTTGCTCTAGATTATAACATTGGTATGGTACCTAAACGACTAGTTCTACACTCCATTGGATACAAATGGGTGGATACATTTTGTACTTTGCACAAGTACATGACTCATCTTGTTGCGAAAGGCTTTTTCCAATAGGTGGGAATTGATGAGGATGCTCATACTGCGAAGATGGTCATGAATCAGTTGCTTCTCTCCGAATGTTTGGACGTGGAGGTCTATTGGTGTACCCTGATAGTTTTCGGGTTCCCCATAGTGATCATTTGTTTTTCAGGATGATTAAGTCCTTTAATGGACTTCGGCAAGCTTCACAAGCCTGGGATGTTTTATTTGATCAGCATCTCTAGGGTTCTAGATTCAAACGTTTGGAGATTGAGCTGAAATCATCAGCCATCGATGATTCATTACCAGTCAATGAATCACTCATCAGAGACTTGGTGGACAACTTGCTACATCTTATGTCCACATGGCCGGATCTTTGTTTTGTTGTTGGCTATCATGTTCGGTTGTTGTCTACATCGAATTTCCCACATTGGACAGCAGCAAAATGTTAGAGGACTGCGGATTTCATGTTGATAACTCTTGATCAGTCTGTATATGTAATGACTAAACTACTTGGTCCTATTTTGTTTGTCAAAATTTGGGACAAACTTGGTGTTGTTTCAAGTTTAGTCATTACGTGGGTGTGTTAAATATTGTAAAGGCTTAACTACTTATTAGTTAAAGCCTAACTAGTAACCTCCATAACCACTCTTATAACCATTTTTCAAGTGCATAAATAAGATCTTGCACTGATCATAAAACATCAAGTGCATCAAGCGCTTTCAATCATCTCTTCTCATTTGCTAACATGTACATCAAAATTGAAGGTGAGCATCAGTTAATTGCTGTAATGTATGTTAATGATATAATCTTTGGAGGAGATAGTGAGACGCTATCCAAAGGATTCGTCAAAGACATGCAGAAAGAATTTGAGATGTCCATGCTTGGTGAGCTATCATTCTTTCTTGGATTGCAAATATCTCTGTCCAATAAAAGAATATTCATCTCCCAAACCAAGTATGCTAAAGAGATGTTGAAGAAATTTGGAATGGAAAATTGTGCACCGATTGGCATGCCTACGGCTACAGGTAACAAGTTGAGTAAGGATGATGAATCGCCATATACAGATCAATCCCTCTACAAATCAATGATTGGCAGTCTTTTGTACATAACGGCATCCAGGTCGGATATCATGCAAGCATTGGGCATGGTAGCACGCTATCAAGCAGCGCATAAAAAAACACATGTGCAAGTGGTGAAGCGGATATTCAAATATCTAAAGGAGACCCTGGACTATGGATTGTGGTATCCTACAAGGAAGGATTTCACTTTGGTAGCATATACAGAGTAAGACTGAGCATGATGCCTAGATGACAGAACAAGCACAAGAGGAGGAGCATTTTTCCTTGGAGATAGCCTATTGTCTTGGCTAAGTAAAAAGCAGAATTCAATTTCTTTATCCACAGCAGAAACAGAGTACATAGCGACAGTATTGTGTTGCACTCAGATTCTTTGGATGAAGCAAACCCTTAAAGACATCAAAGTAGAATATGATTATCCAATTTCAACCTATTGCGACAATTCCCGTGCTATCAACATCTCAAAGAATCCAATGATGCATTCCAAAACAAATCACATTCCAATCAAATACTATTTCCTAAGGGAGCAAGTTGCAGAACCACAGGTAAAATTGGAATATAGTGCCACCACAGAGTAGATAGCGGACATTTTTACCAAGCCACTTCCAAAGGACACATTTGAATACCTACGTGAGAAGTTGGGAGTAATCTTTTTTCCTTCCTGCCACTAAAGGGAAGTATTGATTAAGGGGGAGCTAAGCATTGCATTATCTAGCTCCTGGGTAGTCCCTTTGCCATTGATGTCAAAGGGGGAGAAGTGCAAAAAAAGGGAGTCACAAAAAGGGAGAGCTACAAAAAAGATCTTTGACAGAAGAAATAGTACAGCAAGTGGGAGCAGATTTAGTGCGTGGTTTCCATCAATGACAAAGGGGAAGATTGTTGAAAATATTGTCATTGATGTCAAAGGGTAATCGTGAATCTACTTGATGGCAAAGTTTTTAGATACAAGAATTAAATTAAATAAAGAATATTCAATTTGATTGAGGCAATTAATCGTGCAAATAACGGTCATATCTTTGTGTGAAATCGAAGATAAATTGATTGTGTCTAATGGGCTTAAAGAGATAATTATGGCGAAGGTTTCAAGGCAATTTTTAAGGCTAAAATGGTCCCCAACCTTGGTCGACCTGATTTGGAGTTGTGACCGTTCGAATGGACCTTTTCGTTTGAAGAGTCGTGACTTTAATTTGTGGCTTTTCATGGATTATATATAAGTGCATAGCGAATAGCAAATAAGTAAGTTTGAAAGTGGAAGAAATAAAAGAAGAGCAGAAATATTTGAAAGCAGAATTTTGTGAGAATATTGAAAGGAAAAAACAGCAAGTATAAGGCAGAGTATAGCAACAAAAACACTCAAGTGTAGATCAAATCGAAAGGAGATAAAGCAGTGTTCTATCATCCGTTGTGTTAGCAACAAATCAGAGATAGAAGAGTGGTTCTTGTGAGAAGGTTGGTGCTTTCGTTTTTGAAGAGATTGATGTCTCTTGTTGAGTTGGTGCTTGGCAAAAGGGGTTGGTGCTCCTATAGGTTGGTGCTTACAAAATTGTATTTGGGGTTGGTGCTCCAATAGGTTGGTGCCTCCAAATATTTATATTGAGAAAGATTTCTCCGTGGTTTTCTCCCAAAAGAGTTTCCACATATATCTGGTGTCACTTTGCATTGTGTTATCTTGTGTTGTGATTTGATTGCTTTGAATATCTTAATTGGAATAAGTAATTAAGTGTTAGAAAAGTAAATAATATATAATATTGATTCACCCCCCCTCTCAGTTTTAGCCTATGCTCAACAGGGTGTTTGCTGAATCTTTTTGTCAAGTTGGTGTTTGACTATTTTGGGGTTGGTGCCTCAAGTTGAATGGGTGCTCAGCAATCTTGTTGACTTATTGCATATCTGATTTAGAACAAGTAGTCCATGCAGTGATCACTATGGATTTTCTTCCCTTTAAGGGTTTCCCACCTATATCATGTGTTAAGTCTTTATATTCTTTGTTGTGGTTTGATTGCTCTATAGATTCTGTATTGATGCTTGACTAACGAACTAAAGAATTAGAAGAAAGTTTTAAGAGCTCACTGATTCACCCCCCCTCTCAGTGGCTATGCTTCCAACAATTGGTATCAGAGCAGGTTTTTCAAGGTCAGGCTTAATAGCTGGAAGGTAGATCCTAAGAAGCACAATGTCTAGTCATCAAGTACAAGAAGGGTTTTCGACAAACAAGGCCCCTTTGTTCATTGGGACCAATTATGTCTTTCGGAGCATTAAAATGAAGACCTATTTGATCTCTTGGTTTGACATTTGGCAATCAATTGTTGATGGGTATACTATCCCTCAAACTCCTTCAACTGATGCTACAAGAAAGAAAGCAAATGAGAACAATTCAAAGGCTATGAATGCTATGTTGTGTGAATTGGCATAATCTGAGTTTGTTAAGGTGATGCAATGTGAATCAGCTAAAGCAATTTGGGACGAGTTACAACTCGTCTATGAAGGTGACACCAAGGTAAAATTGGCAAAGCTCCAGACCTATAGAAGACGGTTTGAAGGTCTAAAGATGAAAGAACAGAATATTGGAACATATCTTCTTAGAGTTGATGAAGTAGTCAACATAATCAGAGGTCTTAGAAAAGGTTAATGAGTCAATTGTTGTTCAAAAGGTTCTAAGATCCTTGACCCCAAGATTTGACTCAAAGATGTCAGCAATTGAAGAAGTAAAAGATTTAGACAAATTACAAATGGATGAGCTTCATAGAATACTTACTACCTACGAGATGAGGACTGACGATGGAAGATCTTCCAAAAGGGAAGCAACCTTCAAGATTGCAAAGAAAACTCCTATCAAAAAGGTTGAAATTGACAGTGACACTGATATAGATGAAGACAAAGCCAAAGCCTTATTTGTAAGGAAACTAAGAAAAGGTTCAAGTAGGTACAAAGGTAAGCTGCCATTCAAATGTTTCAATTGTGACAAGATTGGTCATTTTGCTGCTAAGTGTCCTCAAAAGGAAAAACATGATAATGATGAAGACAATGGTGAGGAGAATAAGAAGTCTAACAAATATGACAAGAATAAGAAAAAGTTCTTCAATAACAAAAAGAGTCTATATTCTAAAGAATACAGCAGCTCTTCTGAAGCCAATGATAAAAATATCTCAGACAGTGATAACTGCAGTTCAAACCATAGAAGTGATGAAGCTTTGTTCGTGGCCATTGAAGTTGAAGAAGGGAATAGTTCAAAAGAACAAGTCTTCATGGATGATGAAAAGTGGATGAAGAAGCCGAAGTTGATCTTGAGGCAAAACTTATCAGTGTTTTGAATGAATTGAAGAGTCAAAGAAAGAAAAACTAAAAGTTGAAGTCTCTAGTCAAAAGTCATAAAGAACATATATGTATCTTGGAAGTAAGATAAATAAGAGTACCAAGGAAGCTGAGGAGGTCATCAATGATCTCAAGACTCAGAAGAAACAAATGCAAGTCTGAAGTCCAAGGAAGGAGAGTGCAATGAGTACAAATCTGAGATAGGTTCATTGAAGTCAAATTTAGAACAATTCATAGTCAAATTGAAAAATTGTCAAAAATTTGAAAAGAACAATGAAATTCTTGATGACATATTGAACAGTCAAAGGTCACCTCTCATCAAAACAAGGTTTTGATACATGGATGACCAGAAGAGTAGCAAGGAAGAACAGAATATAAGTAAGCCAAAGACATACGTTGATGCTCTCAAGAAATCTAAGATTGTGAATGGCAGTCAAAAGTCAGGATAGATCAAGAAGATTATCGCTCCTCTCAAAGATAACAAAAATATCAATAAGCCTTCCACAAATCTTTAGAGATCATTTCCTATCAGGGAACCAAATGCAATAAGGTACGTGAATTCTTTCTATGGCTACTATTTTTTTGGAATCAATTTGGACATAGCGTTGTAGATTGTAGATCAAATGCTAGAAACAATCATGCATGGAGAAGTGGCATGAATAATCATGAATTTTCAAAACGATTCTCAAATTCATTTGTCCAATGGTCAAATATCAATAAAAACAGTGTGATCTGTTACAACTATAATAAAATTGGACATATTGCAAGATTCTATAAATTGGATTGTGCAAAACCCCCTAGTCAAAACAGGGAGATGTATGTTCAAATTGATAAGAAGTCAGAACCTTTGAAAATATTAAAAAATAAGCAAAAAAATGGTCTAAAGAAAAAAGAATCCATGTTAGCACAAGTTTTTCACATTCAAGATGAGAATTTGAAATGGTACATTGACAGTGGTTGTTCAAGCCATATGATAGGTGACAAAAATAAATTTATATCTTTGAAGAAGACTACTGAAGGTACAATCAAGTTTGGAGACAATACAATAGCTGATATGTTGGCAAGGGATTACTAAGTCTTGGCAATGGGAAAACGAAAACCGAGAATGTGTTATATGTAAAAGGACTGAAGCATAATTTGTTGAGTGTTAGTCAAATGTGCAATCAAGGATATACTCTAACTTTTCATGATAAATGATGTGATATAAGAAAAGCAAGTTCAGAAAGATTAGTAGCAGATGCTAACAAGACTGAAAATAATTTGTATGTTTTGAATGAGATCAAAAAGGATAGGTGTTTGATGAGTCAAGTAGATGAGAGCTGACTTTGGCACAGAAGAATGGGACATATAAACTTTAACAACTTAGTAAAGATAAGTACTCATAAATCATTTAGGAACATGCCTAAGATCACTAAAATTGCAAACACCCTGTGTAAGGCATGCTAACATGGAAAATAGACAAGAAGAAGGTTCAAGTCAAAAAAATATTCAACAACAAAACCTTTAGAGTTGATTCATACAGATCTGTGTTGTCCAACTAGAACTCAAAGTATTCAAGGTGAAAGTTACTTCATGCTTCTTATTGATGATTACACTAGAATGACGTGGGTTGCTTTCCTGAAGAAGAAATCTGAGGCTCTAGATAAGTTCAAGGCATTCAAGGTTCTAGTTGAGAATGAGATGGACATAAAAATAAGTGTCTAAGATCTGATAGAGGAGAATTATGGTCAACTGAGTTTGATGATTTTTTAATGGAACATGGAATCAAGAGACAATTTTCAGCTGCAAGGACACCACAACATAATGGTGTGGTATAAAGGAAGAACAGGGTTGTTCATGAAATGGCCAAGACTATGTTAAATGAGTCCAAATTGTCCGATAGATTTTGGAGAGGCTATAAATACAACAATACACATTTTAAACAAAGGTCAAAACAGAATAAACAGCAATAAGACCCCCCTATGAACTATGGAAAGACAGACCAGCTTTAGTTGAACACTTTAGAGTGTTTGGAAGCATGTGTTTCATCAAGAGAGATGAAAAGAATCTAGGAAAATTTGATTCAAGGGCCGATGAAAGCATCTTTCTTGGATATTCTTCAGTTAGTTCTGCATATAGATGCTACAAGAGACTACAGAAGATTGTGGAGAGTACACATGTGTGAGTGGATGAAACCATATCTAAGAAGGTGAGCATACAACCAAGAGTTTGTGCAGAGGAGCTTGACTTCAAGGAAGAAGAAAGTACATCAGAAGTAGCCGAAGAATGTCAAGAAGAAGAATGGGAAGATACAAGAGCACTTCATCAGTGATATTCATGGAGTGCAAACTAGGAGAAGGTTCATAAATACATCAGAAAATGTAAACTTCTCTCTATTTTTAGAGATAGAACCAAAAACTTTTTCAGAACCCAGAAGTGATAAGCATTGGGTGAATGCTATGGAGGAAGAGCTCAATCAGATTGAGAAAAATGAGCCTTCGGAACTTATTCCCAAACCTAAGGACAAGAATGTCACTGGAACAAATTGAATGAAGATGGTCAGATCACAAGAAACAAAGCAAGACTAGTATGTAAAGGTTATGCCCAAGTAGAAGGTCTTGACTTTGAAGAAACTTTTCGACCTGTGGCAAGACTAGAAGCCATAAGACTGTTTTTGGCATCTGTTGGTTTCAAGAATTTCAAGATATATCAGATGGATGTAAAGTCTACAATTCTCAATAGAAATTTAGAAGAATTGTATATAGAGCACCCTGAAGGTTTCTATTTGTCAGGAAAAAAGGACTATGTCTGCACACTGAAGAAAGCTTTATATGGGCTAAAGCAAGTTCCTAAAGCGTGGTATACAAGACTTGACAGATACTTGATCAGGTTTCAAGAGAGGTGTTGATAGTAACCTTTACATCAAAACAGAAGGTGAGCATCAATTAATCATAGTTATGTATGTTGATGATATTATCTTTGGTAGTGACTATGACAAGATGTCTAAGGAGTTCGCAGAAGTTATGCAGCAAGAATTTGAGATGTCTATGTTAGGAGAGCTGTCATTTTTTTTTGAATTGTAAGTAGCTCAGTCAAATAAGGGAATCTTCATCTCTCAAGCTAAGTACATTAAGGAAATGTTGAAGAGGTTTGATATGAAAGACTGTAAATCAGTATGTACTCCAATGACAACAAATTGTAAGTTGAGTCAAGAAGATAAGTCATCAGAAGTCAATCAGACCATGTATAGATCTATGATTTGAAGTCTATTGTATACTACTGCATCAAATCATGATATCATGCAGGCAATAGGTCTAAAGACCAGATTTTAGGGAAAATCAAAAGAAACACAAACATTCAAAAGGATATTCAGATATCTCAAAGGTACTATGGACTTTGGTTTGTGGTACTCAAAAGGTAAGGATTTCACTTTAACAGAACATACTGATGCAGATTGGGTAGATAGCATTGATGACAGAAAGAGCACAAGTGGTGGTGCATTCTTTCTTGGAAAGAGTCTTGTGTCATGGTTGAGTAAGAAACAACCATCAGTTTCCTTCTCCATAGCTGAAGCTAAGTACATAGCAACAGCATCATGTTGCACACAGGATTTATGGATGAAACAGAGCTTGAGTGACTTTAAGATTAAGAATGACAGTCCAATTTCTATATTTTGTGACAATACCAGTGCCATTAACATCTTTAAGAATCCAATCATGCATTCCAGAACTAAGCATATTCCAATCAAGTATCATTTTCTAAAGGAGCAAGTAGCTAATCATATTGTCAAACTAGAGTATGTCACCACAAAAGAACAAGTTGCAGACATTTTTACAAAACCTCTTCCAAGGGCAACATTTGAGTTCTTAAGGCAGGATTTAAGAGTAATTCCTTCTTCTGTCAGACACTAAGGTATGGACTGAGGAGCAGCTAACCTTTGGGTATCTTTTAGCTCGGAGGATCAAATAGACTTCAGGTTATGCAACCCTTTGCCATTGATGTCAAAGGGAGAGAATTTGCAAGCTGGCTATTTTCAGGGAGTAATAGTGCAGCAATAAAGATAACTATCTGTCTAGTTACCTTTGGTGAAGAAATGACAGGGGAAAAAGAGGTCAAGTTCTGGAATAAAGGTATGTTCACTGAATGACAAAATCTGCTCTAGTCATCAGCGTGTAAAGGTTTGCCATCAATGACAAAGGGGGAGTTTGTTGAGATGTTGTCATTGATGTCAAAGGGTTTGCTTTTCAGTAAAGAATATGGTCATTGATGTCAAAGAATTTCTGCAAGCAACTATGAACTGCATCAGCCCTGCTACGGACTGCATCAGGCTTGCTACGGACTACATCAGGCATGCTACGGACTACATCAGCGCTACTACGAATTGCATTAGGCTTGCGAAAGATTGCATTAGGCTTGTTATGAATTGCATCAGGCTTGCTACGGACTATATCAGGGGTGCCATAAACTGCATCAGAACTACTACGAATTGCATCAAGACCACTACAGACTTCATCAGGCCGACCTACGTGAGTAAGCTTTTAGATAAGCTAATGAGAATTATGTTTGCAAAAGAGAATAAATCATTATGTAGCCGACTATAGAGTTTTGTTTGGCCGACCTTCAAGAGATTGTTGAGTACTCACTTATATATAGGCAAGATCAAATTGTCCTTTTTGGAGATATAAATAGAGAGAATAATGATTCGCTAAGAAGCAAAGCAGAGGTCCGTTGAGGAATGGGTGGCCAGAGAGGCATGAGTATGAAATCATCGAATGATTCACACAAAAGCTGCTAAAAGAGATGAGCAGAGAAGGCAAAGAAGACAGAGTCTTCGAAAATAAAGAGCAAAAAGGAAAGAGAGCCTAATGTGTCTATTTGATTGATAAGCAAAAAAGTAGCAGAGTAAATGTGAGGTTGATAAGCAAAGAGAGAGTAGAATTGTACCATCATTTGTTGACAAAAGCAACTGAGAAAGGTGGATGATTTGAAGTAGTTGAGTTGGTGCTTGGCAAAGGGGGTTGAAGCCTCTTGTAGATTGGTATCTACAAATCAGGGAGTTGGTGCTTGCTAAATCTTTTTGTCAAGTTGGTGCTTGACTATTTTGAGGTTGGTGCCTCAAACAGAGTGGGTGCTCAACAATCTTGTTGACTCATTGCATATCTGATTTAGGATAAGTAGTCCATGTAGTGATCATTGTGGGTTTTCTTCCCTTTAAGGGTTTTCCACCGATATCATGTGTTAGGTCTTTATGTTTGTTGTGGTTTGATTGCTCTATGGATTCTGTATTGATGCTTGACTAACGAACTAAAGAATTAGGAAAAAAATTTAAGAGCTCACTAATTCATCCCCCCACCCTCTCAGTTGTTGTGCTTCCAACAATCTTATCTTATAAGACTTGCCTTTGCAACCTGAAACCACAAGACAATAAAACATCCCTTATAGACAAAGTTAGCATGCAAAAGCAACATAAAATGCAAATCTAGGGGAATGCAACCCATCAACAGGCATGCGTGCTTGCCCAGCACTGTAGGGAAAGAGTTACAAACAGCTCAAACTTCTAAAGGAATCCCCTACCCGAAGGACATCGCCATCACCCCATAGTCCAGCAGTGTAAAATAAATAATGAATTCACCCCTATGTCACAACTTACAAGCATAATGCCTTCAATCCCTCAACAACTAAACTGATCTGCTACAGCACCAAAAGGTTATGTTTATCTACACACAAGGATCATCCCTCCACCTCTAGCTGATGCTTACCAATATATGTGCTAAGCAAAGAACATTAATTGGCATTATGGATTTTGATATGTATTCAAATTGAGACACATTACCTATAGACTCATCATAGCTAAGTAAATAGTATTTTAAAAAAGATAAAACTGGAGGATTATTTTTGGTTATAATTGCATATATTGAGAATATAACACAATATAATCTATTTTCTATTAGTAAATTAGTTTATATAGATCCCATAAACCAGGTCGATCTTAGAGTATGGTAAAAGTCATTGCAATCATCATTAATGCAACTTCTATTAGTAGATTATTTTATATAGACATTTCAATGAAATATACATGGACATTTAAAGCACAACCTATGACTTACTGATGAAATTTCTGCATCAAATGACAACACCCTTGTGAGGACATATTATAAATAAAACATTTTGTAAGAGCATCCTTCAATCATTGCGTACATGTCATGTAGCAATAGCAAATCTACGAAGCACAATATTAGCTACATCCATAATAACAGCCCCAGATGACAATGCTCACGTGAGCTTTTCTTTCTATTTAAATGAACTTTAGAATTTTAAGGAGGATATACTACAAAAAGCATTTTGTGGGACCATCCTTCATTCCTCAACTTGCATATCATCAAGAAGAAACAGCACTGTATTAGCTACAACCACAACAATGAATTTTAATGAAGCTCTTTCAGATACCTTGTTGGCGAATTCTGGAAGGTTTGCATGAGGATTTTCCTGGAAAAATCTTGTCAGCAATCTGGAATCAAGCTGTAGAACAAAGGAAAATGCAACATAATTCAAAACACAAAATCTGCACCCCAAAGAGCTAGAACAAAAAAATCACTGATAATTAATAAATGCCGACTGCTTGGCACATAACTAAAGGAAATTAAATTTGCACCTGAGACTCATTGACTGATATGGGAAGATTAAGGAGATACTTTCCAGAATGTGCTATGTCTGCCTCCTCATCAGTAATTATCTTGAAATTGCTCTTCTCCATCACCTGAAGAAAAACTAGGTCTAAGACATGAATATCCTTATTTAACTTGGAAATTTGATGTGAATATTGATAGGAACATAAGAAATATTACTTAGTAAACCTTAGGAAATGGACAAATCATATTTAACTTTGTAGGCATTAGATTTAGCATAGCGAAATAATCTTTTGTTATGCACTATGTCTAGTCGACCTAGTATTCTGTTTTGTTGTGATTGAATTAGATAACAATGAGTTCAAATGTGTGTTCAGACTATTGATATGTTTGTATGGGCATATTTAGTTTTAGTATTTGTGTCTAATGCATGAGGTAGTTGTCGGCAATTGTTCAACCGACACACCTTCTCGACAGTCTTCTATATATGTCATGTTCAGACAAATGTTTAGGGATCTCTCTCAATTCTCCCTAGTTATCATTGTTGTTCTATTTGGAGAATCTATCTTTATACATGCTATGCTATATGAATGAAGTGTAGTGTTTTATTTCTATTCCAATGAATTATTTTGAAAAAAAAAACTTATATTACAAAAAATGAACAAGAATTTTACATCAAACGAGCAGAAGAAATACAAGGAAATCTCTCCCTATAAAAGCAAGGAAAGAAAGCATATAGGCTTGTCGCTGATGGGCAAAGGGTCAATATCTTAGAATTATTACCAATTTGCTTTACAATCAGAGCTATACTTTCTATGGCTTGGTTGTGAATACCCATTTGCTATACGACATTTTTAGTATCGTTGCCTATAATAATTCAAATTAGCCAAATCTGAGACATATATCACCTTGACAACTGACCCTGATAACGGAGGTGGAGAAGATGGAGTCCTGAGTGTTGATCTTAGAGACTTTGATCAACAAACAATGTGAAGCACCCCAAATAAATCAAGATAGAGAAGACTAGTTGGCAAAATATTTCCGGTTCCTTTGGAATATAACAGTTAGAGAATACATCTAAGACAAAGCCCAGGAAACCCAAGTTACTCTCAACAATGTCAAGGCTCGCCTACTGTGAAACAGTTGTTTACCAACTCACCTCAACTCTTGGCCTATCACTACCTGTTGACACAAGATTTGGGCGTCAAGCGAGATCATGATTTATAGTGGGTGGTCATCCAACAACAATACATTGACAGACTCTGTCAGGAGTAGAAAGCACAATTATAGGATAGACGTCGACATGGTCAAGGTCACCAAATCTGGGACATAAATCACCTTGACAACTGACCCTAATAACGGAGGTGGAGAAGTTAGCGTCCTGAGTGTCGATCTTAGAGACTTTGATCAACAAACAATGTAAAGCACCCCAAATAAATCAAGATAGAGAAGACTTGTTGGCAAAATATTTCCAATTCCTTTGGAATATAACAGTTGAAGAATACATCTAAGACGAAGCCTGGGAAACACAAGTTACTCTCGACGATGTCAAGGCTCGCCTACTGTGAAACAATTGTTTGCCAACTCGCCTCAACTCTTGGCCTATCACTACCTGTTGACGCAAGATTTGGGCGTCAAGCGAGATCATGATTTATACTGTGTGATCATCCAACAACAATACATTGACAGACTCTGTCAACAGTAGAAAGCACAATTATAGGATAGACATCAATGTGGTCAAGGTCAAGATTGTAATCATGAAGGTCTATGGCAAAAAAAATGGTGAAATTTTTAATTTGGAGTAAGATTTAGTTGCCATTGTCTCGGGGAAAAACAATAGTTTTTGTTGGAAGTATTTTTAGGGAGTTAGAAGGAGAAGTATTTTGTAAGGAATACAGGGAAATAAAGGTCCATAGAAAGAGAAAGTGCTTTGCAAACTTTCAGATCAAAGCACGTGTAAAACAGAGCATCAAAATGCTAAGGATAACTTGGAAAACCTATCAAAGCTTCGCAAACATAAAGGAATTTCACAAGACTAAAAGTAGATAGAAGGTGTATAAAGCATGAGAAAGGTGCACAAAACAAAACAAATGCATTGTGTTGTTCACAAAACTATATTTTGTTCTATATTTTGAATGTGCAATGTTAAAGCACAAGAAATGAATGTAATTAATAATGTACTTAATAAGTAAACTGTAGTTAAGACAAAAAAGAGTTGTTATAACTTATAGGTAGTTATGGTTGACTGTGAGGATGAAATATGTATAAAAGCTTGTGTAAAAGCATGTAATCAAGTTTGATGAGAGTTTTGTGAGAGATTGAGAGTATGTATGCACTATTTGATCAATGAAAATCCTCGAGTTTTCTTCAGCATCACTTATAGTTGTTTGTTTTGGTGTTCTCCAATATGGGACTATAGTTTTTTTATTTTGTTCTCAAGTCTTAATAGATTTGAGGATACATATAAATGATGTTCATGGTCCCATTGTATATTTCATAGAGTTTATTTGGGCAAAAGACTACAACACCCCCACTTAGTCTCTCTTTGGAAAGGAATGCCAAAGGAGAGCTAACAATGTAGTTTGATTTACTATTTTTATCTTTAGCTACAGCCAAATTGGCCGGTGATGTCATCTATTTGGAATAATGATTTATAATGGCGTACCTTATATAAAAACAATGACATGTGTCATTTCAAAAGAATGAGAAGTCATTTGCTCTACTCCATGTAATGAAATTACTATGCCACTAAAGGAGAAGCACAACAAGTGATAACAATGTGATTGAAATAAGAGCAGAATAATGAAGTATATGACTAAGCCACTTCGAGAGGGCAACCTCCACAACCTTACAATAAAAATAGGATTCACAATATAATGATCAAATACTAACCACTACCTCCTATATATACCCTACTTATGATATGTAGACTCCCTAAACCGACCCTACTACCAATATGAAGCTACAAAAATGATCATGTGACTTAATTAAAGGTTATGCTAGCTACAAGTTGGCCACACATATCTCAATACACACTATAGGTTAAGGGTGCAGCATCCCCTCTCCCCTTCAAACCAACATTGTCCTCAACATTGATGATCATTGGATGCTCCTGCAAGAACTCTCCACCCTCACATGTCGCATCTTCACCAGCCAAATTCTTCCAATTAAGCAGATACTCTGTAATCACCCTCGTCCTCAACCTCTTAGTGCATGTCTGAAGTATTTCTTCAAGTTCTAAAATAATTTTACTCTCCTCATCCAGCTCTGGGAACTCTGTCTGTGTTGAAACTCTTTGTCCAATGGCCTTCTTCAAGCAGGAAACATGGAAGCCCAGATATATTTGTGTTGATTGAGGTAACTCCAATTTGTATGGTACACTACCAATCTTTTACAGGCCTTGATAATGGCCGTAATACTTAGGCAAAAGCTTGTTATCCTCCTATTGTTTCAAGGACATTTGTTTATATAGTTGTAATTGCACAAAAACCCAATCTTTGACTTCAAAATGTCTTTCATTACAATGTTGGGCAACTTGTTGCTTCATGCAACTCCATTGCCAAGTTCTCTTTGAGACTAGAGACTATCCCCTACTGGTGTTGAATGTGTTTTTCGACTGCTCGAACCTTTGGTTGGACCCTAAAATATAGAAGGTGGATGGTATCCGTATAGCACCAAAAATGGAGACACTTTGGAGGAGGTATGAAAGAAGTCTTATATCACCATTATGTTAGTAGCAACAATTGAACTCATCCCTTATGTTTATCGGAAGCAAAACAACAAAGATAACCCTCCAAGCACTTGTTGACAACCTCGATTTGCCCATCACAATGGGATGATATGACAAGCAATGATCCAACTAAGTACCCAAACATGAGAATAACTCAATCCAAAAATTACTAGTGAATATAGAATCACAATCACTTACCATTATGTAATGTTCTCATCTTTACCCTCTTAATTAAAACAGATATGAAGACCTTTAATCTATCTCCCTATAGACTAAAGGAGCCCTTGTTGGGGAAAGTTATTTTATTAGTTATTTATTAATTGTCGAAATAGTGACTTTTATCAAAAGGCAATTATTAATTAATTAATTATCTTAAAAGTGGTTTTTACCACTAAAGTGCTTAAGTGAAATAAATATTAATATATTTGTCTTAAAAGTAATTTTTATTACTTTTTTTTTTATTAAGGCCAATATTTAAATATTTTCAAAAAAATGATTTTTGGCATAGAAGCTAAAGTGAAGATAAGGAAAGATGCTTTATCTTCCCAAAAGGGGTTCAAACCCTTTGAAAAGTTATAAACACATAGCGAAAGCTTCAAGGAGGATACTCTGAAATTGATATCTTGTTCTTCTTACGTGAAGAAGGCTATTGGAATGCAAGCCCAATAGAAGTTCATTGCTTAGTGATTGATCAATCTTACAAAGGTGTCTATTGACACCACCTTTTGCAAAGGAAAGCTTGTTTTGTGCCCTAGAGGTGGAGCGAACTACCTAAGAGGGTTTTGGGGTTTGCTTTTGAGGATTTGGTCAAATGTTTCTTGCATTTTTCGCTTGCTAAATTATTTTATTAATGTTGCAAGTGGAGCGAACCACTTGGAGAAGTTGGCACTAGGGTTTGAAAACATTTTTCAATCAAAATATTCATAAATAATTATCTGCAATTATTCATTATTTTTCTGATCATTATTGTGGCATTTTGGAAAATTTGCAAAGGATATTGAAGACAAATTAATAGATAATTTGCAGAATTATTATTAATTTTTCTAACAAGTTTCTAGATATTTTCTTGCTTGTGGAAGGTTGGAATAGTCCTATTTTCTTGCTATTTTCAAAGGTTCCTAAGAGTGGCACGATTGACCTAAGAGGGTCAAATTGGCAATTTTTATGCCAAAATAAAGCGCTGGTATTTTTCTGAGGTTGGCAGCAATTTTGGCAAGAGTCTTGATCTTTCATTCTCCGAATATCGAAAAATTGGTGATTAAATCTGATTTGTCCTTCATTTTGTGGCAAAAAAGGAGAGAAAAAGGTATTTATGTAAGAGGTTTTAAATCTGGAATTTATTATTTATTTTCAAATTATTTCAAGATATTTAATTGGTTGAAATTCCCTACAAAACCTCACTTTTGACGTCTAGAGTTTCTTGCATTAAATAAGGGGTTTGAGAATTTAATTCTCAACCTAGGGTTTACTAATTTTCAAATCAGACTTAGAGGAATTTGGAAAAATCTCCTTTGTTTTCTAATTCGTCCCATTTGGGGACATTTCATATTATCTTTGCGAATCCATGTAACTTTTGAATTGTATCCATAAAAATTGTTGGTATTGTACTTGCTACAAACAAATGTGACAAGACACAAAAATGAGCATATTTAGTGAGTCTATTCACAACCACCATAATGACATTATTCCCCTCATACTTGGGGAATCCTGTAATGAAATCCATGGAAACCTCCTCCCACCTCTAGCTAGGAATAAATAAAGGTTGCAAAAGACCCACGGTCTTAATTGTCTCACCCTTGTTTTGCTAACACAGTGCATTTTGTCACAAATTTATGGACTTCCCCTTTTAGCCCCTCCCAAAAGAAACCCTGCTTGATTCCATGATAAGTCTTCAAGAAGCCAAAGTGCCCACCTACTGAATAAACATGGAGCTCCACAAGAACCTTATATTTAAGAGTTGAGTTCTTGCATAGGTATACCTATCCTTGTACCATAAAGTGCCCACCTTCTACACAAATTTGTCTACCGTGCTTGGATCTTGTTGAAGCTTTTGAATGAGATTATGTGTATCTGTGCAATTTTTCCATTCTGAACATGCCTCATCCACCCAATCTGCTTGCAATATGGACATGGCACACAATAGTGCCTTTGTGGACTCATCCCTCTTGGGTAACGCATCAACCACTACATTCTCCTTTCTTTGCTTGTAGATGATCTCAAAGTCATATCCCAACATCTTTGTGACCCAATTCTATTGGTCTTTAGATGATAATTGTTGTTCCAAGAAGTATTACAAACTATCATGATCTATCTTCACTTTGAAGTGTCTTTTCATTAGATACGTTCTCCATTATTTGACCGCATTAAGGGTAGCCATCATTTCTGATGCAGGTGCATCAACTAGGAGGTCTAATTCTGTGAATGTTAATCATTTTTGGTAGGTAAAGGTAGTCTTATTTTGTCATGATAGAGGCATTCAAAGCAATAAATGTTTGAAATCTGGTCTCTAGTGCATGTTTTCAGGTTTCCTATCAAAATGGGAAATTCAAATATTTGATTTCGTTTCGAAGAATTTTGGAGGTTTTGGTGAATTGTGAAGGTCTTGGTCCTATGCGAAGGAGTCTTCAAGGTCTAATTAGAGTTGTAAAAGTTCTCAACCATTAACTTTGTAGTAAATATGTTTCAACCATGTCTTAATCCATAATAAGCTATATGCAACATAGGAAGAGGACTAAACCAAGCATGTTTGACAAGTCCTAGGTCGGTTGAGGGATCTTAGATGCATGAAACCAAGTTTAGTTAAGTGATAAACCTTGAAATATGAAAGGAGGAGCTCAAGGAGAAACAAAGACAAGGAGAAAGACAAGAAACTTGTAAGTTGTCAGTTGTAATAGAGAGTTCAGAGTGTAGACAAGGGTCCGCAGGTCTGTGTACCAAGGTGGAAGATATTTGAATAAAGAAGATTTTATTGTGTTCTCCATTGAATCTAAAACATCTTCAACAGTGTAAGTACCTGTTCTCAATGATTTTAAATCTTTCTATATGTTTTTATCATGACTCTTTATTGACAAAGGACTGAAAACCCTTTTTTTTTCAATCTGAGAAACCCAGTCTGAGAAAAAGACACTTTTCCACGTGTTTTTTATCATTAGTAGACCTGAATTGTACATGACAGAGTGAGAGGATATTGTGGAGATTCTAACCCAGGTAAAAGAAGGTTTTGAAAGTCTTTAAAACTTAAGATTTCCTCAAAATTGTGCTCTCAGGTCTGTATTCTGATCTAAAATCCTAGGTCAAAGTTTCATACACTAAAAGTTGAATAACTCCTAAAATAACCATCAAATCTTTAATGGTTAGCTGTGTGAGGATATCCTTTAATGGTTCCAAGTGGTTCCAAAATTTAAAAGTCATTAGACTATGAGATATAGGTGACTGTGTATGCAAACATGTGTGTTTAGGCCAAAAACAAGGCCAACAAGTTTTTTTTTTCCATTTTCCTTGAAGATTTAAGTTAGAGCATGGTGAAGAACCAGATTCTTGTCATTGGTAATATGAGAATGAATGTGGAAAGTCACTTTGATAATCTTTACAGCCTGAGATTTAATCCATAACCTCATCCCAAACAAATTAGGCCTAAAGACTGTGTGTGTAAGGCCAGTGTTCTAGCATTTGCAAAGTTTCATACATGAGTTTTGAAATTTACATTCAAGAAACAAGGTCCTAATAGAAAGGTCAAGAACCTTATGAATATGTCAGATGTCTGAGTTTAGAGTCATAAAGGTTATAAATCAACCCGAAGACGAGAACCTAGTAAGAATGAAACCTACTTAAGAAGGTGTGTTTTGATTTCTTGGTAAGAATTCATACAAAAATGAATCAATGGAAATGAAAGAACCCTGATAGAGTATCAGGGGTATGAATTTGGAGTCTTGATAGAGTTTATAATTAAGTACAAGAAGGCTATAAAGCCTCAAGGAGACCTAGAAAACTGGTAAGTAGACCTAGAAGAGGCCTACTTACATCAATTTCCTTCTCGGGCTTCAACAAATTCTTACCTTTGAGTTGGGAAAACTCAAATGCAATGGGTCGTCCATATTGCATCCCATACCATAACCCAAAGCATCACATTCAACAATGAAGGTTTTGGGGAAACCGAGCGTGGCTAGAATTGGAGTGGTGCACATGGCCTCCTTTAGCTTCTCAAATGCCCCGATGGTTGCCTCATTCCAATGGAAGGAATCCTCCTTCAATAAAGTTGTGAGTGGTGATGCTATGCTGCCATATTTTTTTACAAACCTGTGACGATAACCCATAAGCCCTAATAAGTCCCGTAGGTTCTTAAGGGTTCTGGGTACTTTCCATTCTACTATGGCCTTGATCTTATGAGTATCCACCTTGACGCCTTTGTGAGAGACAATGAGACCCAGGTATTCCACTTCCTTGACTCCAAAAACGCACTTGGAAAGCTTGGCATAAAGATGATGTTGTTCCAGAGTTTTCAAAACCTTATTCACATGATGTAGTTGTTCCTCCCATGTTTTTCTGTATAATAAGATATCATCGAAGAACACTAAGACAAACTTCCACAAAAATGGCTTAAAGACAATTTATCAAGCTTTGAAATGTAGACAATGCATTTGTGAGGCCAAAAGGCAACCAGAAATTCAGAGGCCCTCATGTGTTCTGAATGTTGTCTTATGAATATCCTCATCTTTGATTCTAATTTGATGACACCCTGAACAAAGATCTAGTTTTGTAAAATAAACATCATGTAACTCAACTAACAAATCATCAATTACTAGAATAGGAAACTTATATATGATGTTGCACTTGTTGAGTTCTTTGTGGTCCAGACACATGCGCTAGGTGTCATCCTTATGCACCATCACCATTGGAGAGGAATAAGCACTGTGATAATGACGAATAATCCCTACTTCCAATATCTCTTATGCCATTTTCTCAATCTCATTTTTTTGCACATACGAGTACCTATAAAGTCTAATGTTGGGTGGTTAGCCCCCTGGTCGTAGTTGAATGGCATGATCATGATCTCTTTTAGAAAGCAATCATTTTGGCATATCTCCAAAAACTACTGAGTTCCATTCTATAATTGCCTACAGATCTAGCAGTGTAGGCACCTTTCACTATCGTGCTTCTAATGAAAACAACTACACCACAAACCCATCTACAACCTTGTTAAGCACTGTTTGCATCTAATGAGAGCTCGCCAACTGTGAAGACTTTGCACGGAATCCATGAAGTTCAAAGTTCCTGCCCTCAAAATGAAAACCAAATTAACAACTTTTGAAAGTTCATCTCAATCGTTCCCGGGTAGTGAGCCATTGGACTCCCAACACAATGTCTGCTCCACACATGGGAATGGAAAACATAGAGAAATCTAGTAGGTAGTCTTCCATGGTGAGTTTAATACCATGGCATTTCCCCAAAAAAATGACTGTACCCCCATCCGCAATGATGACTTGAAATTCTGGAGCTAGATAAAGAATGCAGTTTAAGCGCACATCCAACTAATTATTAATGAAGTTGTGAGTGCTTCCTGAGTCAATCAACACTATTTAAAAAACCCACTACCTTGAGGGTTTTTGGAGTGTTAATACTGAAAGTGCATGGCAAAAGATAGTTTGTTGGGGATATCCTACCTCCTCTCGCTCATCAACAACTTCAAATGCTACTTCTTCATCCTCTTCTTACATTGGCACCCTCAATGTCGAAAAACTTTTTGGCAAAATTATGTCCTCGACTATATTTACTATCACAATTAAAACATAACACTTTTGCCCTTTTTTCTTCAATTTGTTGAGGTGTCAACCTAGTAGGCTAAGGGAATGATGATGTCAAGGTGCTACTATCTTTGATGCTAGTAAATGTCGACCTCTTGGTGGCCAAGAATTTTTCCTCTATCCTACATGCAATGATAAGAGAATCAAATACATTGAACAAATTAAAATATGTGTACCTCATGTTGAATGTGGTCCTTGAGACCACCAAGAAACAAGTCGTTCAAGATCTCATCAGTAATCATCTCCGCTTGCAAGGAGAAGTTACGGAATTGATTAATACAATCCTTGACTAACCTTGTTTGCTACAGCTTTTCCAACTAGCTGAAGTAATTCTCCATCACACTACTACTATAGTGCATTTGCAACTCCTCTGTAAAAACTAACTAGGTGACACAGAGAGCCTTTTTTTGAGCACAGTCATTGATACCAAATGATATGTTCAAGTTCCATATAAAAGGATGTCATGGTAACCTTTTGCCCACACGAGATCTGATGTAGATCAAAACAATTCTCCATTTGGTTGATCCAGTTGAACAGATGATTACCATCAAACTTACGCATGTCCACCTTCAGTAGCAAGTTCTGAAGCCCAAAATTAGTGCTAGCTATGGGATGAGGTTGCGTAGCATTTGGATCAAGGTTGGGTTGTCCCTTAGATCCACCTTGAGTCGGTTGTGAGACTAAAATACTGACAGAAGTCTCTAGAGTAGCAAATTTTGTATTGATGCTAGCCATATCTCCTTGTTAGCATATTATTGTAAATGCCTTAGGTTTATGACTAAGGTATATTACCTACGCATTTGATTATAGTGGTTTTAACCACTTAGGTAATAAGGTTTATTGGTTTGACAGGCCTAGCTATTTTACGCTATCGAATGATTGTTGTTTCACCCACCTCCTATATTTTCAAGTGGTTCTTTTGGGCCTATTTAATAGGCTCCTCAAGTATTGTTCAATACGTTGGTTAATTGATTTCTTCATCTCTTTTGTTAAATCTCATATGGTCTCAGATCTTGCGGTGTAGAAAGCTTGGGAGGGAGCCTATGAAGCGAGAAGATGGACTTGTCAGGAAGGAGCGTGAAGCGTCAAGTGGAGAGCCATGAGAGGAAGAAAATTGATTTTATTTTTTTTGTGACCAGCCAGAAAGCCAAACAAACAGAGAAAAGGAGGTGGTCTATTAAGACCAAGACAGAGGGAGAGGAAGTCAAAAGAGAGGCTCTAGAGTCTATTTTTATTTTTTCCCAGCCCCCACATGCTGTATGGCACTGGAAGGCTCCATAGGGGAAGCCACAAATTTATTTGTTGATTGTTTCTCCTGTTTCTTGTCTTAGTCAAGAGAAACTTCTTGGATCTGACGACATTCAATTTGGCTGAGAATTGCATCTGGAATCAGCGTCGAAAGTTTTGCAAGTAGGGCATTTCTCTGCAAATGCACAAGGGTTTTTCTATTGGTGGATTTATTTCATACAAGTCTTTACCCTGTGTTTTAATCTAGCCAATCAAAAATAAGGTGCATTTCATTTAAATTGAAAATTGAAAAAATCAATTCCCTTATAAACTTTTAAAAAATTGATTTTTTCATAAATATTCGCTTGGAGGAACAAAATTAATTGTGTTGGGAGCAAACTATAAAGTCAATTTGCTTGAAAATTTCACTATGTTCTGGGTTTTTTATCTGGATGTTGATGGAGAAAGAATTTTTGAAATCAGAGTTGTAAATCTCTTGATTTAATTGTTTTTGTCCATTTTTTGGTGTTTTTAAAGATAGAAAATTTAAAATTTCTCAAACGGTGTTGAATTTTTTGCTAAAAACTGAAGGCATAGTCCAGATTGTGATGTGAGTAGGAGGAATTTTGTGTAAAGTCATAATTTTTCTAGTACATTCATTTTTTGGAAAAACTAGGTCAAAATGGCTAGTTTACAAGCTCTTGTTGCCATATTCACAAAAATTGACAAGCAAGAATTTCAGTTTGTGGAGTCACAAGATTTTGACGATATGTGAATATCGAAATCTTGATCAAATAGTGCTCGGTAAAGAGCAAACCCCTGCCACTAATACTGATGACTATGATAAACGTCATCGAGAGGCTCTTATATTGTTAAAATTGTCAGAAATAGATAATATAATCTTAGAGGTCAGAAATGCGATCGATGCATCAACTCTATGGACTAATTTTACTCCTAAATATGATGGTTCTGACAATGATAGGATATTGTATTTGAAGAATTTGTTGTTTTTCAATAAGATGCGGGAAGGTGGCTCTGTTTCTGAGTTGTTGCAGATCAAAGACATCAGTGATCAATTAAAGGTAGTGCAGAAGTCAGTTGATAAGCAAGATTTCATTGCTCTAGTTATACAAAATCTTCCACCTTCATTTGAGTCATTTATGGAGTCCTTGCACATGATTGCTAAGATGTAAACTTTGGACTTTGAAAAGTTGTCCACATTACTATTGCAAAAAGAGAGACGACAGGAGTAGGGAATTTTGTCTACATCTACTTCTACAGAGAGTGCATTTTTCATCAAGAGAAACAGTAAGCAATTTGGTAAAGCTAATAGTTCTTCTACAGAACCTTCACAAATGGTTCCAATAAGAGATATAAGTGAAAATGTTTTTACTATAAGCAACCTAGTCACCTTAAGAAAGATTGTAGGAAAAGACAACAAGATGTAGCTAACCCCAAAAAGAAAGCTCATCATGCAAATATAGCTAAAGGTGAAGGAGAGGAAATATCTCCTGATTTCACATTCATGGCCTCCAGTGGTAATTCTGTGGTGGATCGAGCTTGGTACTCTTATTCAGGGGCATCTCGTCATGCATGCTATAAGGACTGGTATGAGGATTTTGTTGAAAATAACAATAATAATGAATCTGTATCTTTGGGATATGGTAGAACTTACTTTGTGAAAGGGTATGGTAATGTTCAAATCATTTTTAATGGTACTATCCAGTATACTTTTAGAATGTTAGGTATGTCCCTGATATGAACAAAAATCTACTTTAAATTATTGAGATTGCTACAAAATCTGATTTTGGTGTTAAGTTTCAAACACAACAAGGTTTAGTCACTACCAAAGATAACAAGATTATTGTAGTTGGGATTGGTGAGAAAGGCTTGTATAAGCTCGCAGATCCACTAAGGGCAAAGGAAAGTGTAATTGCAACAGTCGATAGCACAAGTTCACTATGGCATGAAAGGCATGGACATTTGAATTCCCAGTATTTGAATATATTGAACAAGACTAAAATGGTTAAGGAGATTCCTTCTATTCGGGATAGTCATCATGTATGTCTTGAATGTCAGTTGGGGAAGCAATTTAGACATTCATTTGATGTTGATAAAGATTGGAGAGCTAAGGGAGTATTGGATCTGGGTCATGCAGATTTGCATGGTCCAATGCACACACCTACTCTTACTAGAGCCCGTTATTTTGTCACTAGTTGATGATTTCTCTAGGAAAAAGTGGGTATACTTTCTAGTGAAGAAATCCGATTGCTTTTCTAACTTCACATCTTGAAAAGCTATGGTTGAAAAATAGGTGGGACGACCAGTGAAATCTCTTCGAACAAATAATGGGGGTGAGTTCACCTCAAAACAATTCAAGGAGTTTTGTGCCACTGAAGGCATACACAAACAATATACTACCCCTTACACTCCGCAGCAAAATTGATTTGGGGAAAGGAGGAATAGGATGATGATGGACATGGCACGTTGTATGGTTCAAAGCAGAAATTGCCATATAAGTATTGGGCAGAAGCAATGAATACAACAGTGTACATCCTCAACAAAAGTCCTACAAAAGCATTGGAGAATATGACTCCAAAAGAAGCTTGGTTAAGTCAAACTCCAAATGTAAATGATTTTATAATTTTTGGTTGTGTAGCTTTTGCAGTTATTCATAATCAAAAGAGAAGTAATTTGGATGCAAAGAGCACAACATACATGTTTGTTGGATACAGTAAGCAGTCTAAGGCCTACAAATTAATTGATATTTTCACTAACAAAGTTGTGGTAAATAGAGATGTCATAGTAAATGAACAGATGCCATACTTCACAGCAACTGGTACAGTTTCAGATATTGAGTTATTGTTTCCTTCTAATGATTCTATTATAAGTTGTGATGTGAAAGTTGAACAGGATTCTAGTTCATCAATGGAATCACATTCCAGAGAGGGAATTGCTACAAGACATTGTGAGGTTCTAGCAGAACAACCAAAGAAGCCAAAGTGGTACTCTGCCACAATGGACGCACTAAAGGAGGGAGACTTCCACAAGGTGTGAAAGGCAGAAGATTGACATCAGGAAAGCAACTTGGTAATAGAGGTATGCATGTTAATTTTGCTTTAAAAACTACAATTTCACAAGCATTTGAGCTTAATTCTTTTTCAGAAGCTAAAGGGAAGCCTGAGTGGAAATCGGCCATGCAATTGGAATATGATTCCTTGATAAAAACAAGACTTGGGAGCTAACAGAGCTTCCACCAAGAAAGAAATCCATTGGTTGTAAATGGATTTATAAGGTAAAGTGTAACGCAGATGGTTCCTTGGACAAATATAAAGCCAGACTTGTTGCAAACGGTTATGCACAAGAGGAAGGGGTTGACTATGAGGAGACTTTTGCTCCTACTACTAAGATGGTAACTTTTTGTTTGATTGTTATTATTACTACTCAGTTTGGATGGTAGGTGCACCAAATGGATGTCAAGAGTGCTTTCTTAAATGGTGATCTACAAGAGGAGGTCTACATGTCACAACCACAGGGGTTTCAGGTACTTGGTAAGGAACATCTTGTCTACAGATTGATTAAGTCCTTGTATGGGCTTAAGCAAGATCCTCGACCCTGGTAAATGAAAATAGATTCCTACCTTAGGGAGTCTAGTTTCAAAAGGTGCAATTCTGAACCAACTCTCTATGTGAAGATGTCTGGTGATGATATCTTGATTCTCATTGTATATGTTGATGATACAGCCATCATTGGGAGTAGTGATAGTCTCATTCAGCAAATGAACGCTGATATTTGTTGTACTTTTGACATCACAAACTTAGGACTACTGCAATATTGTTTAGGTGTAGAGTTTTGGCAAGGTAATTGTGTTATATTCATGTCACAAAATAAGTATGCCAAATCATTGCTTGAAAGGTTTAGAATGATGGATTGTAATTTAACTCACACACCTATGGAAGTTGGAGTTAAACTTTCATTAGACACTACATCACCACCGGTCAATGAAACAGTGTATCGGTAGCTAGTGGGTAGTCTCATATATCTCACTACCACTAGACTGGATATTTGTTTTGCAGTAAGTTTTCTTTCTCACTTCATGTCTAAACCACAGAAAGTACATTGGTTAGCTGCAAAATGGGTATTAAGATATGTCAAAGGTACTCTTAACTTTGGCATACTGTATAAGAAATTTGTAGATTTTGAGCTTTCAGGGTATTTTGACTCTGATTGGGTAGGATCAGTAGATTCAAAAAAATATACAACGGGCTATGTATTCACTCTTGGTTCAGGGGTTTTCTCAGGGCAGAGCAAACTTCAAACTACAATGGCATTAACTTCGACATAAGCAAAGTATAAAATTGTGGTGAGTGCAAGTTGTGAAACTATGTGAATAAAGAAAATCTTGGAGAATCTTCAATTTGAATCATCAAAGTCTACTCTAATTTTCGATGACAACCAGAGTGTCCTAAAGATGGTGAAGAATCCAGTATTCCATGCCAGGACCAAACACATTGAGGTTCACCATCATTACATCCGATGTTGGTTACAAATGAAGACATCAGTGTCTTCTACTGTCCCACTGCAGAGCAACCACCTGATATAATGACCAAACCACTTGGTTCAAACGAGTTCATAAAATTTAGGGATAAACTTGGTCTTGTTTTTGGGTTAGTCATTAAGGGAGGGTTTTAGCATATTATTGTAAATACCTTAGGTTTATGACTAAGGTATATTACCTATGCAATTGGTTATAGTGATTTTAACCACTTGGGTAAATAGGTTAATTGGTTTGATGGGCCTAGCTATTTTACGCTACCCGATGATTATTGTTTTGCACCTCCTAAATTCTCAGGTGGTTCTTTTGTGCCTATTTAATAGGCTCTTCAAGTATTGTTCAGTACGCAGGTTAATTGATTTCTTCATCTCTTTTGCTAAATCTAATCTTGCATATTCTTCATTTCACTGCACTTATTATCCATATCTCCTTTCATTTCAAACTATATGATACACAAACTTTGATCCATATTGTATTTCAATTCAAACTGTATGTTGTGCATACTATCATCCAAATTGCACTCTTTATCGTCCAACAAAGAAAACCCCATAGTGGAAGTCCCACCTAATTGAACTCAAACTCTATCTCCTCTTTGTTAGGAGTTTTCCTTGGTGTGCTTGACAATGCAAAATTTGATTTGACCAAACTTTGACTAAACTTTGACCGACTAGTTTCAGACTTAGGTTGGCCTCAAATCCAAAACTTGAAAGAATATGCCCCTTCTAGATTTTTGCGAGCTTGACGTAAATGTAATGAAAATAGAATAACTCATAAAATTGTGGCATGTAGAGTGAATTTATGAAAAATCCTAAATTCACAGTAACTCACCCAAAACAATCACAAAAAGCTAAGAAATGGACCATAGCTTCCTTGGATAACTCTACAACTTCAATAAAAAAATTGTAGAAAAAATCGCAATAGTATGCAAGATTTAAGTGATTCTTTAAAAATTAGGATTTCAACCATACTTTTGCCCAAATCAAAGCTCTAATACCACTTGTAATAAAATTACTATACCGCTAAAATAGAATCACAGCAATAAATAACAATATGATTGAAATAAGAGAAAGATAATGAAGCATTAAGTATATGACTAAGCCACTTCGAGGGGGCAACCTCCACAACCTTACAATAAGAATAGAATTCGCAATATGATGATCAAACATTAACCACTACCTCCTATATATACCCTATGTGTGCTATGTAGACTCCCTCGGCCAACCCTACTACCAATACGAAGATATATAAATGATCATATGACTTAATTAAAGGTTACGTTAACAACAAGTCAGTGACATGTATCCCAATACAAGTTATAGGTTAGGGCATAGCACTATATGCTCGCAAATCAAAAATCCCCCCTTGGGGATTCTTAAAGGACTATGGTAAAGAAGATTCACCAAAGGAAAACAAGTTACAAATAAAGGCCATGAAAATTCAGGAATAGGAGATTCAGCCAATAATGTACACTAGTTATTTGGAGTCCCCAACTATAGTCTATAAGGGTTTCTTCTATCCTTCTTAACTACAATTGCTCAAGCCAAGGTGGAGATTAACGAGCCAACAAGTCAACCCTAGGTAAGTATCCCTTTACCCTACCCCCTTTCATTTATGCAAGTCTAATTATGTGTTATATGCTTGATTACATCGCATGCTTATTGTCCAGTTATTACTTTCCATATTTCCTTGCATACTGTCTTGTATTTATTTGATCGCCTTGCATATTTACAGCGCTTGCCTATTTCCATACTTATAGCCTTGCTTATTGCCATAGTCACTTATTGCTCGTCATATTCTTTTTGAGTGTAGGCTCTACAAACGCCTTCTACCTTTTCCCCATTTAGAAGTTGACCTGGTAGAGATCATTTATAGGCCGATACAAAGGGCACACTAGTGCCAATTGCCCCAAGAAAATCTTTTGCGACATTTATATAGTCAAGGGCCATAAAATCCAAGGTTTGTCTGTCAAATATGAAGAATAAAGGTGCTCAAGTCCGACTGGCACAGAGGAAATCACAAGCCCTAACTCAAAAGGAGCCACTAATAGAGGTTATAAGAACTGTTGACCATTTTTGGTCCAACAGGCCAAAAATCGGTCCCCTTCTTCCCCTGTTGTTCTGGGTCATTTCATTTTTTTGATTTTGCACAAGTCTGGAAATTTCTACGGACTCTGCAGGTGAAGTTTCTACGGACTCTGCAGGTGAAGTTTCTATGGATTCTGCAAAGAAGATTTTCTACGAACTCTACAGGTGTAATCTTTTGATAGATGAACCAGTTCAGAGAGTGCCAGGTTTTACAAAACTTCTTCGGACTCTTGTCTAAAGAAATTCATAAGGAAAGAGGGCTAAAATGGTTCAAAGACACTTTTCCTTAAGGTTGGAAGAGTGGTTCAACGGCGTAATTTTTCCAAGAGTTAGCACCTTAGAACCGTTGAACCGTTGAACTAGTTCAACGCTTTGGTTCAGCGCCTTAGTTCAATCGGCAAGTTCATCGCTCAAGTTCAACGCTTTGGTTCAACGGCAGAGTTCAACACTTTGGTTCAAAGCTCAAGTTCATCAGCCTTGGTTCATCACTTGGTTCATCGCTTTGGTTCAACAAATGGCGCGAAGCATTGAACCATTGAACCGTTGAACCTTTCTGGGTTCAAGCGGTTGGTTCAAAGCGGCAGGCTCAAAGGCTTGGTTCAACAAAGGAGTGGCGCGCAGTGTTGAACCGTTGAACCATTTTTGGTTCAATCAGTCGGTTCAACAGCTTAGTTCAATCGGGCGGTTCAAAGAAGCGTCCCAAAAAGCTAAAAGGCAAGTGCCCTTGCGGAGGGCAGTTCTGAGTTCAAAAGCCCTTGCGGAGGGCAGGGAGCACTTCGAAGGCAGCCGAAGGATTTCTAGGAACGCGTAGAAAGTCTTAAGGCATGGAATTCTTTCAGACTTTTGTCCGAAGGAATTCGGAAGGGCCGCGAGAGAGAAAAGGCCGGGGGAAAATTCTGAAAAAATTCAAAGCGGCCAATTCTCGCAGACTTTTTGTCCGCGGGAAAAAGGCCCGCAGAAAAAAGGCCCGAAAGAAGTTGCCAAGGACGGTGACATCCCAGAAGCCGTCAACTTTAAGAAGATAGATTAGCCATTGTTTTTCAAACGACGATGGGTGCGCGAACGTCAACTTTAAGACGGTGAAATAGCCGTTTGTTTTAAAAATGCCTGAGCGCTAACCAGAAAAGACCCAAAGAACTAGCAACCTGCCAAGAAGATAGCCCGAGGGCCGAAGGAGATAGAAAGCGACAAAACTAGGGAAAGCCAAAGCGCGGAAAGCGCCAAATGGCAACCGCGGAAGCTTTGACATGTTTTCTCTAAAGGAAGAGGAACGCGCCACGTATCCCCTACAAGGCTCGGCGGAAGCCGACAAGTGTCAGCACCCATCGCCTCTCCCCTTTTGTCCTGCGAACACTATGGTGGGCCCGGACGAACTGCTAAAGAGAGCGGAAGCCGCCACACATCGTTTTCCGCAGTACTCTCCAAAGGTGTTTGAAGCTTTTATAAATTTAGCAGATATTGCCACGTGTCCCACCATAAACTCAGCAGAAGCCGCCACGCGTCGGCATCCACGTTTCAAAGTGCCTTATGAGTTTCAAAGCGACGGGCGCGCAAACGTAAAACTTTGCAGGAATGAATAATCGTTGGTTTTCAAACAAATGGCGTGAACCCGAAGGAATTCAAAGACAAGTCCGGAGAGCCGAAGAACTAGTAGAGGTAACCCGAGAGACGAAGGAGCAAAAACCGAGAAGGCAGCCCAAGTGGCAAAAAGGAGATAAGTTATATCTGCAGTTGAAACAGTGTCCACCAATTGATTGCTAAGAGGCACGAACAGGTGACGAACGGCGCAACTCATCTTTCCCCATTCTGCATTAATGAGCAGGCAAGCCGCGAAATGCCTTAAAGGAGCAGTCTTTTGCAGACAAACGACGCAACCCATAATTTCACCTTGAAGCAAGGGGCCGACACAACATTACCTTGGAGCGGCTTTCCTCTTCCCAATGATCGGAACGCACATGGGTCATTTGTAAAAAGGGCGCCAAAGGGCCTCCTTTCTTCCTCTATATATTGTAGACTTGTCATTTGGAAAAGTATCGGTCACATTTGTAATGCGAAGCCCTGGCAAATTTTCACCTAAAATCGATAAACGCATTTTTACCTCTATTCTGGTTAGATATCTCTGTGTGTCTGAGTGTTAGTTTTGTGTTTAGTCATTGCTTTCTAATGCTTTCACAGGGTTAACACCAACGTACCTAGTGTCTATAAGGTGCCATTCCTGCAAATGACAAGGAGAGTTGCACATGGAAGCGCAGAGACAGAAGAAGCTACTATACAATGTGCCCTTTCCCTAGCACCTATGGTGAGTCCCTGTTTTTTGTGTGTTCCATTGAAGCCTCCCTGTTAAGTTCTTGCAGCCTAGTCCTTTTGCCAGTTTAAAGTGTACGTATGTGTTTGTATGGTTTCAAGTGTGAGTGTGAGTAGGTCGAAGCATTTGGTGCATCACCTCTTTTAGAGTAGTTTTGTTTTCCTGCAATCTTTCTCCCTTTCCATCCTCCCCCATTATATATCTATATATATGTATTAGCACTTATTGGAACAACTCAGATGCATCAAAGGGAGCTAGCCCTTACCTAGAGACTCTCCCCTACAACTTCGCCAATCCCACAGGCGAGGGGAGTTTCCATTTTGACGTGTGGAATGCAGGAGCTCGGCCTCCTGCCTCGGGTGCAATCCACTGCGTCAGCAGTTTTTGGCATGCCAAGTGGGACAAAGTTTTTACACTCAGTAAAGTTTCAAGATTGATGCTGGTCTTGTTACAGCAAATCAACTATTTTCAGCATCTGGCGACTCCACTGGTAAAAACTTCATTTTCTAATCAAAGACCAGTCTGACTTCCTATGCTTAGAGTCACCACACGGTCTGCTTTTAATAGTGTCCCTTTCGAATTTATTGAATTACCTTTGAACTCAGCAAAGTGACTGAGATTTGAGAGGACCCATCCTTATTCCGCAAACCACTTTCCAAAACCTGTTATAAAGAATACCTACGCAAGAAGACCGCGGTTACATCCCATCACAGCTATGGCATTATGTGACTTTTCGTGGTCAGAGTCCTTTGAATCTCCAACATTATGACCCAATTCCAGGAGCAGCCCTCAAAAGTGTGCCTTCCTTTGATGGAGAGGGGCCCAATACAGTCATCGAACACATCAAAAATATTGCTAACCTCTGCAATATTCACAATGTCACTGAGGAAAATATTGCAATCAGATTGCTGGCATTGTCTCTCAAAGGCAAAGCCCTTGACTGGTATGGCACTTTGACTATAAATTCAATCAGTTCCTGGAATGAATTGAGTACTCACTTGATGGACCGTTTTGGAGAAAAGAGCGACCACCTCTCACTTGCTGAGCAGCTGACTACCATGAAAAGAGCCCCACATGAATACATGCAGGATTTCAACACTCGATTTCAGAAGACATGGGATAGAATCCCCATTCTGGTAAGACCGACTGCTAGCTATGTTTTCATGTATTACTTAAGAGCATTGAACAGTGATATCGTTGTTATGATACAATCCATGGGAGGACATGTGCTGCCTGCCGCCTATGACATAACTATAGCAGCTGAAAATTGCCTAGCGCAAGCTGGAAAAATAGCTCCTAGACCCCATATGCCACTTTTCCCTGAAATGTTGCCTCCAATTCAGACCGTTGCTCCCACATTAGCTCTTTTGCCTAGCATAGAGAAACCAGCTGCTGCAACCGAACAAACCAAGGACACCAGCAATATGGTCAAGCTCCGAGACCCCCTTTCCAAAACTACAATCAAGGACAGGGTCAGCTTACTCAGACCAGACCTTTTCAAAGTTACAACCCAAGCGCCCCTTCATCATCTAAGGCTATGGTGCCCGTTCAAAACAATTTGGTGCAAGAATAGCCAAGTTGTCCAACCATGGGATATGGTCAAGAGCAGGTTGTTTATACAAATGAAATGATGGGTTATTACCCAAATGTGCAAGACAATCAGGCAGCCGCCCATTCCCAAGTCTTTGAGGTTCCAATGCAACTCAGCACAAGCAACGGTCAGACCCAACCTGATTTTACTCTCATGAATCATTTGGAAGGAGAATTATATTCAGTGAATTATGTGGGTGCTGCAGACAATCAGGCTGATCGCATTGCAGCCAACACAAGATTCAAAAGGAGAGCAATGGAAGAAGCTCAGGCTGTTGCCTAAATGTCAGCAATCCCCTCTCCATCACCTGTAAATCAAAAAGTCTCAAGTTTCAGAGCGCCGATTGTACTTTCAGCGCCTCGGCCTGCACCTCACGCTGTAAATAATTCCAAAGAAAATTTGAAGGCAACCCTCAAGTCAATGTGGTTGACCAAATGAAGAAGCTGCACATGAATATCTCTTTGTGGGATTCGTTGTCAATACCGGGACAAAAGGACATGTTACAAAAGGAATTGCAGGAGCTAAATGAATAAGCTGTCTCAACAAAGGTTGATAATGTCTTGATGATGAACGGACAACCTTCCACCTCAGGTCAAGCCCGAAAAGAAGAAAAGGTTCCTCCTTTTTATGTGTCCTTGGTCATAGGAGATTTCTTGGTGCACAATTGCATTATTGACAGTGGGGCAAGCACCTCGGTGATGCCCAAATGTATAGCCACCAAGATGGGCTTGAAATACAAAGAAATGACCAAGGGAGTCCTGCAACTAGATGGAACCCCAGCAAAGACAATTGGAGTGGTAAGAGGTCTGAGCTTGACGCTGCACGTTTGCCCGACCTTCTTAGTTCCTCATGATGTGATAGTGGCGGATGTCCCTCCTTACTTTGCCATCTGCTTATCCAGGGATTTTACATCCAAGATAGGTGGCTACTTAGCAGCGAATTGGTCTTATCTGGTTTTTAGAACCAAGTATGGGACTAAAGTCAAGATTGAATCCCAGCCACTCCACAGAGATCATCTGAAACCTTACTCGCTCAAGGCAGCAAATGTCAGCTACACCATCATTAACCAAGAAGAGTCCCAAGTAGACCAATCTCCATCCTCTGCCCTTGAAGGAGTTGCAAACCTGCTCTTAGATGAATGGGGAAGCGACAACTTCGAGCATGATCCTTACAAATTCATAGAGGCGGGCCTCAGAATTTATTACATGCATGAAGAAGGTACTTTCGTACCAAATCTGATGAAAGCCAGCCAGGAAAGCTCAGGTCTATGGAAGATGTTCTTCGATGGTTCAAGAAGTAAGTTGGGGGCTGGTGGTGGAGCGGTGTTGGTCTCTCCTTCAAAAGAGAGGTATTTTTCAGCCTTCCGGTTCCAATTTTTCTGCACATGCAATGTTGCGAAATATGAATCCCTCATCCACGGTTTGAAGTGGGCGAGGAAAATAGGAATAAAAGAGCTACAAATTTTTGGTGACAGCGAGCTGATTGTCAATCAGGTAAGAGGCTAAAATTTGACAAAGAATTCTCTACTGAAGTCCTACAAACATAGGGTATGGGACTTAGTTGAAAATTTCTTTGCTTTCAATATTTTCTCCATTCCTAGAGAGCAGAACAAGCAAATAGATACACTGGCAGAAGTTGGTGCCCAGTTCGATATCCCTCAAGAGACAGGCCAAGACCACAGCTCACGTCATTTGAAGGTAGTTATCTGGCCCTCTGTACCTGACAACGTCAGTAACTGGCAGGTCTTCAACAGTGATCAGCAAATAGCACTCTTCCTGCAAGAAGAAGCTGAGTTTGCTACAAAAAACTAGGTTAAGCTGCAGCAGCAATATGGCAGCCAAATTATTCAGCTGAAGAACAATAAGCTCCCCAAAGGTTTGGTCACTCTAGAGAGTATCTTCAATGGAGATGACCAATTGAGAAGCGACAAGGCATGCATTGCAACAAAGGAGGAGCACTATGAGAAGGTGGAAATATTCAAGGACAAGTTGCTTGCACTTGGGAAAGTGTGCACGGACCGTGAAAGGCAGGCCTTCATCTTGTTGTGCCAAGAATTTGCCGATATCTTCGCTTGGGAGTATAGTGATTTGAAGGGTTTTGACCCAAGTTTGGCCCAGCATACCATTGAGCTAGAAGAAGGTGCCAAACCAATCAAGCAGAAGCAGAGGCTTGTCAACCCAATGATTGAGCCTCTCATGCGCAAGGAGCTCACCAAGTTGATTGAGTCTAGGATAATATTTCCAATCAAACACTCTTCTTGGCTGGCCAATTTTGTTCCTGTCCGGAAAAAGAATTGGGAGATCGGACTGTGTCAATTTCAGAGACCTCAACAGAGTCTCTTTGAAAGACCATTATCCTCTCCCAAGCATGGAGCAGATCCTTCAAATGGTGACAGGGAGCGAGCGTTTCTCCCTCCTGGATGGGTATTCAGGATATAACCAGATTTTGGTGCAAGACTGTGTCCAGCACAAGATAGCCTTCACAACCAAGTGGGGAACGTTTGCTTACAGGAAAATGCCTTTCGAACTGTCTAATGCTGGTGCCACTTTCCAATGAGCCATGGACATGGCCTTTCAAGGCCTGATAAATAATACTGCTCTGGTATATCTTGATGATGTGATAGTTTTCTCCAAGGAAGCAAGCCAACACATGAAACACCTCAGGCAAATCTTTGAGAGGTGTAGAGAGTTCGGTATCTCTCTCAATCCTAAGAAATACATGTTCGCTGTCCACGAGAGAAAGCTCCTTGGTCACATTGTTTCTTCGGAAGGCCTGACTATTGACCCAGAAAGAGTTCGCTCCACCCTGGAGCTGTCCTTGCCTAAGCACAAGAAAGGCCTGCAAAGCTTCTTCGGCAAGATAAATTTCATACGGAGATTTATTCCGAACTTTGCAGAGATGGTCAAGCCATTGACCTCTATGCTGAAGAAGGGTGAGGAGTTCACATGGACAGCACCGAGAAAAAACAGTTTTGAAGAAATCAAGTAGGCCATTACCCGGGCTCCTACCTTGATCAGCGCTGACTTCACCAAAGATTTTAACCTTTACACCTTCGGCAATAAAGAGGTAATCTCCGCCATGCTTACCCAAGCAAGTGATGATAACCTTGAGCAACCAATTGCATTTTTTAGCCAAGGCCTAGAAGGTTTTAAAGTCAGATACACATATGTGGAAAAGCAAGTCCTGGCAGTCATACGGAGTTTGAAGAAATTCAGGCATATGCTATCCAATAGCAGAATCCACCTAAGGGTCCCACATCCCGGCATCAAAAATTTTTTGATCAACTGAGTTTTTTGATCAACTGAGACCTAAATGAGAAGAGAGCAGGGTGGATCACTAAGGTGATGGAATATGATGTAGATATCAAGATCACCAAACTAGTAAGAGGGAGAGGCCTGTGTAAACACCTCACTGCAGACTTTAAGCAGCAAAAAAAGCACTGTCTACTAATTCATGATGCAGCTACAACTGAGGAACCAACTGTCATGAAAGATTGGACATCAGACGTGAGGCATTTCCTTCTCACTGGTGAGTGCCTGCAGGGCCTTGATAGGACCAAGAGGACATATTTCAGACTTCAGTGTCTCCCTTATGTCCTGATTGACAGAGTGTTGTTCAGAAAGGATTTCTCAGGAGTCCTTTTAAGATGTTTAGACGCAGGACAGGCCGACAGGGTGCTGTCTGAAATCCATGATGGTCCCGCCGGCGGTCATTTTGCTCCTAGGGCTACTGCAGCAAGAATAATGAAAGCTGGCTATTTCTGGCCTACTCTTTTCAGGGACACCCATGTCTGGGTACGAAAGTGCCAGAAGTGCGCGCTTTTTGATGGAAAGCAACGGTTCGTTGCCATGCCTTTACAGCGTATTCAAGTGGAGCAGCTATTCATGCAATGGGGCCTGGACTTCATAGGGATGATTAATCCTCCCTCCAGTGCTGGACACAAGTGGGTCCTAACCGCCACGGATTATTTCACAAGATGGGTAGAGGTTGTTGCTCTGAAGGAGGCCAATGAAAGTGTGGTCCAAGACTTTTATGAGGACCTGGTGACAAGGTTCGAGGTTCCAGTAACCATAATCTCAAATAATGCGTTAGCTTTTCTGAGAACCAAAACAAGTGAGTGGGCATTGAGATATGGTATATATCTCAGCACTTCATCCAATTACTACCCACAAGGGAATGGGCTGGCTGAGTCTACAAATAAGAACCTGATCAGGATCATCAAGCGAACCATAGAGGAGATTCAGAGGACTTGGCATACCAAGTTGAAAACAGCCCTGTGGGCAGATAGGGTCACCCCGAAGAGGGCAATTGGCAACACGCCATACACACTCGTCTATGGAAGGGAAGCTAGGCTCCCCATTTCACTTGAATTGGCAGCCTTGGACTTCACTCTCCAGCTGCAATTAGAAGAAGGAAATAGCATGGAGATTAGGCTATGCGAGCTGATGGAGCTCCAAGAGACGAGGGACCGGGCTATGGCTTCTATGACCAGTCGCCAACAGCAAACGAAGAGACACTTCGACAAGAAATCTTCATCAAAAGGTTTCTTTGAAGGAGACATTGTCTTGAAATGGGATGAGGACCGAGCTAAGCCTGGAAAGCATGCGAAGTTCAACGCCCTATGGAGTGGCCCATACGTAATCACTCAGTGCAAGCAGCATAATGCGTTCCAACTCTCCAGGTTGGATGGTGAAGAACTGTATATCCTAGTTAATGGGATACATCTTAAGCATTGCCACTGACCCCCTTTTCCATCATGTATATATTTCCCTTGCTTTTCTCTTGTTTTTCTTGAATGCTTTCTGCACATGTTAGTAGTTTCTTAGCTTTATGTGTGTTTTCGTTTCCTTTTGAGGTAAATCTTCGTGATTGGTTCTAGAATCTATCGGAGCTATTGCTGATCTTTAAGTTACAATCTGACTCCGTGCCCAATAGATTTTGAGGCAACTGGCTTCTAAGCATAGCAGGTATGCTTCCCCTAGCAGTCGCCAATTTGTTGACCATTTTTGGTCCAATAGGCCAAAAATCAATCCCCTTCTTCCCCTATTGTTCTAGGCCATTTCATTTTTTTGATTTTGCACAAGTCTGGAAATTTCTACAGACTCTGCAAGTGAAGTTTCTACGGACTCTGCAGGTGAAGTTTCTACGGATTCTGCAAAGAAGATTTTCTATGAACTCTATAGGTGTAATCTTTTGACAGATGAACCAGTTCAGAGAGTGTCAGGTTTTACAAAACTTCTTCGGACTCTTGTATGAAGAAATTCATAAGGAAAGGGGCTAAAATGGTTCAAAGACACTTTTCCTTAAGGTTGGAAGAGTGGTTCAACGGCATTAGCACCTTTGAACCGTTGAACCATTGAACCGGTTCAACGCCTTGGTTCAACGCTTCGGTTCAGCGCCTTGGTTCAATCGGCAAGTTCATCGCTCAAGTTCAACGCAAAGTTCAACGCTTTGGTTCAACGGCAGAGTTCAACGCTTTGGTTCAAAGCTCAAGTTCATCGGCCTTGGTTCATCGCTTTGGTTCAACAGCCAAGTTCGACAAATGGCGTGAAGCATTGAACCATTGAACCGTTGAACCTTTCTCGGTTGGTTCAAAGTGGCAAGTTCAAAGGCTTGGTTCAACAAAGGAGTGGCGCGCAATGTTGAACCGTTGAACCATTTTTGGTTCAATCGGTCGATTCAACAGCTTAGTTCAATCGGGCGGTTCAAAGGAGCATCCCAAAAAGCTAAAAGGCAAGTGCCCTTGCGGAGGGCAGTTCTGAGTTCAAAAGCCCTTGCGGAGGGCAGGGAGCACTTCGAAGGCAGCCGAAGGATTTCAAGGAACGCGCAGAAAGTCTTAAGGCATTGAATTCTTTTGGACTTTTGTCCAAAGGAATTCGGAAGGGCCGCGAGAGAGAAAAGGCCGGGAGAAAATTCCGAAAAAATTCAAAGCGGCCAATTCTCGTGGACTTTTTGTCCGCGGGAAAAAGGCCTACAAAAAAAGCCCGTAGAAAAGGCCCGAAGGAATTTGCCAAGGACGGTGATGTCACAAAAACCGTCAACTTTAAGAAGATAGATTAGACGTTTTTCAAACGACGACGGTTGCGCGGCCGTCAACTTTAAGACGGTGAAATAGCTGTTTGTTTTTTAAATGCCTGAGCGCTAACCAGAAAAGAGCCAAGGAGCCAGCGACACGCCAAGAAGATAGCCCAAGGGCCGAAGGAGCTAGAAAGCGACAAACCCAGGGAAACCAAAGCACGAAAAGCGCCAAATGGCAACCGCAGAAGCTTTGACATGTTTTCTCTAAAGGAAGCGGAACGCGCCATGTATCCCCTACAAGGCTCGGCGGAAGCCGACAAGTGTCAGCACCCGTCGCCTCTCCCCTTTTGTCCCACAACACTATGGTGTCCCCGACGAACTGCTAAAGAGAGCAGAAGCCGCCACGCATCGTTTTCCGCAGTACTCTCCAAAGGTGTTTGAAGCTTCTATAAATTTAGCGGATACTGCCACGTGTGCCACCATAAGCTCAATGGAAGCCGCCATGCGTCAGCATCCACGTTTCAAAGTGCCTTATGAGTTTCAAAGCGACGGGTGCGCAGACGTAAAACTTTGCAGGAATGAATAACCGTTGGTTTTCAAACAAATGGCGTGGAATCGAAGGAATTCAAAGACTAAAGTTCGGAGAGCCGAAGAACTAGGCCCTGAGAGACGAAGGAGCAGAAACCGAGAAGGCAGCCCAGGTGGCAAAAAGGAGATGAGTTATATCTGCAGTTGAAACAGTGTCCGCCAATTGATTGCCAAGAGGCGCAAACAAGCGACGAACGGCGCAACTCATCTTTCCCCATTCTGCATTAATGAGCAGGCAAGCCGCGAAATGCCTTAAAGGAGCAGTCTTTTGCAGACAAACGGCGCGGCCCATAATTTCACCTTGAAGCAAGGGGCCGACACAGCATTACCTTGGAGCGGCTTTCCTCTTCCCAATGATCGGAACGCACATGGGTCATTTGTAAAAAGGGCGCCAAAGGGCCTCCTTTCTTCCTCTATATATTGTAGACTTGTCATTTGGAAAAGTATCGGTCACATTTGTAAGGCAAAGCCCTGGCAAATTTTCACTTAAAATCGATAAACGCATTTTTACCTCTATTCTAGTTAGATATCTCTGTGTGTGTCTGAGTGTTAGTTTTGTGTTTAGTCATTGCTTTCTAATGCTTTCACAGGGTTAACACCAACGTACCTAGTGTCTATAAGGTGCCATTCCTGCAAGTGACAAGGAGAGCTGCCCCTGTAAGCGCAGAGACAGAAAAAGCTACTATACAGTGTGCCCTTTCCACAGCACCTATGGTGAGTCCCTGTTTTCTGTGTGTTCCATTGAAGCCTCCCTGTTAAGTTCCTGCAGCCTGGTCTTTTTGCCAGTTTAAAGTGTACGTATGTGTTTGTATGGTTTCAAGTGTGAGTATGAGTAGGTCGAATCATTTGGTGCATCACCTCTTTTAGAGTAGTTTTGTTTTCCTGCAATCTTTCTCCCTTTCCATCCCCCCCCATTATATATCTATATATATGTATTAGCACTTATTGGAACAACTCAGATGCATCAAAGGGAGCTAGCCCTTACCTAGAGACTCTCCCCTCCAACTTCGCCAGTCCCACAGGTGAGAAGGGAGTTTCCATTTTGACGTGTGGAAGGCAAGAGCTCGGCCTCCTGCCCCGGGTGCAATCCACTGTGTCAACAAGAACCATAACAGGGGAACAACAACCAACAATAAAACAATCAAGGGGGACAGAAACAAGAACAATCAGATCCCATATGACCTGAAAGGTTGAATAAATGTGTAGTGCAAGAAATGATATAAGTGGGGTTACTTTTCACAAAACTTCTTGACAAACTAGAATAGTAATGAAAGAATGATGTGTAAGTAGCACAGATCAGGAAACCATGACAGCAATGAGAAGCAGATGTGAATACGGTTAAATTTGAAGAATCAACAACACTTGTGACCCAAGTGTAGGCAAAGAAGAATCGATACACCGACCAATCACAAAGAAGCAAAGGCTTCTAGAGGCTTGAGCAGATTTAGAAAAGGTAATGGATGAATAAGGAAGGTTCAAGAAGCTTGATGAAGCATCGACGTCAAAAAAACATATAACCTCAAATCTAACCTCTCACTGTCAATCAAAGCAAGCAATTGTGAATCAGGTATTACAGTCTTTGGTGCTGGTAAAAGTATGAACCTGTTCAAAAATATCTGGTATTGCATCACTTGAAAATATTTGATGAATAATCAGAGAAACCACTGCAATATTAATAAAGGGAAGCACGACCATTTCGAGAGGGCCAAGACTCCAATTTCCACGATGATATTCCAAATTGGATTCATATCAATAACTTTTTCAATGATGCCTTCCTCTCACATGATGTCTCCATATGTGTATGTGTGTGTCACTGGGAGGGTGAGTGGGGATTGAGGTGGCTAGCCGGCCGGGTGGGTTGGTGTGTGTGTTAATTGAGCATCATTTCAACATTGCCATGAAGTTTGAAGGACATGGGAATTCCTTGTATTAGTGTTCAGTACTTCTATATAGTTATTAGAATGTGTTAGTTATGCAGGAATGAGTCAGTTACTCATAAGATATGTGGTCATTCGTTATGCATTTAATTACTCAATTTAATTACTCATCAGTTATGCAATCATCATTACAAATAAGTCAGTTACAATAAACTGATCCTAAAGATGGCAAAAGGACTGTAACTAATGTGTTAGTTATGCAGGAATGAGTCAGTTACTCATAAGATATGTAGTTATTCGTTACACATTCAATTACTCATCAGTTACATAATCATCATTAAAAATAAGTCAGTTACAATAACCTGACGCTACAGCTGGCAAAAGAACTGAAATCAGTTACATTAATGAATTGATACACGTGGGAAAGGAGGGGTTAGTAGGAATAAAAGTTATAAAAGGCGTTTAAACCTCAAGTGAGGAAGCAGTTTTGGGCTGGGAGTTGTTAAGTTGGAGCCTTGAGGATTGTTCATGGCCAGTTTCAATGTCCATATCACTCTTGGATTACTCCTGTGTTGGCACCTAAACCTTCTTGGGACAATTTATTTTAGTTTGTGTGCTGTCCAAAAATTTAACTGAGACAAAATATGGTTCTATTTGTTTCTGTTTCCAGATTTTGGTGCTGTTTTTCTTTGCTGTCCAAGCATTGTAGATCTCTTTCAAGAAAATTTCAAAATTAAGAAAAAATAAAATAAAACTCCCCCGTGTGGTTTATTGAGTGTATTTATTATTAAATGTATTTAGGGCTTATCATGTGTATCTGGGGACATGTTTAAATATTTTATGAGCATATGGTGCACATGTTTATTAAATGATGGAAGTGGAATTCTTTCAACATGTGACTATTAAATGTGAAGTGAGGTGTTGCTATTTTTAAACGATAGTTTCAGGCCCAGATTAATACATCAAGTCAGATTGCAACTGAAATAAAATTCCTATTAAATTGCAATTCTTACAATTGGTCTCAAGGACCTCTTTTAAATACACACATACGCTAATTAAGGATTTTACCAACACGCTAAACTTAAGATAGCTTCGTATATGATTGCCTAAAAAGAAACTCTATCTAAAACTGCCTCACAAACTATTTAACGTAATGGAGGTGACCTAAGATTTGCTTGGATGGCATGCTCCATTTTAATTATTTAGTATCAACCCTATTAACTTTGTATTATGATTCAAACATTAAAAAGGGAACCTTGGCCACTTGGCATGTTTATAGGAGCAAAAAACAGGATTTATATGTTCCTTTGTATCTTCATTGTACGTAGGATTTGGAGCAAATTGTAAGGGTGTGAGGAGAGAAGCAACAGTGTTCATGGCTGCCCCCTCCCCCGCCTTAGGATTGAGGAAAGCCTTTACATTGTAATGTAGGTTTTTAATAATAAAGAATCCCCTCCATTTTAAATCTTGTTTTAGATCTTCAATGAGTGTGATTAGTTTCATAATTAATGGTAGATTTTACCATGAATGTTAGATCCATGGTTGCACCTCAATTTTTATCTTTCCTCTTTGGTGCATATATGCCCACTTACAGCTGCAAATCTTACATTAAATTTTGGCAAATAGCCTATATTTGTTGTGAAATTTTCACTACCTTGAAATGATTCATATTAATTTCTCCAACTCTGGATGGCAGGTTGAAATAAAAGGCTAATGCCTCTAATTTTATTTGAATATATCCAAAGGCTAATGCCTTTAATTTTATTTGAATATATCCAAAGTCTAATGCCTTTAATAATATTTTAATAGCAAAGGCCAAAAGACCTTGCCTTATGATCATATTATGAGGTCTCATGTGTTTTGTAATGTTTTGTTCCCCACATCAAAAAGGGAAAAAAAGAGGTATTACCTCTTCTATTCAAAATGGGGGGCGTGTCAACTATAAAAAAGTTAAAGCCTCACCAAGAAAAAAGCATAGGGATATTTCTCGTGGGGAATAAAGTGCAAAGAGGCCAGGCTTCATAAGAAACTAAAAAATGCGGGGATATTTCTTGAGGATAAGGAATGAAATAAAAGCCATGGCCTTTGAGATATAATTGTTTTAAAAAGATTTTGCTTTATCGTTTAGGGTTTGTTCGTTTTAGGATCAGAAATGAATTAAGCAGAATTACAACAACACAAAGCAATGAACATGGCAAATACCCTAGGAAAACCCTCCTCTAGGGAGAAAAACCCAGCAAAATATATCTCTTATATATTTTAGGAATAAGAGCAGAAATCTGCTTTACAATATGGCCCAAGCACAAGACTGATTCACAGTAATGAAAGGTAGTGCCTTTCCTAGGCACGAATATACAAATAATATGGTTTCTCCTTGATAATAATTTACTTGATGCAAAATGTCAATCTGTTGTAGGTGATCAATCTCCTCCTTGAAGTGCAAATTCTTCTTGCTTCAATCAGACTACCAAATGAGGTGAAAACGCCTTGTATATATACACATTGAGATGTCTCTTCATGAAGGGTCGCCTCTCTTCACCAAAGAATACGACTTTTAATAATAAAATAGTAAATCGGCCAGAGATATTTTAACATTAATATTATTTAAATTTGATGGAGAAAAATATCTCCCGCTGCTATAAACATCAACACTCCCTCTTCGCTAGGGAGGTATTTTTTCCAATAATCCTCGTCTCAAAGATGTACAAGAGTTCACAACGTGATATTGTCCATCATGGCTACTCCCATGTATGGAAAGAACATGTGCACAAGTGCCCATCACGGAGTCACTCAACGTGATGTCGCCATCTCATCATGACATCAACCATGGCTGCTCCCAGAGGATGGATAGACACAAGTACAAGGAAATCATCACGGAGTCTCTCAACATGATGTTGTCATTGAGTCACTCAACATGACATCCACCATGGCTACTCCCAGAGGGTGGAACAAAGGCTTTCACCTCAAATTTCTCTGTCACAGAGAAAGATGCATTAAGGGCTTTCACCTCAAATTTCTCCGTCACAGAGAAAGATGCATTATCTCAAGTTACAAGAGATTACTGATGCTAAGTCTTCCTCTCAGCAGGGGCTTCATTCTCCACAACTCCAAGCTTGTCTCGAAAACGCACAAACTTCACTCTGGAGAGAGGTTTGGTGAGAATATCAACCGTCTGCTCATCAGTGCAAATGTATCTCAACTGAATAGCTTTCCTCAGTACCATATCTCTGATGTAATGATATTTGATCTCAACATGTTTTGTTTTGTCATGAATCACTGGATTGACAGATAGCTTCACACAGCGTTGATTGTCACAATGAATAATGGTTGGCTCCAATGATTTTCCAAACAATCCTGCAAGGAGCTTCCGAAGCCACACTGCTTCTCAAGCTGCAACACATGCTGCAATATATTCTGCCTCTGGAGTGCTTAGTGCCACTGAAGACTGCTTCCTGCTACACCAAGAAATCATTGCAGACCCCAAGCTAAAGCAACCTCCAGAGGTGCTTTTCCGATCAGCTACACTCCCTGCCCAATCAGAATCAAAATAACCTTGCAAATTTAGATCTGTATTGGAAGTATATCTCAAGCCATATCCAACTATGCCACGCGAGTATCTCAAGATATGCTTAGCTGCAATTAGATAAATCTACCTAGGTTCACACATGAACTGACTGAGAGCACTCACTACATAGCAAATATTTGGTCTAGTATTGACTAGATACATCAATGATCCAATCAGTTGCCTGTACATCGCAAGATCTACCAGACCTGAACTAGCTGCAGACTCAACTTCAAATTAGTTTCCATCAGAGTAGACATGGATTTACAATCCATCATCCTAAATCTCTTCAAGATGTCTATGGTATATTTTCCTTGACTCAGAATAATCTCATTGGGTCTCTGCCACATTTCCAATCCTAGAAAGTAATGCATAAAACCTAGATCCTTCATCTCAAATTCAGAAGCTAACTCCTTGCATTTGATAATGAGATATTTTGCTCTAGTAAGAAATAGATCATCAACATAAAGGACCAATATTAAGGCCTCACCATCAACTATCTTGAAGTAAAGATTTGAATCAACATCATTCTTGGAGAAACCCAAACTTATCAAGTATCGATCAATCCTCTCATACCAAGCACAAGGAGCCTGCTTAAGACCATACAAGGCCTTCTTCAATTTACAAACATGAGACTCCTTCCCATGAATAAAAAAACCATCAGGTTGTTCAATGTATACTTCTTCAATTACACCATTAAGGAATGTCGTCTTCATGTCCATCTGATGTAGCTTCCATCCCTTAGCTGCTGCAATAGCAATTAAAGTTCTAATGGATGTATAACGAGCAACCGGAGCAAAAGTTTCTTCATAATCTATTCCCTCTTTCTGAGAGAATCCTCTGGTCACAAAATCTAGCTTTGTACTTTTCAATACTTCCATCAGCGGCATGCTTGATCTTAAAAGGCCATTTAGAAGAGACAACTAATTTTCCTTCAGGTCTTGGTACAATATCCCAAACATCATTCTTGATGATAGATTGATATTCTTCAGCCATAGCATCTCTCCATACTTGTTGACTGGATGCTTCCTCAACACTGGAAGGTTCAGACTCAATGACATGACTCATTAATGCTACATAGCCTAGAAACTTATGTGGTCTTTTGCTTTCTCTAAATGTGCCTCTAGGAGCTGCAAAATTTTCTGCCTCCTGCACTATTTTCTTAGCCCATAGAGGTCTCTTTCGACCTATGACAATATATCTTGGCCCATCAGTACGTTCCAAAGGCTCAACTAGATCAATAACATCTTCTGGTTTAGTAAACTCCCTTTGAATCTCAGGGGTATGATCAACATCCATGTCCTGAAGAGTCCCCTGGTCTTCATTATCTATCTCCATGAATGAACCTTTAGATATTTTGAATGCAACATCTTCTTTAAAAGAAACATCCCTGCTGATCTCTATCTGTTTCTGTCCTGGAATGTAGATCCTATAGGCTTTTGATGATTCACTGTAACCCACAAATATTCCTTTCTTGCCAGATGGTTCTAACTTAGTTCTCTTATCTTTAGGTACATTAATATAAACAGGACAACCAGAGATTCTCAAATGACTAACCTCAAGCTTCACAACTGTGAAGGCTTCTTCAAGAGTCATATTCTCCAAAATATGATGAGGGCTCCGATTCTGAACATACACTGCAGTTTTGGATGCTTTTGCCCAAAGGAAGATTTGCAAGTCTTGATCATGGATCATAGCTTTGGCTGCCTCAACTATAGATCTATTCTTCCTTTCTGCAACTCCGTTTTGTTGTGGATTGTAAGGAACACAAAACTCCCTCTTAATACCTGCCTCAATACAGAAGTGACAGAAGTCTCCAGAAGTTTATTCTCCTCTTATCAGATCTCAGAACCTTGATTCTTTTCCCGGACAAATTTTCTACTTGAGCCTTAAATTCTTTGAATTTTTGAAGCACTTCTTCAAATTCCTTAAGACTTCAAAAATAAATCCAAGTCTTTCTAGAGTAGTCATCAATAAAAATTACATAATACCAAAAACCACTCAAGGATACCACAAACATTGGGCCACACAAATCAGAATGAATAAGATCTAGAATACATTTTGATCTTCTTTCACTACTATGAAAAGGACCCTTAGTATTCTTACCCAATGCACATCCTTTACAAGTATCATCATGCTCCTAACTGAGCTTCAAAAGGCCAATGACCATCTTCTCCATGGATGGAAGAGCTCTGAAGTGAAGATGAGCAAGTCTCTTATGCCATAGCTCACACGAACTGGAGGAATCATGCATTAATGCTTGAACTGGACGAATGGGAAGTCTATAAAGACTCTCTTGCCGAACACCAATCACTCGAGTTGTCTTGATGCTAGAGTTCTTTGGCCAAGCAAGAATTTTTCCTTTAGAAAATGCAACTTGATATCCTTTGTCCTCCAAGGCTGAAATTGATACAAGATTCCTCTTGATACCTGGAACGAACAAGGCATCACTCAAATGAAGAGAGATGCCGGAATCTAAGTGAAGAGAAGAGGCTCCAACACCTTTCACTGAGTAGCAAGCATCATCTCCGATTATTACTTGAAGGTTGGTTTCTCTCTCCACCGATTCTGAAAGATGCTCTCTATATCCTATAATGTGACGAGAAGCGCCACTATCAATCAACCATGTGCTGCTATCGGTTGGGACATTGCTTGATAGGGCTGAGATAAATAGAAATCCAATTGAATTATCTCTTGATTCCTTCTGAGGAGAGACATCGTCCACATCTCCAGTAGTAGCATGTTGCTTTGGTCTTGTTGCACAATCTCTCGCATAGTGACCATACTTGTCACATCTGAAGATTGTATATGGGAGAGATCCTTCTTTGATTCACGAGCAGCATCTAATTTCCTGTTTCTATTCCTCTTGAAATTTCCTTTTCTCCCTTCTCTTCCTTTCCTCTTTAAGGTTTGAGCAGCAAGACCCTGATTCTCTTCATTGATAGAACTTCGCCCATTATCTCTTGCCACTAGCCTAGATTCCTCTTGAATACAATCCGCACGAAGGCGATCAAACTTGGGCAATTTGGATCTTCCACTTATACTTTGAATGAAGGGCTCCCAAGATTGAGGAAGGCCATTCAAAGCCAACATAACCAAATCTCAATTTTCGATCATATCTCCAATGGCACATAGTTGATCCTTCAACTCAGTGATCTTCATGAAGGAGATGATAGATTCTCCGTTAGTCATTTTGATGTGATGAAGTTGTTGCCTCAATGCAAGAGCTTTGCTGGTGTTATTAATCTCATACATGCCTTGTAGAGTCTCGAACATGGCTTTGGCCGTCTTCAACTTAGATATGATAGGCACAAGGTGGTCCTTCACGAAATCTATCAAGATCTTTCTTGCCTTAGTGCCATTCCTCCTCCATTGAGTCTTCTCAGCATCATCGGTTGGTTCGGGCACATCATTCTCCACGAATTCCAGAAGATCGTTATAAATCTTCATCTTGGAGAACCATCCTTTGAAAGAGTTGAGGAAAATACTGATAGTGTTGATGAGCTAGATGGAGAATTCGCTGATGGTGCTAGTGCTAGTGCTAGTGCTAGTTTTGATTTTGAAGCTGGGTTTGATGTTGAAGATGTTTGAAACTTAAAAACTATATCAATTTTGAGCTTAGGCTCTAAACTATGAATATTTTGCTATCTTTTAATGTAATTCAAGTTTGAAATTCTTATGCATTTCTCATTTTTGCAAGTGTTAAATTAATGTTCATTCCTTAGTAGATTGAAATATTTTGCATATATATATATATATATATATTATTTTATTTTTTGAACCAGATTTTACCGGATTTTTTCAAAAATTTCGCATTCCGCATTTTTTCCGCCTCCCGAACGCATTCGGATTTCCGAACCTGGTAACTATGATTTCAACCACATTGCGTGCTTTATTTCCTTGCATACTATGAGCTACGCAGTTGCCACCTTAGCGGCAATATGGCATAAATACCTGTCAAAGAGAGCTAATAAAAACTACTTCTGCGGAAGCTTTTCATGTGACAAGCTCTAGATTTCATTTATCATGTCTCATCCAGCTCAAGATCCATAAAAATTAGAACTGCTTTACCCAACATAAAACGACCTCGCATAGCTTATCTTTTATTTGTAAGGCACTTATTCTAAAGACATCACTGTTGTTGTTATCATTACTTTGAGTCAGTGAAACTGAGAGAGAGGTACGGAGACATCTCCCAATGCCTGGAGACACCGTTCTGCGGCTCCTTGAAATATAATAACCTAAACGGCCGATTTATAAAAAACAAATAAATAAATAAAATTAAAAAATGACCATAATCTCTAATTTCTTCAACAGCTCATTTGCATACTTAAAATTTATGCATTCTAACCCTGTTAAAATTTGTTAATGCATACCCTGCTGAATTATATATATATATATTTGGAGACGGCAGAAATAAAATATAATTTTATTTCTGCCATCTCCAAATTAATATTATATATATATATATATATATATAATTTTATTTCTGCCATCTCCAAATTAATATATATATATAATTTCTGCCATCTCCAAATTAACCCCGTACCCACTTTTTTGAAAAATTGTGTCCCTGTCCCAGTAGCCGTCTTCGATACTGATCCCTGTCTCCTGATGACGCTGCATTGAGCCCCTGAAGCAGAAAAACATCATCTTAACTGCCAGATTTAGTTACATGAATTCAGTAACAGATGGTACTTTATCCCAAACTCCATAAGCTTGTGCCTGTATGCGAAGGTTATCCCATGGGGATACTGTATAAATAAATTTTGACATTAAAGCTCCCTATCTATTCGTGTTATTCATTTAATTTGCACTAATGAAATAATGTGTGGCAAAACTTCCATTTTACAAAGTAATGTAACAAGAACCAAACAGTATTTCCGAACAGAAACCTCAAAGTTCCTTTTCCTGGGAACATATATCTAATGACCCTCTTACCTTAAATAAGTGGCCCACAAAATTCAGTTCAAGAGCATCCACTTTGTCTGGATCTAACCTCTGCTGCTCAAGTTTCTGCGCTCCATGAAGAGGATCAAAAAGAGAATACAATTGCTGCATAATACCAAAAAACACTTTATAATAAAATGAAACGTGGAGGAATCCCCATTTTGATTGAGTTGATCTCAGAAAGAGAAGAACTGCACTATTTTAAATCCATTTAAAAATAGCTCAGAATAAAGTAACTTTTTTAAAATGACATGAAGCAAAATAAATATACAACCATTAAATGACAATAGAGTTTAACTTCATTGAAGAAACTGTATTTCTTGTGCAATAGAGAACATTAAAATCCAATACCATTAGATCCTCAAACTGCAGAAGATACCAAGCACGAATAGTATACTCAATTCGCTTGCACAATTTCAAAAACTCTGCCTTGTCAGACTCCATCTCTGCAAAAGAAGGCCACGAAATTAAACTCGAGATACACCACTCACTTTGACACAAATCCTAATTGAGCCCTTGGAATATTCAAGTTACTTGCACAAATACTATACAATACGAATCCTTCAATCTAAAACTCAAGACACTGGAAAACTAATTAATTGTTACAAAGTATGTATATTTAGCCAGCTCATGCTATTATTAAGTCAAAAGTACCATTTGTTACAAAGTATGCATATATAGCCAGCTCATGCTACAATTAAGTCAAAAGCACCATTTCTTCAAGGCATTGGTTTCATTAACTGAACTATTTTTGGCTTCGAAAACTAGTTGTAGTACATGCTTTGAGACACTAGAGAGCGCATATGGATTTTCGTTTTCAACCAACCCTACCTGCGGCCACCCGCATGACATCCACACATCTTGTATCATCTAGATAAACTAAGCCACAGTAAAACACCCATAGGTTGTGAATACTAGACCTCCACAGTGCAGCTATATCCAGCCACATTGGCACACTATGAATTTTAGAGATAACAGACTAACCTACTGAAAGCATAAAAAAATGAACGATGTGATCAGTCATATGTATTAGATGGATAGAAGCACGTTGACCTAATTAAGATTAGTTTAGTTGACTCTATGTATGTACATAAATAGCATACCTGCTGTGACAGTTACAAACTACTACTGGTTGAAAACTCAAGATTTCTGACAACATCAATAAAATATACTGACCTCTTCTTCCTTCTCAAGGCATGTCAGTTTCTTTCCAATAGCAACAAGTCCATGAAGACCAGACTTATTGGATCCAAAAATTTAACTAGAGCCTAGAGGTAACATTGCTCTGTTTCTACACCTAACATTTCCCAGATGATTTCATCTTTTGCATAAACAGTCCAAACTTTCAACCTACGGCCCTAAACGAATATCTCTGAGATTTCATTTGTTTCATGCAAGCTAAATGGGTTAACCTGCTGGAAGTTCATCTGAAAGAAATCGAAAACAGACATTATGTGGCAATAGACTAGAGTAGACCTTCAAAGTATTAAACACCCAACAATGTGACACCGTGGTAGGACAGGACAACAAACCTTAGAAACACATCTAGTGCAACCAAAAAAGTACAAAAATTCATACAAGAAAGAAATTCGAGCAAAGTAAAGTGCTTCAAGAATTTTATTAATATTTTGTATGTGCAAATACTAATTGGCTTATGAAAAAAAGGAAATATGAGATTAGTATGTAATTGATGTAGGAGCATCCTTGGTGAATAGGCAATCTTGCATCAACCAAAAAAAAAAATCGTAGTTGTGTGGTTGTGTGGTATTGTTGTTTTGGCATGGTGAAGATGATCCAAAGGAGTATCTGTTCTCCAACACTTCAGCGGCATAAAGTACATCAAAGGAGCAATTTCAAGAGGCTACATAGTTCCAAGCGAGTCGGTTGCGTTTCTCAACCATCGATACAATTTGGGTAGTGTTGGTTGAATATTTTGTCGATCAACGTACTGATAAACAAAATAGGTCTGATCAGCCAAAGTAGGAAGATTAGTCGTCCAAATGTGTAGTTTTACCACATCAGAAAGACACTGATCTCTCCTCTCATCAAGGGGAGGTTCCCTGCAGGTATGCTATATATATATACTGTCTGTCATTTCCCCTGACGCAGATCATCTCTGAAGAAAGAGAGATGGATGGTTTGTCCTACCCATGACTATTATTTTCTGCTTATATATATATATATATAAGCAGAAAATAATAGTCATGGGTAGGACAAACCATCCATCTCTGAAGTATATATATATATATATATATATATATATAAGCAGAAAATAATAGTCATGGGTAGGACAAACCATCCATCTCTCTTTCTTCAGAGATATATATATATATATATATATATGTATATATATATATATATATATATATATATATATAAGCAGAAAATAATAGTCATGGGTAGGACAAACCATCCATCTCTCTTTCTTCAGAGATGATCTGCGTCAGGGGAAATGACAGACAGTATTTCTCTTCTTTCAGAAGTACTATTCAGCAAACCAAAAGAATACTCCTAGCAGTAACAACAAAATGTAGCAAAGGATGTGATAACCAGCAAATCGAGATGCAGCACAAAGTCTTCACCTGGATTGCTCAAGAGTAAGATACGAAGGACAATGAGGGCACAAAGTCGCCTCAAGGTCCTTTACACAAAAATGAAAAGAACACACACTAAAGGCAATTATGGGGGCACAAAGTCTCTCCACAGTTGACTCTTTAAGACACCTTCTTGACTGATGTCACTAATTATGCTTGTTGAGTTAAAGGAACAGAAGATATATTGAAGAAAAAGACATAAGAACAATTTCCTCAATAACAAAGATATTACAGCACAAAGTCTGAAAAACCATTGCTTTCTTATTCCAGTAACAAAATATGATCGGCAATCTGAGCTCAAAGTCTCAGTAATGCCTAACAATTTGGGCAGAGTTTCGTTTTAAATGTCAAAAAAGAGATCCTTATTACAATAGAAGAAAGTCCCTTATATAGCCTCTTCAAGAAGGACTCGGGAACAGTAAATACATCATTTTGCGTTGGATCTGTTAAGAAGACACGCTGGAACTTAGGGGCGTTTTACCCATTTGATTTTATCAATGCAGGGAAACAAGTCGCGCTTATTGAAAGTTTGCAACTTTCAATGTCCACCTGGCGATCTTATCTTATCTTCATCGTTCCTCCTTTTACGGTTAATTGAATCGGGTCCTGGATTTAGTTTACTGTTCTATTCCTTCCTCGCTTTCTGCTGGTCTTGGCCTTGAATTCTGGGAATGCATCCTAGTCTGGATCAACAGTTATTTTGTTATCTTCAAATTGACGTTCGCGCGTCCATCACTATGTTTTCAACGACTACTTCGTTGTGTTGAATTTGACGTCCTCGAGCACGTCACCCCTTGGTCTTCTTTCGGCTTTCTGCTTGGTATTTTTCCGTATTGGACTTGCCCTTTCGGGCCTTGAGAAATGACCCGTTTTGAGTCGCAATAGCCTCCCGTAAAGATATCTATCTTTAGGGTATTCTTTAAATGGCCTTTCGAGCTTCTTCAGGCGACACTTCGGATATTCCCCCGGGCTTTTCTTATGCTTCCTCCCGCAGACATTTTCCTCGGGGAAAATTCCCGCGGACAAAAAGTTAGGGGAAAATTCCCGCAGACGAAAAGTCCGCAGAACCAATTTTAAATGCCTTAAACAAATCTGAAAGAATTACCTTTCGGCTTCCTTGAAAACGACCCTTCCAAAGGGTGCTTTTATCGATTAAGTGTTCTCCGCAAGGGCACTTGTCCTTCAGGAAGCTTCCATTTGCATTGAACCGCCCCTTTGAAACTTTGGCGATGAACCATTCCGTTGAACCAAGACATTGAAACAATCGGTTGAACCAAAAATGGTTCAAGCCGATGGTTCAATTTGAATGAACCGAGCCGATGAACTAAGCCTTGAACAGAACATTGAACTTGCCTTTGAACCATGTCTTTGAACCAATTGTTAGAAACCGATTCTTTTGATTGTGTGATGATCCAATGTTGGGCCCCGCTGGACAATACCCCAACGGTCGGGGGTGATCCCTTGGTCGGTCGGTTTAAAAGAGTCAACGGCACTACATATTCCAGGGAATTGCCTCAACGGTCCTTCGGTGACTGGCCATATAGGGGTCTAGAAGAGGACCCAAATCATCCCGGGACTTTTGGTGTGACGGCCAGTCCTTAGTGGTATCAGAGCCAAGGTCTCGAGGTCGAGACCCGCGGAGCGTGGTGGGCTGTGATGATCTGATGTCGGGCCCCGCTGGACGATACCCCAGCGGTCGGGGGTGATTCCTTGGTCGGTCGGTTTAAAAGAGTCAACGACACTACGTATTCCAGGGAATTGCCTCAACGGTCCTTCGGTGACTGGCCATATAGGGGTCTAGAAGAGGACCTAAATCATCCCGAGACTTTTGGTGTGACAGCCAGTCCTTAGTGATACCTGGTCGGTTTAAAAGAGTCAACAACACTACGTATTCCAGGGAATTGCCTCAACGGTCCTTCAGTGACTGGCCAGATAGGGGTCTAGAAGAGGACCCAAATCATCCCGGGACTTTTGGTGTGACGGCCAGTACATCACTAAGGATTGGCCGTCACACCAAAAGTCCCGGGATGATTTGGGTCCTCTTCTAGACCCCTATCAATTCCCTGGAATACGTAGTGCCGTTGACTCTTTTAAACCGATTGACCAAGGGGTCACCCCCGACCACTGGGGTATTGTCCAGCGGGACCCGACATCGGATCATCATAGCCCACCACGCACCGCGGGTCTCGACCTCGAGACCTTGGCTCTGATACCACTAAGGACTGGCCGTCACACCAAAAGTCCCGGGATGATTTGGGTCCTCTTCTAGACCCCTATATGGCCAGTCATCGAAGGACCGTTGAGGCAATTCCCTGGAATACGTAGTGCCATTGACTCTTTTTAAACGACCGACCAAGGGATCAGCCCCGACCGCTGGGGTATCGTCCAGCGGGGCCCGACATCGGATCATCACAGATTGAACCCACCTGCAGAAGCCGTGAAGCCCAAAAAATGAGGAATTTGGATGCCCAAGACAAATTTTGAAAAAAGAAGAGACAATTTTGGTCTGTAAGACCAAAATAGTTCAAATGTTGTCTCAAAAATGAGTGATATTTTTGGGGGACAACAGCTGGCTCCAGTTGGGAAACTTCTGTCAATTGCAAAACGAATTGAAAGGAGTAGAATCCAGAATCTCCAGTGTCTTCAAGTATGCCATTGGGTTACGGAGTCATGCTACCCAGAAATGAAAGGCATCAAAAACGGAAACAAACAAAACAAAACAGAATTAAAAACTGTACAAATATATATATACATATGCAATGATCTGATACTTCAAGAATTGAAGTATTTCAGACGCTGCTTCTTGAGAGAGTGAAAATAGTGCGCCATCTTGGTAAACCAGCAAGAAAACATTTTGTCCCCAAAAACGGTGACGGGCGAATGGAGCTCTCCACCAGGAAACCAATTTTTTGCGTCTTCCTCTTGGTCTTTCCTTCTTTTTGCTCTGTGGCAGGACGTGGTCTTCAAACTGAAAACCATAACTCCTTGCTCTCCTTGCGAAGGGTTTCTTTGCCTGATTTTGATTTGCAGCAGCATGGTCCATTACCATAATTGGTTGTTCTTCTGGTTCAGTCCAGCATATGATTGGATTGTCCATATCAAACTCCTGACAAACTATCAACTTAGCATCTCCTTTGATGTGAAGGAGTTTGACTTCATCTTGAGCAATCTTCAATCTGAGCAACAGAGATTTGCATCCAGCTATGTTGAATGTGTTGCTAGCTTGCAAATTGCATGAAGGAAGAATATTTCTTTGAGGAGATATCAACACAGTCCCAACTTCTTCATTGGTGGAAGAATTGTTGTCATCATCAAAAGTTGATCTCTTATCAGATTTATCTTCATTAGAGATGGAAGATTCTTCCTTGTTTATACTGCACCCTACTAATTCTTTTAATGCTTTGTTTGGATCAAATCCTAGATTACCAGCTACAGGACTTTCATCAGCAAAGACATGAGCATCCTCTGTGGTCAAGAAATAATTACCCCTGCCTGAAGGCTCAAACAGAATTTGAGCTGCAAGGGCCGACGTTTGGGTGACCACAATTTTTACCTCAGACAGGTCCGCCCCTGGCTCTCCATCAATGTCCAATTGCTCAGGATTGGTTTGCAAAGATTCAAACTCAGTCATCTGAATTTTGGATTTCTTGACATGATTAATCATGTCAAATGACTGGAATGGGCTTGGAAGAGACGATGGGAGTTCATCCTTTTGATTTTCGGGAGGGGGAGGACTGGTTTGCAAAGTTGAAGTAGAAGGTGCAGAGATGTTCGATGTACTTACTTCTTTGGTAATCACCGGGTCCTTTGATTGAAAAGGAAGAGGGTTTCTTTGCTCAGCAATTGAAATTGTTGGTTGGGGTTGCTCCTCTGTCTTCTCTTTGTCGGCCTGCTGAGCTGACTGATTCTGGGACCTAGTGAATACTGCGTATGATCCTTTGACTGCTTCACCTTCACTTCTGAGTTCATCCTGGTAATTCAGGAAACCAATGTGGGAGTCGCCAGCTAATTCTTTTAGATCCTCCCTGAAGAGATCAGCGCCATTTTCTTGCCCTAACTCAGGTTGGAAATAGGAAACATGCTCTGTTTCCAGATATCCAACTATCGAATTTGTTGGAGGTGCTTCAAGGGCAGGATTCCTCTGTGGGGGAGGAAGGCGATTCTGTTGCCCTTGACTTCTGGCAGCGTTGCCTTGATATCGCTGATTAGGGAATGTCCTCCTTGTTATATCTTTATATAAAGGAGCAGAAGACATACTTTGTGCCATTTGCCTTTTCAAGGCTAGCAATTCATTTGCCAGCTTTTGCACCATTGGACCAATGGTGCTTGTAGATGAATATTCAGAAAATGACGAAGCTCTATTTTTGTTAGGATCTCTCCTTATCTTTCCTGCCAAAATAAGGTCATCTTCTAGCTCAGTAGCAAAGTCTTGAGCAGCCTCAAGGTCTATGTGTCTAGCCCGTCTCAACAGAAAACTCACTTCACGCAGCTGTGAATTGATAAAGAAACACATGAGATTTTGAGGTGTCGGTTGGGCGATCATGGGAATCCTGTGCCTCAGCTTGTTGAACCTGGCAAAGAAGTCTCTCATAGGTTCATGGGGCTCCATCTATGTGAGCTAGGCCAGCAAGGCATGTGCATCTTCCGCGGGCTTGAATCTTGCTTCGAACTTGGCTTTAAGTGTATCCCAATTAGTCACTGATCCAACTTGCAGATGGTAGAACCAATCTACAGTAGCACCTTGTAGGGTCTCCACAAAAACCCTGACTGCCACATCTTCAAATTCCCACCCCTATCACACCACAGGCTATGGTGAAGGCTGCAATGTGTTCATCAGGATGGACTCTTCCATCACCAAAGAATTTAGGGAAATTCTTCCTTGAACTGAGTGGTAGCTCATGCAGGGGTGGAGTTAGATTAAGTGGGCCAAATGAGTTACCCCAGGGGCCTCGAACTGCCATGATCGGATTATAAACAATAGGGATAACACATCCGAGTGGAGTTGCCAGATTACAAAACAAAAATGGAAAAGGACTAGCTCAGCTTCAGCTTAAAGCTTGAGGCTTCAAACTGCGCTTTCTTTTCCAGCAGCTATGGTTTTGCAGACCAGATAATATAATGGAGATGGATGAAAATGGTAAGGCTATAAATGGATAATGGGTAAGACCCAGATGGGAGTCATCAGACTCTATAATGGATAAGGGAAGGAACTGCTTCAATCTGAAACTTGAGGCTTTAGACTGCACGTTCTTCCCCAACGGAGTCGCCAAAAACTGTTGGTTGAATATTTTGTCGATCAGCGTGCTGATAAACAAAATAGGTCTGATCAGCGAAAGTAGGAAGATTAGTCGTCCAAATGTGTAGTTTTACCACATCAGAAAGACACTGATCTCTCCTCTCATCAAGGGGAGGTTCCCTGCAGGTATGCTATATATATATATATATATAAGCAGAAAATAATACTCATGGGTAGGACAAACCATCCATCTCTCTTTCTTCAGAGATGATGTGCGCAGATCAAAAGAAAAACTCAGGGGAAATGACAGACAGTACTTCTCTTCTTTCAAAAGTACTATTCAGCAAACCACAAGAATACTCCTAGCAGTAACAACAAAATGTAGCAAAGGATGTGATAACCATCAAATCGAGATGCAGCACAAAGTCTTCACCTGGATTGCTCAAGAGTAAGATACGAAGGACAATGAGGGCACAAAGTCGCCTCAAGGTCCTTTACACAAAAATGAAAAGAACACACACTAAAGGCAATTATGGGGGCACAAAGTCTCTCCACAGTGGACTTTTTAGGACACCTTCTTGACTGCTGTCACTAGTTCTGCTTGTTGAATTAAAGGAACAGAAAATATATTGAAGAAAAAGACATAAGAACAATTTCCTCAATAACAAATATATTACAGCACAAAGTCTGAAAATCCACTTGCTTTCTTATTCCAGTAACAAAATATGATCGGCAATCTGAGCTCAAAGTCTCAGTAATGCCTTACAATTTGGGCAGAGTTTCGTTCTAAATGTCAAAAAAGAGATCCTTATTACAATAGAAGAAAGTCCCTTATATAGCCTCTTCAAGAAAGACTCGAGAACAGTAAATACATCATTTTGCATTGGAATCTGTTAAGAAGACACGCTGGAACTTATGGGCGTTTTACCCATTTGATTTTATCAATGCAGGGAAACAAGTCGCGCTTATTGAAAGTTTGCAACTTTCAATGTCCACCTGGCAATCTGATCTTATCTTCATCGTTCCTCCTTTTACGGTTAATTGAATCGGGTCTTGGATTTAATTTACTGTTCTATTCCTTCCTCGCTTTTTGTTGGTCTTGGCCTTGAATTCTGGGAATGCATCCTGGTCTGGATCAACAGTTATTTTGTTATCTTCAATTTGACGTTCGTGCGCCCATCACTATGTTTTCAACGACTACTTCGTTGTATTGAATTTGACGTCCTCGGGCGCGCACCCCTTGGTCTTCTTTCGACTTTCTGCTTGGTATTTTCCCAGATTGGACTTGCCCTTTCGGGCCTTGAGAAATGACCCGTTTTGAGTCGGAATAGCCTCCCGTAAGGATATCTATCCTTCGGGCAGTCTTTAAATGGCCTTTCGGGCTTCTTTGGGCGACCCTTCGGATATTCCCCCGGGCTTTTCTTACGCTTCCTCCCGCGGACATTTTCCCCAGGAAAATTCCTGCGAACAAAAAGTTCGGGGAAAATTCCCGCGGACGAAAAGTCTGCGGAACCAATTTTAAATGCCTTAAACAAATCTGAAAGAATTACCTTTCGGCTTCCTTGAAAACGACCCTTCCAAAGGGTGCTTTTATCGATTAAGTGTCCTCCGCAAGGGCACTTGTCCTTCGGAAAGCTTCCTTTTGCATTGAACCGCCCCTTTGAAACTTTGGCGAGGAACCATTCCGTTGAACCAATCGGTTGAACCAAAAATGGTTCAAGCCGAATGAACCGAGCCGATGAACTAAGCATTGAACCGAACATTGAACTTGCCTTTGAACCATGTCTTTGAACCAATTGTTAGAAACCGATTCTTTTGATTGAACCCACTTGCAGAAGCCGTGAAGCCCGAAAAATGAGGAATTTGAATGCCCAAGACAAATTTTGAAAAGGGAAGAGACAATTTTGGTCTGTAGTTCAAATGTTGTCCCAAAAATGAGTGATATTTTTGGGGGACAACAGGGAGTAGTTCCATTAGTTGAAGGGCTAAAACGGATAGGTTGTGAGGAGGAAAAAAGGGCATCAAGGACCTCCCTAACCTTGAATGTGATTGCATATATGGATTCCCCTCGAAAAGTTATGCACTTTTGAAAAAATCATCTCATTTTGAGTCTGTATGCAAAAGTTATGGCCTCTAAAAGTTGGTAGACTTTGTGTAGTGATGAAACCGCCGAACTGCACTAAATAGCGGTTTCACAACCTTTGGTGGCAGTTTTGAAACCACCCCAACAGTTTCACAACCACCAGTCTACATACAGTGGTGGTTTCGCAACAATCAGACTGCGTAAAGTGGCAATTTCGACCGTGTGAATTGTAAAAAGAAAATAATGCCCCAAAATGATGAAATGTCAGATGTTATGCATTTCTAAATGGCAAATGAAGGGGAAGGGGCACTCCAAGAGGCAAGGGAGGTCATAGAAAGATTCAAATTAGCCAAGACAAGAACCAAGGAGAGTCATTGAGGAAGTAGTTGGCTTCAAGTAAGAAAATGGAGCTTGGAACTAAACCAGTCCAAAAGGGGACTGGGACTGTATATTGTTGTATTTCTTCATGTTTAGACCTGAATAAGCCTAGAAGACACATAGGTGATAGTGTGTGTGTTGTTCGAGCTTTGTAATGCTTTCAAATTAATGAAAAACATAATGTTCTTTGTGTCAAGGTCTGAGTATGTGGTCTGAGTTGTGAGTCTTGATTTGAGTATGTATTCAAGCAACACAAAGTTGAAAGTTGTCCTTCATTGGACCCCCTTTCTGTGATTGCACCAATTGGTATCAAAGCAAGGTCTCTCTTTGTGGACTGTGCATGTGAAGCCTCTAGTGGAGTTAATTAACGAGTTGTGAAAAAGAAACTTGCATTTGGTGAAGAGATGGCACATAAAGGAAATGTTGTTGGAAGAGGAGCAAGAGCAAGAGGGCCTAGAGTTGCAGACTTGGTAGAGATGATGAGAGGAACCCAAGCAAGATTGGATGTAATGGAAACAACACAAAGGGGAACTCGTGTTGAAGATGTGAATGATGATGAAGTAGAAGCTCAAGAGCTTGGAGTAGAAGACATGGAGAATGAAGCTGACACCAGATTTGTCAAAACTATAGCAAAACTTGGTAGTAAGCCAAAGCTGGATACACCTCGCTACAATGGAAGTTTGAATTCTAAGGAGCTTGTAGATTGGATAACATAGATGGAGAGGTACTTTGACTATGAGTCAATGGAAAAGCCCAAGAAGGTGAAGTTTGTCAACACAAATTTGAAGGGTCATACCTCCTTATGGTGGGATCATATGCAAACCAAGAGACAAAGGAAAGGTAAAGAGAAAATAAAGTCTTCGAATATGATGGTGACAAAGTTGAAGGCCAAATTTTTGTCTTCTGATTATCACGAGTTTGTTTAGGAAGTTGCAAAACCTGAAACAAAAAGAGACAAGCATCAAAGAGTACATTGAGGAGTTTTATAGACTCACTATAAGAGTTGGACATGTGGAGGATGATCCAGAGAAGGTAGCAAGATATGTGTATGGGCTACGTTTTTCCATTCAAGACGCCTGAGAACTATGGAAGAAGCCTATCAAAGTGCATTGAAAGCAAAAGAAAAATTGTCAAGGAAACAACAAATGAACTCTACAGGTAGAGGAAGGTCTTCAAGAGGAAGAGGACAAAGTAGTGGCGAAAGAGTACAACCCATGATGGAGAGGCGAGCAACTCTCAAAATCAGAATTCTAATACAAGATGAAGAGGCTATTCTTCTAGAGGGAGATGATCTTACAGAGAAGGTAGAGGCTTCATAAGTAAATGTTTTAAATGTAATAAGTTGGACATAGAGCTGTGATGTCCCCATTTTCGGGTTCTTTTGCTTTCTAGTTGGAGATGGCTTCTGGGTTTGTGTCTGCCTGATCAAAAAGGTAATTTGATGTTACCAGTAAGCTCAAATGGTTTAGAGGAGTTATTTGATGCTTTTAGATGTTATTTCTGACTTCTAGTGTGCTCTCTAAAAATCTTGGAGAGGGCATCTATTTATAGAAAGTTACTCAGTTGGCTCCGCTTATCATTATTATTAATCGGGATCACTCCAGTGCAATTAGTTTTTTATTCTGATGCATTCCGACAGTTTTCGCAAAATGAGTATATTAATGGCTTTATTTTAATTAATTTACTAAAGTTGTCAAATATTATTTAAAATATTTAAAAGGCACCTTAATATTATAGCTCGTCGAAACCGAGATGAAATGTTTTAAATCATGGATGTATTAAACGGGGACCTTGCGTGTAAAATTATCATTATTTTAATAAAAAGGTCTTTTTTGGAGCAAAATGGGAGTTTAAATTAAAAATGATTTTTAAATAAAACCTTTTGGAGAGTTGGCGGAAAAAGTATAAAAGGTTATGAGAGCTCATTTGGTTATATTCAGAGTATTCTATTTCTCTAATTGAAACCCTTGTGGTTCTCGAGATCGAACTTCGTTCATCTCAACCTCTAGAGAACAAAAACCCTCCAGGGAAGATCAATTTCGGTGGTGAAACGATTCCATCCTAGTTGGTTTGTGGGAAGATCACTCAAGTCTTCCATTGGGAACGATATTGCACAAGTTTGTGGGTCTCCTTCAGAGACAAACTTGAAGATCCATGATAATACCATTTGCATTTAATGGAGTTTGAGGTGTATATAGATTCAGTGTTTATGGAGTTGTGCATATTATCATTTACACTTCAAGGAGACGTCTATTCTGTCGTATAATTGCTGCAAACTCTATAGTTCATTTTTGGCGTGAACATCTAAAGGGGCTGAGTTATATTTGCATCTACATATTTGTGGGAATAACTGGACACCAATTTTGAAGGTATTGAGAGTGTTGTTGGCAAAGTCGCAGCCATTAATATCACAGTCGTGAGTCCTTTTTCCTGGGCGTGACGATTCCTGGAGGTCGTGGGGTTTATTGGAGCAGATTGAAGGGATGTTGTTGGACGTGGGCATGAGTATGGAGCAGACCTTGCACATTTAAACCCTCACGCCATTGAATGTTGTTAATATGCAAATCGTGGGTCTGAGGTAGCAAGTTGTGGCTATATGAAAGGGTGGCGGGTCTAATAAAGGTCTCAGCGTGGGGTTTTAGGACAGAAATCAGATTGTTGGGCGTCATTCTCCAAAGGCAAACTGTTTAATATGCAAATCGTGGGTCTGAGGTAGCAAGTTGTGGCTATATGAAAGGGTGGCGGGTCTGATAAAGGTCTCAGCGTGGGATTTTAGGACAGAAATCAGATTGTTGGGCGTCATTCTCCAAGGGCAGACTGTTACACAAAGCGGCAACCATTGATAAACCTCCTTCCAAGCACTGCAAATATAGAATCCTGATCAAACACCATTCCTGGAAGCGCACATCACGGGTATTTTAATATTAATTTTGAGTGTGTTTCTGAGACATTAATTGTTGTAGCTTGTTGCTCAGAAAATATTGTAGAAGAGTTTCCACTTATGTATCATATAGCAAGGAATTTGTATGTCTATCCATTATTATCACTGTTATCTTTCTGCTCAAAAATGTATTGAAGACAGTACTCAGTTTTATTGGAATGTATTACCTTTACTTCTTTATTGTTTTAAATGAAGTATCTGTTGGTTATGGTTATTTCCTGTCATTGGCAAAACTATATTCATTGGACATTCAAATAAACAAGCCAGGGGTTTGACAAAATGAACATGTGTCAAACTGAGACATCGCAAAAATATCGTTGAAATCAATAGGGGTTCTTACAGTGGCACCAGAGCCCAAAATCCTGCCACCCTGTTGGGCAACTAATCCTTGTTGCAGATAGTTAATTTCGTATCAAAATTTCAATTGGGCATCATGGCTACTCTCAGTGATCAAATAAACTCTTTGCTTGAATCTATGAGGCAAAATCAAGTTGATTTTGAAAAGAGATGGAATACATGGTGGAAAGAGCAGGAGACTACCAGAGTCTTTCAAGAGAAGCTGAAACTTATAGGTAAGAGGCTAGAACACTTACCCCAGTCAAAAGAAGTTCTTCTCAACACATTGGAGGAAGCAGGAAATTGTCTATGCAAGGTTGATCAATTACCTTCTTAGTTGATGCGTCAAGCTATGACTCCATTGGTGCACTCTTTGGTTAAGCCAATGCTTATGAGACATCATGATGAACACGAAAGACTTGCAATTGTCACTTGCATTAGTGAAGTCACAAGAATTACAGCCCCTGAAGCACCCTATGATGATGACATTATGAGGGAAATACTTCAACTGATTGAGGAGAGTTTTCATGGGTTACATGATGTCAAAAGCCCTACCTTTGGAAGAAGAGTTAAAATTTTAAAAATTATGGCAAAGGTTAGGTCATGTGTCTTTATCACTGATCTCAGGGGTAATGATTTGATTCTTCAGATGTTCCACTGCTTCTTAACCAGAATCAGAAGACGACATTCAAACAATGTTAAAACAAGCATGCTAACTATTTTGTCCCTAATTTTAGATGTAGGTGATGATATTTGCAAACAGTTGCACTCATATTTGTTGGTCATTTGGAGAAAGGAGCAACATGTCTCAACTTCAGCTTATAATTTCTCAAAAAGATTGGTTGAGCAGAAAATTGAGAAGTTCAAAGAATAGTTGACTGAAAAAGAACTAATCTCATTTGGTATACAGGTCCCAAGATCACCCAAAAAAAAGCAAAAACCGAATGAGAAGAGAGCAGCGTTGTTTTTCATGTCAAGGGGATTGGACTCCTAATCACATATGTGGGTTCAATGAGGAAGATGGAACCAACGTAGTGTTGTTCTAGTAGGAAGACACTTTGGGCTGCAAGGAAAAGGAGTCAATTGAAGTTACAGCTAAAGGTTACACAAGTCTCCTAGTGGGTAATTTGGAGATCGTGATTGATAAATCTTGTGGAGAGTTGGGTTCTTTTGACGGTTCCATGTGTGACTCTAACGTTGTCCCACTTTCTCTACATGAAAAATGCATGACATCATCCAGTGAGTTAGCTGAGTTGGATGATGACGTAGAAGAAGTCAGTGGTGTGAGTCAAGTGCTTCAAGACCAATCTAATGATTCTTCATGTGAAGCAGAAGTTGTTCATATGTCCGAGAGTCCACATAATTTGGAGAATCAATTGAAGGTTAATGAAGATAAGATTGTTGCAACGTTGACACATTACAATAGAATTCACAAACTGATCGAAGATCACCTTTGGAAGGTTCAACTTGAGAGAAGACAAAAAGGTATTGAAGAAGAATCTTCTCATGCTAGTTTACAGGTAATCAAAGAAGCCCTGGTGGCAATGAAATCAGAGTATTTACATCTTCTTTCAAATCATGAACATCTCCTCAACCTCGCTAAAATATATTCAGATGCATTGAGAGGGAAAGAGGAAGAAGTTGACCATCTTACCTTTGAGCTTATGAACGCTAGGGGTTCCTTGGAGTCCACTCAAGTGGCCCTTCAAGAAGCAGAAATTCAGATTGATGAGTTTTGTTTAGAATTGAGTATGGGTCACTTTTCTTTACACCAAGCGGAAAATTCTATTTCTATCGCAACCATACCCATGGATCAAGAAAATGATGCAAGGACTTTGAAGATTAAACAAATTATTGGAGGGATTGATGAATTCCATAAGGATGAAATGTTGCATAATGATTTCAGCATTGGAGAGGTTTCGTATGTTGATAAAGATTGGACCCTGCTTGAGGATCATTTCTCACAGGAAGGTGCAGCTTGCAGCCATGAGAGAGCTGATATAACAAGTAATGAGGGCAGATTTCAGCGTGATACATCTTATGAATCAGAAGCTGATGATGATCACTCAACGTTGGGTGAAGGGGTGCGTGAAACCTATGAGGACACCATTGAAAGGGATGAAGAAAGTGTGGGTTCTACGAGAGTTAACAGCAGTCTATTGTCTTGCAAACCAATATCTCCATATGATTTGATTCCTCATGAGATGTTGCTTCGGAATTAGAGTGGTGGACAAAACATCGGAGTTGGTACCGCTGTCCACTTTCCAATCAGCCTCCATAGGACAATGAATGATATCATGCAAATGGATTGACCAACACCTCCAGCGCAGCAGTGGAGAAATTCTCAGTTGGTGTTGATTAGTAAAGGTAAAGGGGTTATTGGAGTTCCTTTGGTCATTCCCACATTTACATTCCCTATGTTTTCAGGGGTAATATTTTATGACGGCTGCTGCCCTAGTATTTCAGAGTTGTTTATGGCAATTTCAGTTTATGAGCATATGCTTTAAGATGTTATTCGAGTACTTACAGGGTTCATGGCAGCAGATTGTGGGAGGACGCACAGTGTTAGAGCAGTTGTTTCTAGCTCTCATCAATATGAGTGATAGTAACCGCAATCCGTCCAAGTTGTTGATATCTTATGATGATACTGTGATGATTGCAGTCGATTGGATGAGTTTGTGTGCTCGATATGGGTTTGTTGACACTTGGAGATTGGGAGAGCATGGTCATGATGTATGCTTTCAGACATGATATTGTTGTTATCAGCAACTAATTGGGAACTGATTCGCATCACTACGGGGTCACTATGAGGAGTTATGCCAAGGGTTATGCTTTGGAGTTGAGCAGATTATATTTCCTATTGCCCAAGATCGAGTTAGGCAGTGGGATTTCAAATAGGGATCGCACTAAGGCGCCTTGGCAGGAGATTTTTCATGATACAGTTTTCAGCCCTCGTAGGTATTTCAAAATGGGTGTTGGTGATGTTCACTTTTTTGGGTCGCAAGAGTTGAGATCGCAACTGGAGCGTGATGAGTTTATAGTTTTTATCAAAGTAATGCAGTGACAACATGGTGGACATTTGCAGAGATTGACTTGGGACCCCGAGATTACACTTGGGTTCAATTGATTTCAGTCAATTGTTATTGTGGGTGTCTTGCCATTGATTGAGGACAAGCAATCTTTGAGAATGGCGCACTGTAATGTTCTCATTTTCGGGTTCTCTTGCTTTGCAATTGGAGATGGATTTATGAGTTTGTGTCTGCTTGATCAGAGGGGTAATTTGATGTTACCAGTGAGCTCAGTGGTTTAGAAGAGTTATTCGATGCTTTCAAATGTTATTTTTAGCTTCTAGTGTGCACTCCAAGAATTTTGGAGAAGACGTCTATTTATAAAAAATTGCTCAGTTGGCTCTATTTATCATTATTCTTCATCAGAATCACTCCAGTGCAGTTAGTTTTCAATTCCGATACATTCTGACAGTTTTCGCAAAATGAGTATATTAATGGCTTTATTTTAATTAATTTAATAAAGTTGTCAAATATTATTTAAAATATTTGAAAGACACCTTAGTATTATAGCTCGTCGAAACCGAGATGAAATGTTTTAAATCATGGGTGTATCAAACAGGGACCTTGCGTGTAAAATTATCATTATTTTAATAAAAAGGTCTTTTTTAGAGCAAAAAGGGAGTTTAAATTAAAAGTGAATTTTAAATAGAAGCTTCTGGAGAGTTGACGGAAAAAGTATAAAAGAAGGTTAAGAGAACTCATTTGGCTATGTTCAGATTATTCTATTTCTCTAATTGAAACCTTTGTGGTTCTCAAGATCGAACCTAGTTCATCTCAGTCTCTAGAGGACAGAAACCCTCTAGGGAAGATCAATTTCGGTGGTGAAAGGATTCCACACTCACTGGTTTGTGGGGAGTGTTAGTAATTTGCCCTGTCAAGGCCAAATTACTACCCCTGCTATTCAAAACTTTCCACAGAACGGTCAATTTCACTATACAGTTGGTCAAACTGGTGAATTATAGTCTAAAGGCATGAACAAAAGGATATGTCGGTAGTCAAGTATCAAATACAGTCATGATGAAGACCTACAGCAATGTTACACAATCAAGTGAGAAAGGTCTTTATCAAGATTTAGTGACAAGTGCTTATGATCATGAGGAGAATACATGAACAACCCATTTATTGGGTGAAAGACAAGCATGGAGATGAAGGTTAAGGTGGCAATGAGTTTTCTCGTATGGTTCATGTTTGCCAATGCACTGATCAAGCAACCATGAAGAAGAATGAAGATGAAATCAGCCTTTGAGCCTTCTTTGAGGTCATTGACAAGCTACAATCCGTACCAGGGCAAGACACCTACAGCAAGTTCAGAAAGCATATCTCCTATTGAAAATGTCATATACAATTATAAAGTTAACCTACAGGCCGGTAGGAGGAATAACTTCATAAGGTGGATAAAAGTGTCATGGAAAAAGGCATATTCAGGGTCAAAAGCCCTTATATAGGGTTACTCATCATATGCACCTACAGCTAGTCACCAAAAAGATAACTCTGCAGGTCCTTTTTAGGGCTATATATCAATCTGTTTTGTATGGAGTTATAATTTGAAAGGTTTAATCACAAATGGTTAGATAATATGGTGGTGAAGTGAATCTATGTAGGGCACATGGAGGGCATGGTTATGTTTTGAAAAGGAACAGGAAACATTAACATACAGTCCTGTACGAACATTAACTTACAGTTGCCATAAGATGTCCCAATCAAAAAAGTTTTTGTTATTTTAAGGGTTTCTAGTCGTTTTCAAGGAGGTTTTGTGTGCCAAGGGTGATGGTCATTCGCGAGGATCAAGTTATAAAACATGTGATGCCTTGATCAAAGCCAATGAAGAATTAATAAAGCTACAGCCATCCTTAAGATTATACTTACAGGCCTGTAGTTTCACTTACAAGGGATTAGAAGCAGGAGTGCAGGGTTATTTTTTCAAACTTTACACTAAGTGTTTTCTTTCCCAAGTGTTGTCTTATCAGAATTTCTTCAAGCTAAGAGTGAGAACAATTTCCTCAGAGTTTTTGTCTGAGGGAAAAGAGATTTCAAAGGACTTTGCAAGAAGTCCGAAAAAATTACAAAGGGCAAGGAAAAGGTGCAATTCGATAATCCCGAAGGGTATGTGCCCTTTGGGAAAGTTCATTACAAAAATCCTAAAAGGTATGTACCCTTCAGGAAAGCTCAAAACAGAGGTTTCAAGGGACAAATTCAAGAGGTCCGAAGGACTTTCCAACTTTTCCGAAAGAAAAGTCAGTGCAAAATTCCGAGGGGCTTCTTTTTCAAAAGGAAAGTTCGTTCACAGAAAACCCGAAGGGTATGTGCCCTTCGAGAAAGTACATTTACAGAAAACCCGAAGGACTTTTCAAGGGCAAGTGTACCTTATATGCTTCCGAAAGGTCACTTGGACAAAACCCCGACAAGCATCTTCAAGTTGCCGAAGGGCATTTTCGGAAAAGTCACTCGGCAAGAAACCCGAAGGGTATCTGCCCTTCCGGAAGGTTCACTTCAAGATTTCAAAAGACGTTTTCAAGAACCCCGAAGGGCAAGTGCCCTTCGAGAGAGTTACTTTCCAAGCTTCCGAAGGGTTGGTTTATGTTTCTAAAGGGTCACTTTTGAAGGCCCGAAGGGTTCTTTCTTTCAGAAAGTCCTTAAAACAAAAAGTCCGAAGGAAACATTGGTTTATGTTTTTGAAGGGTCACTTTTGAAGGCCCGAAGGGTTCTTTCTTTCGGAAAGTCCTTAAAACAAAAGCCCAAAGGAAACATTTCCTTCGGACTTTTTGTCCGAAGCAAACAATTGGCAAATCCCAAAGAGCCAAAAGCAAAGTCTGAAGGGTAAGTTGAGAGATAATTCCCGCAAACAATTTGTCTGTGGGAAAATAACCAAGGAAAAGCCGAAGGAATAAATAAGGAAATGAATAATTCCTGCAAGAAAAGACCCCAAGGGAAAGAACAGAAGCACAAGGCAAGCCATAGAATATACCAAAAAAATGCATGCACAGAAACAAAGAAACCGAGAGCAAAAGGCCAGGAAATAACAAGGGATTCAATATGAATATATCTCCCACTCATCAAGATCCCTATCCATGCAAGCAAGGGCTATTTATAGTGGATTGCAAAGCTTCAGTTGACTGTTTGACAAAATCACGCTTCTCCTTGGTTTTCATGCAATCCAAAGCTTTCAACGTTTTAGGCAGTTCAAGCGAAGTTCTCCGTCCAAGATGTGACAGCTTTTCATGCAAGTGGACACCATTGGAGGTTGATTGGTCTTGAGGTGGAGTTAACTAGACAAGCTTGTTATACATCTTCCTTGTTTTCCATGCAAAGTGGAATAATCTCTTCTTCCAACTCAGCTTTCAAACAAATCAAATGGAGTTCTTTATTTAGAGATTTGGTGTAGTATTCCATGCAAAGGAGTAGTTTGACTTTCAATGCTCCCACCGCCATACTTCTACGTCAAAGTTTGGAGAGGCATGCAAATTTTGTAAAGAGAAAATATTTTATTGAATATTCTAGATATTGTAAAAGGTGTTAAGTCTTGAGTTAATTAACCAAGACTAACCCTTTCCCTTTTTGAACTCCACTTAAGGCTATTTAAGATTTTGAAAAGCTTATTTATTGGCTTAATCAAGCCATTTAGAAGGATCCCTAAAGTTGGAAGAGAGAAATTGTAAGTTGGACTATTTATCAATAAAGGAAGTTTTTGTTTTGTATCTGAGTTTTGACAGAAGAATAGTGTGTATTTGATTGAGCATCAATGTATAAGTGAGATTTTTCTCCTTTTGCAAGTCCCTTCCTCACCTATCTCTCTTTATCTCACCCTTTTGCAGGTCATTTGAAGTGGTTTTCAACCCTTCATCTGAAACATTTTTGCTCAAAAACAGACTTATAAATTTCATTTAATTATACTTGTGCATTGATTTCAGTAACTTTAGAGGATTTAAACAATTCAGATGCATCACCCCATTAGATAGGATTTCTTTTAAGTTTCCCTTCCCCTTTTGCATCCAAAAATCACAGTACTCCAATTTATTGAAAAATCCTAAGGGAACCAGCGCTCTCTGGAGGTTCTTCTCATCAAAGAGTCACCCACACTTTCAGAAGTTCCAATTGTATCAGCGGGAGTGAGGGTGTGTTTTACACATCTTCAAGCAGGGTGCACTCTAGAGTGATAACAATTTCTGGCACGCCCGGTGGGACCAGCATGCAGTACATCATCTTTAGATCCGGTTTCCAATACTCCTATGGCTCTCATCTCAAAGCAAAGGTACATTATTTATCATAATTCCAATTATCTTCAAGAATTTATAGGTTATGGCAGCCTATAGAGAAGAATTTCATCATTCTTCTCCCTTTCAGTATTTACAGTATGATCCCCATGACCCATATCAGCCATATGAAGAGTATACAGAGCCTTATCAACAATATGAAAGCTCGTATCAGTCCTATACCCACAATCCATATGCATCTCATCCATATGAGCCTTACCCATTCGAAGACCAATCACCCTTCCAAAACACTCTAAATTTTCATGATGAGATAGAAAAAATGAGAAGGGTAAGCCAAATGATTGTTGAGGAGTTATCAGCTTACAAACAAGAGTTATTTGATAAGCAATCTCAGTCTCAAACACCAATACCTCTTGCTGCCCCATATCAATATCCATGGATTTCAAGTCCATCTCAGCAAGAAACTTTCCCAATCATGCCTCAAGATGCAATATTTACAATACCAGAAGCTCTTAAACCCAAGTTTCCAACTTGGAGTCACATACAACAACCAAGCATAAGCTCAAATGATGAAATCCATCCTAAATTCACTGTTGACATTCAGCCCTCACCCCTTCCCCCTCAAAATTCCAAATCCTTTCCTTCATGGAAAGCAATTCAAGAAATAGTGCAGAGAGAAAAGGTGACAGTTGTTCAAGTTCAGCAACCTCAGGAGCAAAATCAGGTACCTATGGCACAACCATTGGATCTTTCTCATCTTATTGAATACTTTCAGGTATCTACTGTGCCTATCCTAGAGAAGGAACTCATTCTTTCTAAAGCAGAAGATGAAGTTGCAGTTGATGTAGATGGAGATGAAAGGGTATTGCATGATCATAAGGAGGACATCATCATTGACACATTCGGTGTCAAAGATGAAATTGATGAAGTCAAAGAGCTTGCTGCTGTAATTGAAGATCAGCTGAGAGTAGATGATGAAATTCAAGAAGAAAACGCTTCAATTGTTCAACTTGAAGGTGTTTTCCATGAGCTTATTGATCCAATAAGGGCTGCCATCCATCATGAAAAACAAGAGCTTGCAGAAGTGATAGAAAATGAGTACCAATTACCACAAAAAGTTGAAGATAATTTGCAGCTGTATGTTCCAATTGTACTTCAAATTCAGGAGAACAAGTCTTTAGATTTGTTTGATATCTTTTGTTCAAGGTATTCTTTACTAGAATGTGGTCCATTGCAGGATGGAAAAAGTGCTTTCACCAATCAAGAAGCAGTTGTTTACATAGAAGATGACATGTTTGAACATCTCAAGCATGGTTATCAACCCCTTTCATCATCTTCATATGCTTATACACTTTTGGAAGCTAAGTATGAACACAAATGGCCTCAAGAAGTCACAAAATCAAAATCATCTCTCTTAGAGGTCAGCCTTGAAGATATGACAAAGAATATACAACATGCTAGTCTACATGATCAAGATCAGCAATTGAGCATGTTCTTGCAAAGTACACGGATCCAAGAACATGATGATTGGGTCTTGGATCCATACTTGCAATCAATGTACCTGAGACTAGAGGTTGGAATCCCAGCTCACCATCAAGAAAACATGAGTGTCTAATTGCTCCTAGTTGTAGAAAAGAGCTATCAAGAGATGGCAAATATATTTCAAGATTCTATGGAGCATCAAATAGCTTTCCTTTTCATCCAGGAGTACCAGCAAGGTGTAGGTTGGTTTGTACACAATAGACTACCTTTAGTTTCATTCCTCTAAGGATTTTTTTGCACATCCCTTCAGTAATTGTTTTCCCTTTCAGTATTGTTGTCCTTTCCTCTAAGTGCACATGTGCACATGTTGTTGAATCAGTTTCTCTTTTGTGTTTTGGTCTCCAGCTTTTCCAATTTTCAGTGTATACCCAAGTTTGTCATAACCTAAGTTTATGAGTTTTTTGACCAGCACGCTGGTCAAACCCTGAAAGTCGCCAAAATTGTTAGTAATTTGACCTGTCAAGGCCAAATTACTACCTTTACTATTCAAAACTTTCCCCAAAACAGTCATTTTCCCTATACAACTGGTCAAACTGGTGAATTATAGTCTAAAGGTATGAACAAAGGGATGTGTAGGTAGTCAAGTATCAAATACAATCATGATGAGGACCTACAGCAATGTTACACAATCAAGTGAGAAAGGTCTTTATCAAGATTTAGTGACAAGTACTTATGATCATGAGGAGAATACATGAACAACCCATTTATTGGGTGAAAGACAAGCATGGAGATGAAGGTTAAGGTGGCAGTGAATTTTCTCGTATGGTTCATGTTTGCCAATGGACTGATCAAGCAACCATGAAGAAGAATGAAGATCAAATCTGCCTTTGAGCCTTCTTTGAGGTCATTGACAAGCTACAGTCCGTACAAGGGCAAGACACCTACATTAGGTTCAGAAAGCATATCTCCTACTCAAAATGTCACATACAGTTATAAAGTTAACCTACAGACTTGTAGGAGGAATAACTTCGTAAGGTGGATAAAAGTGTCATGGAAAAAGGCATATTTAGGTTCAAAAAGCCTTATATAGGGTTACTCATCATATGCACCTACAGCCAGTCACCAAAAAGATAACTCTACAGGTCCTTTTTAGGGCTATATATCAATCTTCTCTGTATTGAGTTCTAATTTGAAAGGTTTAATCACAAATGGTTAAATAATGTGGTGGTGAAGTGATTCTATACATGGCACGTGGAGGGTGTGGTTATGTTTGGAAAAGGGACAGGAAACATTAACCTACAGTCCTGTACGAACATTAACTTACAGTTGCCATAAGATATCCCAATCAAGAAGGTTTTTGTTGTTTTAAGGGTTTATAGTTGTTTTCAATGAGGTTTTGTGTGCCAAGGGTGATGGTTATTCACGAGGATCAGGTTATAAAACATGTGATGCCTTGATCAGAGCCAATGAAAAATTAATAAAGCTACAGCGATCCTTAAGATTAGAATTATAGGCCTGTAGTTTCACTTGTAGAGAGGATTACTAAGCAAGTTAGTCAAGCATTAGTCCATAAACAATGAAGCATGCATAAAAAAACTAACCAAGCCTATATATTCCTATGAGAATTACAAAGAATAGCAAAAAAACAAATGGAAAAAAACAACACCATATTACCTTCCCAAATAGATTCACCATGCCCATGCGGCTCAAAAATATGTTCTCCTTTGATCAAGCATCTTTGTCTTTGTCAACAATGGTGGTAAGCTCCTCCAATGCCTCGAGAACACTCCACAAAACCTAGGCTCTTGATGTGGAATCACTAAACTAGCCCATCAATGAAGCTTTGTAAAAACAATTTAGCATTATAACTTTGCAATGTTCAAGCTTTGAAGATATTTGAGCATAATAACCTTGCACCAAAATAGCTTAGAAATGATGTTCATGGCCTCTTTATTTATAGATTTTTGAGATTGGTCAGGATCAACCTCAATCTTCCATCTTGAGATGAAGATGTGTGATTGAGGATAATCCTAATATTTGGAATTAAATCCATAATTATCCTCAAGATAACCTTGGAAGAAGGGGCATTGAAAAGGCATGGGAGGCATTAACTAGACATGGGTGACCCATAATCCTGATATTTTATGCACTTATGGCTTGATAGATGCCACCCCATAATGATGTCACTAGGTGATGCAGATAATAAGAATCAATTTTCAAAAAGAAATATTCAACAACTCTCATGGAAAATCCACTTAAGCTCTTGATTTGGATTAATTAGCCTTAAACAAGGTTAATCAACATTTGTGCAATTATTTGAAAATTGGTCCTTAATTAATCAAAATAGTCAAAAAGTCATTATTGGGTTGTAATTTGACTCGAGAAGAATTAGAAGGTGACGCTAGATGCGTTGGAACCGTATTCTCATTTAGGATGTTGCCAACAGCAAATAACAAAGGTACATGACGTGTACCAATGAATTAGAAGAAAAAAGTGATCTAGAGCACTAAATGACGAAATGATCATTTTGACTCGAAATGATCTGATCAAAATTAACTGGCCCATAAAATGCATTGCCCTATTTAGGGATACTTTGACCTAAAATGGCACATGTAAATGATACGTTCGAACCATTTAGGACGTTTTATAGATTTTGACCTAAAATGTGCATTTGAGTGCAATTCGAGTAAGATTGACAATTTCAACACAAATGGTTTTAGGAATTGTATGTTTACATTTTGCCCCTATTTGAGAAGGCGTAGCGAGATATTCAAGCGAAGCAACATCTTTTCAAAAAAAAGAGTTGTCAAAAAGAAATTAGAACAGACCCATGATGCCCCCTCGAGAGGGCATACTAAGATGAAAGAGAAAGATGAACTCTCAAAAAGAGAGAAAGTGAGAGATTAACCCAAGGAATAGATCACATCCAGACGAGCTAATGCATGCACAGTGATTACCATCAATGATCAAAATATAATGAGAGGTATAAGAGGCCCCAGAGACGGGGGGAATGGGAAAGATACAATCCATAAATGTAAGGGACACACTGTAAACGTACCCAATTTAAGAGTACAAGCTGCGCGCTTACAGCATTGATCAATCACGAGACAAGTTGCACACTAAAATCATGCCACCATGGGCTTTAATGTGGAGAGCTTGGAATTAGTGGAAAAGAGAAAACGTCCTGCTTCAAGAAGGGAAGCACCACTAGAACGGGGTCTCCAAAGAGAAGATAATAAGTATTCCAATAGAGTAGATGTGATCGTGATAAAACAAGTGTGCCCTAGTAGGGCGAATCTTGATCATTGATAAAGAATAAAGAATGATTTTGCCCCTGTAGAGCTGATTTGTTTCGGACGGTGTTCAGATGTTGTGCCCCAGCATGGGCAATTGGCAAGCAAAATAGCTCAAAGATATAACCGAAAAGATAAGTTAAAGCGAGCGGGCACAAACGTTCATGCGATGGTGAAATGGCTTAAAAAAGCCATATAAAACCAAGCATATGAAAATGTACAAAGTGATGAGAGAGATGAAAAGAAGAATGGACATAGCCGAGCTAACCTCAATAGAAATTGAGCACTGTCTACATAGTTCCATGGACTCATGTTCCAACATGAACTTCATGCTAATGTGATTCACCCAAGTGTGGGAGAGGATGGAATGAGGAATGATGAAAAATGACCAAGAATTGATTAAACTCACAATGTATGCAAAGAGATGCATGTCTAAGCATAAACTTTAGTACTAAAATGCATGGTACCTAGAAGCCCTAATTCCATATCATGAGCCTAGGTTTTATAGTGTGTTCTTGAGAATCGTTCATCGGAGCTGATTTGGACGTTTAAGACGTTGAGACCTGAGCACAAAGTGCTTGCTATAACAAAAGAAATTAGGCATCATAAGTATGAATAACTTAGAATGACATAAGATTCCAATTGCGATGAGCCAATTCAAATGTGAATACCTATAACTAAGGCTAATGGTAAAACAATAATCAAAACCAGAGTTACAGCGATTCACATTTAAACAAAAAAGCAAAAACAAAGAAAAAATAAACATAAATGAACCTAACTTGAAATCAAGATATGATCTATCAAGACTTAAGTAGGAACAAAAATGTTTAAAGACAAAAGGCAAGAACATCTTAACAACATGAGACCAAGATATGAATAATCAAGATCAATGTGGACCATCAAGGTATTCTTGAACACAAGAGAAAAACAAAATCAAACAGAAAAAACAAGACAAAGAAACACAAGACCAAGAATGAAACAAGTAATAAAGAGAAAAGGAGAAAAAATAAAAGGAGAGATGCAAAAGCACAACAAAACAACAAGAAAACTCAAATAAACACACAAACAAAAAACCCAAATAGTGCGGTTTAAAGACAAATGTGCATGCATGTGCGTTAAAGGCATTACTTTCTACCACATCATAACAAAGAACAATGACAATTGTTCCTTAATTAGAAAAGAACAATGACAGAAGAAATGGAGGAAGAGAAGAAAAGGGGTTGGCCGCGCTGACTCCAGATGTATAAGACAAGTGGACGATGCCTACATAGTTCCATGGATCCATGTTCCAACATGAACTTCAGGCCAAATGTAGTTCTCCCAGGAAATGGGATACAAGAAAAATGATGATCAGACCATCATGATTAACGTTATAGAAGAAATAGAAGATACGACAAACAAACAAGAATGGTCTGGCAAACAAGAAGCTGATGAGACGAGAAAGAATGATCTTGCAAAACGACAAGTGCGTGGGACAAGATGAAATGAACTAATATTTTTGTGCTTGCAAAACGGCAAGAGCATTCAAACTTAACAGTTGCTTGCAAAACGACGAGAGCGTTCAATCTTATCAGTTGCTCGCAAAACAGTGAGAACGTTCAATCTTAACAGTTGCTCGCAAAACGACGAGAGCATTAAATCTTAACAGTTGCTCGCAAAACAGCGAGAGCATGGGATGATGGAACGGGAATGTAGAAAATGTACAAAAGTATGAGACAATGTTTTTGTTCTTTTGTGGATCATGTTCTGATGTTTTTGGTATTTTCAAAGTATTTCTAATGTTTTTGGTGTTTTTTGTGTTTTTGGGATAACATATGCATAAAGTGGGACCATCTAGTCGAGGAGATGCATGTCCTGAGAGTAGAAGTTCCAATAAGACAGCTAAGCCGGCTACAACGACCCATGCTCGCAAATCGGCGAGAGCAAGGATCTTGATAAAACAAGAAAGCAGCAAAATACTTGTACTGAAAAGATGTGGTTGTTCACCTGTCGAAAGCTGCACAAGATTGTCCTAGCTGAACTGCTGCTGAAGATGTTCATAATGCTCATGAGACATAATCGAGATCATAATTGGTCAAGGGACAAAAAGTGTTCAAGCTTATAACATGTCCTAGACATAACAAAGAATATGCATCTTTGAAGAGAGCAATTCAGAATGGGATGAAAAATGTGTTCAGAGTGCCAAGAGTTCAAAGCCTTTGCTGTCAGGATTCACGAAAAGTGGGCCAGGGTAGTATAAAATGCGCACAAGGTAGGATAAAAGGGTGGGATAAAATTACGACAGCACAAGTTGCCCCCAAGTCAGGGGTCTTATAGACAATGGTTCAAAGCTGTTCATGCATAGAATCTCTTAAGGTATATGATGTTCATGGGCTCTGAAAGTTCTTCACCATTAGGTTTAGCCAATCGATATGCCCCTAATCCATAGTTTGTTGTGACAATATATGGTCCTAACCAATTAGGCTGAAACTTGCCTTTCTTTTTGGGTTCAGCATTCGTGTTCTTTTGGTTCTTTTTCAAAATTAAGTCACCAATCTCAAAATCTCGAGGGAGAATGCGTTTGTTGTAGCTTCTCTGCAATCTGTTCTGATAGACCTGCAAGTTTTCTAGGGCAACCAAACACTTACCATCAAGAAGTTCTAGTTCTTGCAGCCGTGAGGCTCTACAGTCTTCATCATCTTCAATGTGCTCCAATGATATTCTTAATGACGGGATCTCAATTTCGACCGGGATGATAGCTTCAGTGTCAAAAACAAGAGAGTATGGAGTAGCTCCAGTTGGGGTGAAATGATTGGTTCTATAAGCCCAGAGGGTAAAAAAGAGTTGCACGTGCCAATTACGGCCAACATCATTGACAATCTTTTTTAAGATGGCTAGAATGGTTTTATTTGATGCCTCAGCTTGTCCGTTGCCTTGCGAGTTATATGGAGTGGATTTCTTGTGCTTGATCTTGAATTGTGCACAAAGAGTTTTCACATCTTGGTTTACAAAGGATCCGCCATTATCGGATATAATACGGGTTGGGATGTCATATCGACAGATGATATGGTAATGAATGAATTTGGCTATTTGTTTCCCGGTAACATAAGTGAGAGGAATGGGTCGGGGTGTGTAGTCGGTTGGACGGGTACTTCCGTTGCGGCTCTGCCCACCAGTGTTCTAGTCCCTCCCTAGCCCCGTGGTACCGGTATTAGTCGTGTCTAGCCAGCGGCGCCGATCACGTTAAAAAGTTTACCAGGCTTTTAAAAAAAAAAAAAAAAACATAAGTGAGAGGAATGGCCTCAATCCATTTGGTAAAGTACTCGGTTGCAGTCAAAATGTGTTTATGGCCATCTGAAGATGTTGGGTTAATTTTTCCAATGAGATCAAGACCCCATGTCGAGAACAGCCATGGTGTTGTAATTGGCTACAATGGTAAGGAAGGTGCATGTATCAAGTTGCCATGCTGCTGACAAGGAACACACTTCTTTACATAATTACAAGCATATGTCTCTATTTTAGACCAATAATAATCTATTCTGAGAAGTTTCTTTGCTAGGACTACACCATTGGTATGGGCCCCACACATTCCTTCATGAACCTCCTTTAGTGCGAGCTTGGATTTTCTCAAAGATAAACAACGAAGAAGCGTTCCATCATAGCCTTTTCGATAAAGCGTGTTTCCAAGGAGGATATAACGTGTTAGGCGATGAAGGAAAAGTTTTTGTTGGTTATTGGAAAGGTTGGCAAGAAAGACATGGCTATGGAAATAATTATAAAAAGCTTGGTACCATGGTAGCTCAGGGGAGAGATTAGAATCAGCAATGGTGCATATCCTCTCTGAATCTGATAAAATATGTGCTGGTTGAAGAAGATTTTCAATCAAGAACTGATACTCTTTAGCACTGTCATTCATTTGAATCATGAAACCAATTGTTGCCATGGCATTGACAGCTGTGTTGTTGACTCGTGGAACTTGCTCAAACTGCAAAGATTTAAAATGTCTTTTAAGGTTATCAATAATTTGCTTGTAAGGGACAAGCTTATCATCTCTTGTTTGATACTGAATCAGTTTTCTGATTTATGATTCGCTGTGAATCTCCATAGACCTTTAAGCTTTGAATATCCCACTGTATGGCAAGACGGAGCCATGTAACCAATGCCTCATATTCGACCATATTGTTTGTACATTGAAATTGTATATGGAAGGCTTTGGGGATCAAATCCGCTTGTGGCGTTATCAACAATATGCTAGCTCCAGATCCTTAGGATGTGAAAGATCCATCAAAATAGAGTGTCCACTGCTCAGGGACTTGTAATGCTTGTTCTATTGTCATGATAGAATCATCTGGAAGGTCAAAGTTGAGAGGTTGGGTGGCTGTGATAGGAGCTTTTGCAAGTTGGTCCGCAAGAATCTGCCCTTTGATTGCCTTCTGATTCTGGTATTCAATATCAAATTCGTTGAGGAGCATAATCCATTTAGCCATGCGTCCTTGGAGAGTTGCTTTAGATAAGAGGATCTACCTTAGCGATAACAAAAGTTTTGTTATTTAGCATATAATGTCGCAATTTCTGAGTGGCGAACACCATAGCTAAACATGTCTTCTCAATAGGCATATAATTATGTTCATAGGCTACCAATATGCGGCTTAGATAATAAACTACGTGTTCCTTACCATGATCATCATGCTGAGCCAAAAGTGCCCCCAATGCATACTTTGTGGTCGATATGTAAAGAAGCAGTGGCTTTCCTTGTGTTGGAGGTTGTAAGACCGATGGATTGACCACGTATGTTTTAAGCTTTGCAAATGCTATCTGACAATCTTCATCCCAATGAAATGTGACCCCTTTCTTTAAGAGATGGGTAAATGGGTGGCACTTATCTGCCAATTGAAAAATGAACCTATGTATAGACTGGATCTTGCCTTGGAGACCCCGCAACTGTTTAAGATTGTTGGGTGGAGGCATTTCCATAATAATGGTGACCTTCGAGGGTCGACTTCAATCCCTCGTTGTGATACAATGAACCCTAGCAATTTTCCTGATGTGACTCCTTTCACTTTTCTTAGGATTCAAGCGGACTTTATATGCACGAAGCCTCTCAAATATTCTTCGTAGAATATCAGGGTGTCCAGCGCTTGTTCTTGATTTTGCTAGTATATCATCAACATAGTCCTCGACAATGTCATGCATCATGTCATGGAAGATGACAATCATTGCACGTTGATATGTGGCTCCAGCATTCTTCAAACCGAATGGCATGACTTGGTAACAGAATGTCCCCCACGGAGTGGTGAACGCGGTCTTATGCTGATCTTCAAGGGCTATCTTGATATGGTTGTAACCGGAAAATCCACCCATTAAGGATAGCATCTCGTACCTAGCAATTGAGTTGACAATCATGTCGATGTTGGGCAAAGGAAAATCATCTTTGGGACATGCCTTGTTGATATCACGAAAATCAGTACAAACACGTATCCCTGGGATCTTTTTACTTACTGGCACTATGTTAGAAATCCATTCAGAGTAGTTTAGTGGTCTAATAAAATTGGCTCCTAACAACTTCTCCAACTCAGCCTTAACCAAAAGGGCAATGCGTGGATGCATCTTTCTTAACTTTTGCTTGACTAGTTTAGCATCAGGGTGAACAACTAGACGATGCACAACTAAATCTGGATCTAGGCCTGGCATGTCAAAATATGCCCATGCAAAGATGTCTATATAATCCTTAAGAATGGATATAATATGTTCACGTTATGCTTCAGTGAGGGAAGCTCCAAGATAAACATTTTTGGGATCCTTATGGGTTCCCAAATTCACTTCTATTGTGCTCTCCATAAGGAGTGTGGATCCATCCTCTAGAATTGTAGGCAATGTATGGTCGTGATCATCTTCTTCTGCTATATCTTCTTTTTGTTCTTCCCAAAGATTTGGATAATATGAAGAATCAAAATCTGCCTTCTCAGGTAAAGGCCAATTAGCAAAGACCTCTGGAAACTCAAGAGCAAGACGCTCAAATATTTGATGTTATTCTGAAGAGATGCTTGTACTAGCTATGGAACTTGGGCTAGATGGACTTTCTACGTTCTAAGGGGATGAGCAAACTTTCCCACCTGAGAGCGCTTGAAACAGGTTTTCACTCAAAGGCTTGTCTTTTTCTTTACTTTTTCCTTGATCAACAAGTGCCTCAAAGAGGTTTTCCCCTGAAAATCTCGATGTTTGTTCTTTATTATGACCAAAAAAGTTTCCCTGCTCTCCAAAGTAAGCAGAAGGATTAATGAAAAATCAAAACCCTGTTTATGATCACCAATGAGGAATGCATCTCATAGGCCCATATATTCTGCAATTGATTCTTCATTTTGAAACTCATTGAGGCATATGGCCGAATTTTGTCGATCCCAATCTATGAGTTCCGAATGGCACAGGGATAGGTTACAATGAGGGTTTGCTTCAAGACGGGAAGCACCAATGGTAAAGATATAATGTCCTGCTTCAAGAAGGAAAGCACCACTAGGACGGGTTTTTGCTTCAGGACGGGAAGCTCCAATAGGTGTTATGGTCAATATGGCATTTGAATCAAACAAATCTGAATCAGCAAGCTCATCGAAAAGGCTATAATGGGACGTTGCGTCACTGCTAAGAGTCTCATTACCAATCACTTCGGAAGAATCACTACCAAATGTTATGAGGTCATCCATTGGTGGTTTAAATTTGAGACCATGATTCCCATTGACAACTCCAGCTAATAAGGGCTCTAGAATTCCTGCGCCTAGGGGCCAAGGCCTTTCCTTGTATAGTCAAGATGATCCATTACCCTGTTAGGGATAGGATACTTTGGATTCTGAAAACAATCCGCAAGGCCCTCAGAATATAACCAATCTCCCTCGGTAAAAGCCTCTCGATCTTTTTTTGGTGCAATTGCAAGTACAAAAACCACAGGAGGTTTTGGTTGCTTCTTTTTTGGTTGCCACATCTGATCGAGTCTGTTAGGACTCTGGGAAGTTTTAGGCTTACCAAATTTTTAGGAGATTTTGGTAATTTTGCAATATGGAGGACATCCTTCAAATGATACGTGGAAATGCCTGTGTCTTTAATAATCCCCTGCTTGGCCAAAGCTGCGGGAAATGGATCAGTTGAGGTGGAGGCTAGATCACCAGGGACTATATAATTAGATGGAGATGGATGAAAAATGATGGCTTTGTTCTTCTTTGCAATGAATTCAGAACCTGGGCAATAGTTATAATTTCGAAACTCTGCTTTGAGATGTTTGCAATACCAGTATCGTTGTTGATCAACGGGAATAGTAACCTCGATCCCATCATGGGGAAACTTAAGGCATTGGTGAAGAGTAGATGGAACTGCCTATATTTCATGGATCCAAAGACAACCAAGTATGTTATAAGGAAGCTCAATATCCACAATATGGAATAACGTGTGATGAGAAATAGCCCCAACCATGATTGGCAACCAAATTGTACTAGGTGACTCCCTCTCGGCGTTGTCGTAAGCCTTGATTGTAATAGTCTTTGACTGAATGTCTTTGTCCATGTAACCCAATCGTTGCACCAATTTAAGAGATATGATGTTCAGCCCTGAACCATTATCTATAAGAACCCGCTTGATCTTGTGATCCGCAATGATTATCTCAATGTATAGTGGGTTATTGTGGTTTGGGCCAAAGGTGGACATGTCATTTTGATCAAACGTGATTTGCCGAAATGAAGACGGATGTCCAACTAGGTTTTGGAACTGATCAAGGTTTATATCATTAGGCACAATAGACTCTTGTAAAAGTTTGTTGAGGATGGTTTTATAGACATCAGATGTCCGCAAGAGTTCTAATATGGAAATTTGCGTAGGGGTTTTATCTAATTGGTCCATTAGACTATAAGGCCTTTGAATTGTAGATTGAACTAGTTTAGTCTTTGTTGGAACAGTATTCAGCTTTAGAACCATTGGCACAATGTTCTCATTGGGTTTATGGAAAGAAGTGGGCGAAGGGCCCTAGATGGTAACTTGTGGGCGTCTAGTTGCGACTGCACAACCTAGAAGTGGCAAGGAGTCATTATAATTAGAGGGGTGAGGCAAAGGGCCTTGGATGGTGATTCGTGGGCGATTAACTGTATTGCTATAATTTTGGGTCAACAAGGAGCCTCTAAAAGAATGGCACTGTTGTTCAGGATTAGTAACCCGTGCAAACGGAGTAGCAACATGATGATGCAAACTCGACATGGTATTACTAAGAGGAGAGGGTGCTGACCCTATAATGATGGGTCTCGTGTTGCGAGGAACACGAGATTGGCCACGCGGAGTAACAATAACAGTGGCAATGTGGGTTGCAAAAATGCGTCCCACAATGTTATTGTAGTCATAAGGCACATTGTTATAAGCCACATTATTAGTGTGGGGATCATGATCTCGATTATGCTCATTACGATTCTGACCCTGTTGTTGGTTTTGATTCTGCCTGTCCTTGATTGTGACCATTTTGATTGTTTCTTGGTGGTGGTGGATCATGTCGAGGAAAGGGGTCTTTGTAGATTCCCATATCCTGATTTGTGTCCTGATTAGGGGCCAACTTAATTTCCAGCTCACCATTTTCAATAAAGTCCTCAATAATAAGTCGCAATTGAACACAACGATATGCACCGTGACCAACAACACGATGAAAGTTACACTATTTGTTCTCTTTGTACCAGTCTAGTTTTGGCTGATCTTGAGGAAATGGCCTTGATACTAGCCATATAATTAAGTTAGTTGCAATGAGCTTTTATAATAGTGCTTCAACATATTCTCCTAACTTGCTAAAGACTCTAAAATTGTTATGAAACGTCATTCGTGGAGGTTGTCTCTGCAAAGTAGGTAGCGGATTTGAGAGAGTTAATTGTACATTTGGAGGAGGCATAGTCTTTACCATTTGTACATGTCTTGTTTCTGTCACCACATTTCCAACCATGTTCTTATTTTTGTGAAAGCCCTTGGACTTATCCTTCGTAACTGTTTGAGGAGTCGGTGATTTAGTCTAATTAGACGCTTGTCCTTGTGCAAAGATCTTAACAAGGCCCCTAGCAATAAGAGCCTTCTCAATCTGCACTCCTTTGTCAATAATTTCTTCAAATGAGTTAGCACAAGCTAACCATAGATTATGCACAACTTCGGGATGCAAATTCTGTGCAAAAATATCAGCCAACTGTTTATCTGGTAAATTGTGTTGAAAGCAGCCCACCAATGCTCTCCAGCTTTGTAGATACGCAACAAAACTTTCACCATCACATTGTTTAGCTTTGCATAAGTCAACAACGATCAATTCATGTTCTATGTTTTATGAGAAATGGTTAACAAACTTTTCCGATAAGTCGTTCCAATCTGCAACTGATCCCTTGAGTAGTTTAAGTAGCCAATCAAAAGCTTGTCCCGCTAAACTTCGCGAAAACAATCGTAATAAGTACTCACTACTATAAGCAACCTCTTGACACAAAACAAAGAATGCTTATATGTGTTCGCGCGAATCTCCTTTCCCTTTGTATTTGTCAAATTTGGGTGCCTCAAAGTGAGGTGGAAAGGGGTTTTGGAGAATAGATAAGTCAAATGGATATGGGCATATCTCATCGAATTTGTACTTTTTGACTCTATTGTTCGTCTCCAATCTTTGGACAATTTTCTTCATAGAATTCCATTCTTGCATGTTTGGTGCACTTGTGGATTGGATAATATGCTGTTGGAGTGGAATGTGCCCCTGATTTTGTTGTTGTTGGGGTGGAATGTGCCCCTAGTTTTGTTGTTGTTGGAGTGGAATGTGCCCCTGGTTTTGTATGGATCTATAGGGAGCGTATACCTTTCAATCCATGATTTGGTTCTAATTTGTTGCTTGAGTTGAGAACATAGGCCGTTGATTCTTGGTTTGTAAAACATTCCATGAATTTGGCTGTTTCGCATTTTGTTGATTTTGAAAATGTCTTATGTTTATTTACCAATCTTTGGTTTGTTTGAGAGATTTCCTCAATTCGAACTGAATGTTTGGGTTTCTGAATTTGTAAAGTAACAAGAGGTTCTTGATGATTGAAGAATGTATGTTCCGTGTCAAATGGAACATCTTATAAGATCTCTTGTGACTTCAACTGTTCGTTTAGATTACCTTGATCCACTATGGTAATGTTCTCATCCAATATTTGTTGCGTACTGTCCACCATATCTTTGTGTTCTTTGAAGCCTTATTGTGAATTGAAGTGGCAACTAGGGAGTCAGTTAAGTCTGCGACAAGTTGATATGCATATCGTTGACTTATTATCTTGATCTTAGCTATAGAAGATCCGGATTTGCGGGTTTTGACTCTGTTTGTATTTCCTTTCCTTTGTTAGAAGAAGAAGGTATGTCTATTTGTGCAAAAGCTTGCTCTTGCCATCATTGTTCTCCTTCTCTAACCAAGGTATGCAATTGTTCCGTAGGAAAGACAGAAGGTAGTCTAGCCCCTGATTCTATCAGTCTAAGAAGGGCTTCATCTTGATCTTCTTGCGGTTGATATTCATTGTAATCATCTTCAAATCCTACTGTTGCGGGGATATCATCAAAAACAACGGGGTTATCTTGACCATTATAAAATTGCTCGTCCTCATAACTAAGGCCATAAGAGGCCCCACTACGCATGAACCTTTGAGTCATGTCTAAAAAGAGTTGCTTTGTATGTTTGATTAACTTTGGACCAATGTTTGATAACCAATCAAAGTATGCTTTGGCTTTCTTTTTAAACAAATAACCAAAGTACCAATGAGAGTATAAGGGAGGGTGGTTTGAAACCATGCACAATTTAGAAGATTTGGTTCACGAAATTCCTTAACCTTTGGTAACGTTGAAATCGTATAAATCGGAAGAGAGTAAGGTAACTCAAAGACCCAAGGTGAAAACTAGTACACCAAAGCCTAGATCTTTGTGATACACCCACACTACAAAAGCTAGTTTCAACTTCGACAAGCTGACCCTAGAAATTTAGAGGAAAGCTCTCCGGATTACGAAGAAGACAAAATGAACTAAGCAAGTCAAGATGCAAAGACATACGCGAATCACTAAGTATAAAGCTAGGACCAAATAGGCAGCACAACGTTGCCACATGATTCTAGTAAGATAAAATATGTTCTAAGACCCAAAGCGATACACAAGATGACTTGAGTTCACCAAGATGATAATGTGATTTTGAGTCTTAATAAACGACTTTCAATCCAAATAAAAAATTGAACCCAAGTTAAAACAAGCTTAGTGCACAAATGGCGAACCCACTTTGATGCACCAACCCTTAGAACTCAAAAAGGTCCAATTTCGAATGTGGATTATAAATGAAGGATTTAAACAAATTGGGTAAAAGTTCTAGACTCAATTGGGCAGCATGACTGCGCCAAAGTGGATGTCATGACACAAAGCTTTTTATAACAAATTGAACAAGGAAAAGATGAATTTTTCATTTGGATAGCGTAACACCACCCTCGCTCAAGAAAATTGATGACAATGTGTTTTGGTTAAGTTCATTGAGTTAACAAGCAGTTTTAGACACAAATCAAGACCAAGTAAGCTAATAACAAAAAACAAACATCTTAAGTCTAAACTAACAAGGTATGGCAAAATGGGGTCTACTAAACTATCAAGTTTCGATCATTCTAGGGGAATCAATTGCACAATGACTTTCATGCCAAACAATGCAAAAGAAAAGCACGGATTTTGGGTCCGTATCACACGATTTGTTGCATAAAGGTCTAGTCCTTTATACAACCACTACATCCTATTGTTCGCTGAGTGTAGTGCAACGTCCAAAATGCCACTACGTCCCGTGTGTAACTCTAAAAAGAGTCAAATGAAGTCAATGTCGGGAGATGAAGCTCCGAGTCAAAGCTTCCCTAAAGAACTTGCGGGAGGTGATGAAGTCCCCCTCGCAAGCCAAGATGCATGAAAATAAAGAAAGCATAAAATAGAAAGACTTTTGGGTCGTTTTAAAAATCACCCAAACTTTAGCGAGTTTTTGGGGAGTGCTTTAGACGAGATTCTTTCTAAGCCTTGGACTAGGCTATTTGCAATAGGAATGGCGCTTTTGATTCCAAGGGTTCCCTATAGGGTACAAATGGAAGAGCATACACGCAACATACCTCTCTTTGCCAAACAAAATTAATCTAATCAACTATTGCAAACAAAAATTAACGAGTGTGTTCAATTTTAAACCCAAATAAATGTTTGGTGGTGTTCATTTGACCCCTTGATCTTAGTTGTAAACTTTGAAAACGTTCACCAAAAACACTTGAATTCTTTGTTGAACACCAAAACAAGGTTCATAATCGATTTTTAAGCATGCAAAAGTGATTTAAACATGTTTTGAGCAAATTTTAAACTTGATCCTACAGCAAAATTGTTAGCATGCCCCTTAGCTTTGAAGCCCTTTTGAATTTGAAACAAAAAACTTTGGAAAAGTAGGTCTCGGGTCTGTGTTTTTTGAAAAACACAGTGACTGACATCGGTCAATACCACCGACATCGGTTACGGCCAACCGAGCTCTAACCGATGTCGATTCTGTTGAACGATGTTAGTTAAGCCAAGTAACCGATGTCGATATTTCTGTCGACATCGATTACCGTGTAAAAACCATGGCAACCAAAAATGGCAAAATAAAGTTAGAAAACCAATTTGCAAGAGTTTAAAAAGCTCAAATAAGTTTTTTAAGGTTGCAAAAGGATCTCCTTTAAGTGTAGGGTGTGTCTTGTCCCACCAGGCGTGCCAAGATGTTAGAGAGAATTACAAAGCAAGCTAGTCAAGCATTAGTCCATAAACAATGAAACATGCATAAAAAACTAACCAAGCCTATCTATTCCTATGAGAATTACAAAGGATAGCAAGAAACAAATGAAAGAAAACAACAGCATATTACCTTCCCAAATGGATTCACCATGCGCATGTGGCTCCAAAACATGTTCTCATTTGATCAAGCATCCTTGTCTTTGTCAACAATGGTGGTAAGCTCCTCCAATGCCTCAAGAACACTCCATAAAACCTAAGCTCTTGATGTGGAATCACTAAACTAACCTATCAATGAAACTTTGTAGAAACAATTTAGCATTATAACTTTGCAATGTTCAAGCTTTGAAGATATTTGACCATAATAACCTTACACCAAAATAGCTTAGAAATGATGTCCATGGCCTCTCTATTTATAGATTTTTGAGATTAGTCAGGATCAACCTCAACCATCCATCTTGTGATGAAGATGTGTGGTTGAAGATAATCCTAATATTTGAAATTAAATCCAAAATTATCCTCAAGATAACCTTGGAAGAAGGAGAATTGAAAAGACATGGGAGGCATTAACTAGGGATGGGTGACCCATAATCCTGATATTTTATGCACTTATGGCTTGATGGATGCCACCCCATAGATGATGTCACTAGGTGATGCAAATAGTAAGAATCAATTTTCAAAAAGAAATATTCAACAACTCTCATGAAAAATCCACTTAAGCTCTTGATTTGGATTAATTAGCCTTAAACAAGATTAATCAACATTTGTGCAATTATTTGAAAATTGGTCTTTAATTAATCAAAATGGTCAGAAAGTCATATTACTAGGTCGTAATTTGACTCGAGAAGAATTAGAAAATGACGCTAGATATGTTGGAACCATATTCCCATTTAGGATGTTGCCAACAACAAATAACAAAGGTACATGACATGTACCAATGAATTCAAAGAAAAGAGTGATCTAGAGCACTAAATGGCGAAATGATCATTTTGACTTGAAATGATATGATCAAAGTTAGCTGGTCCATAAAATGCATTGCCCTATTTAGGGATACTTTGACCTAAAATGGCACTTGTAAACGATACGTTCAAACCATTTAAGACGTTTTATGGATTTTGACATAAAATGTGCATTTGAGTGCAATTTGAATAAGATTGACAATTTCAAGACAAATGGTATTAGGAATTGGATGTCTACATCACTTACAAGGGATTAGAAGCAGGAGTACAGGTTTATTTTTTCGGACTTTACACTAAGTGTTTTCTTTCCCGAGTGTTGTCTTCTCAGAATTTCTTTAGGCTAAGAGTGAGAACAATTTCCTCGGACTTTTTGTCCAAGGGAAAAGAGATTTCAAAGGACTTTGCAAGAAGTTCGAAAGAATTACAAAGGGTAGGGAAAAGGTGCAATTCGAGAATCCCGAAGGGTATGTGCCCTTTGGAAAGGTTCATTACAAAAATCCTGAAGGGTATGTACCCTTCCAAAAAGCTCAAAACAAAGGTTTCAAGGGACAAATTCAAGAGGTCCGAAGGACTTTCCAACTTTTTCGAAAAAAAGGCCAGTTCAAAATTCCAAGGGGCTTTTTCAAAAGGAAAGTTCATTCACAGAAACCCTGAAGGGTATGTGCCTTTCCAGAAAGTATATTTACAGAAAACTAGAAGGACTTTTCAAGGGCAAGTGTACCTTTTATGCTTCCGAAGGGTCACTTGGACAAAAGCCCAAAGGGCATCTTCAAGTTGCCGAAGGGCATTTTTGGAAAAGTCACTCGGCAAGAAACCCAAAGGGTATCTGCCCTTTGGAAAGGTTCACTTCAAGATTTCAAAGGACGTTTTCAAGAAACCCAAAAGGTATGTGCCCTTCAAAAGAGTTACTTTCCAAGCTTCCGAAGGGTTGATTTATGTTTCCGACAGGTCACTTTTGAAGGCCCGAAGGGTTCTTTCTTTCGGAAAGTCCTTAAGACAGAAAGCCGAAGGAAACATTTCCTTCGGATTTTTTGTCCGAAGCAAACAATTGGCAAATCCCGAAGAGCCAAAAGCAAAGTCTGAAGGGTAAGTTGAGAGATAATTCCTGCGGACAATTTGTCCACGGGAAAATAACCAAGGAAAAACCGAAGGATAAATAAGGAAATGAGCAATTCCTGCAGGAAAAGACCCAAAGGGAAAGAAGAGAAGCACAAGGCAAGCCATAGAATATACCAAAGAAATGCATGCACAGAAACAAAGAAACCGAGAGCAGAAGGCCGGGAAATAACAAGGGATTCAATATGAATATATCTCCCACTCATCAAGATCCCTGTCCATGCAAGCAAGGGCTATTTATAGTGGATTGCAAAACTTCAGTTGATTGTTTGACGAAATCATGTTTCTCCTTAGTTTTCATGCAATCCAAAGCTTTCAACGTTTCAGGTAGTTCAAGTGGAGTTCTCCGTCCAAGATGTGACATAGCTTTTCATGCGAATGAAGACCATTGGAGGTTGACTGGTCTTGAGTTGGAGTTGACTACACAAGCTTGTTATACATCTCCCTTGTTTTCCACGCAAAGTGGAATAATCTCTTCTTCCAACTCAGCTTTCAAACAAATCAAATGGAGTTCTTTATTTAAAGATTTGGTGTAGTATTTCATGCAAAGAAGAAGTTTGACTTTCAATGCTCCCACCGCCATACTCCTACGCCAAAGTTTGGAGAGGCATGCAAATTTTGTAAAGAGAAAAGAATTTATTGAATATTCTAAATATTGTAAAAGGTGTTAAGTCTTGAGTTAATTAACCAAGACTAACCCTTTCCCTTTTTGAACTCCACTTAAGGCTATTTAAGATTTTGGAAAGCTTATTTATTGGCGTAATCAAACCATTTAGAAGGATCCCTGAAGTTGGAAGAGAGAAATTGTAAGTTGGACCATTTATCAATAAAGGAAGTCTTTGTTTTGTATTTGAGTTTTGACAAAAGAATAGTGTGTATTTGATTGAGCATCAACGTATAAGTGAGATTTTTCTCCTTTTGCAGGTCCCTTCCTCACCTATCTTTCTTTATTTCACCCTTTTGACGATCATTTGAAGTGGTTTTCAACCCTTCATCTGAAACATTTTTGCTCAAGGACAGAATTATAAATTTCATTTGATTATATGTGTGCATTGATTTCAGTAACTTCAGAGGATTTGAACAATTCAAGTGCATCACCCCATTAAATAGGATTTCTTTTAAGTTTCCCTTCCCCTTTTCCATCCAAAAATCACAGTAGTCAAATTTATTGAAAAATCCTAAACCAGTCCTCTCTTGAGGTTCTTCTCATCAAAGAGACACCCACACTTTGAGAAGTTCCAATTGTATCAGCTGGAGTGAAGGTGTGTTTTACACATCTTCAAGCAGGGTGCACTCCAGAGTGATAATAGGGAGATCACTCAGGTCTTCCATTGGGGACGATATTGCACAAGTTTGTGGGTCTCCTTCAGAGACAAACTTGATGATCAACGATAACACCATTTGCATATTTGGGGTTTGAGGTGTATACAAATTCAGTGTTTATGGAGTTGTGCATATTATCATTTACACTTCAAGGAGGCGTCTATTCTTTTGTATAACTGCTGCAAACTCTATACTTCATTTTTGGCATGCATATCTGAAGGGGTTGAGTTATATTTGCATCTGCATATTTGTGGGAATAACTGGATGCCATTTTTGAAGGTATTGAGAGCGTTGTTGGAAAAGTCGCAGCCATTAATATCACAATCATGAGTCCTTTTTCCTGGGCGTGACAATCCCTGGAGGTCATGGGGTTTATTGGAGCAGATTGAAGGCATGTTGTTGGATGTGGGCATGAGTATGGAGCAAACCTTGCACATTTAAACCCTCACGCCATTGAATGTTGTTAATATGCAAGTCATGGGTCTGAGGTAGCAAGTCGTGGCTGTATGAAAGGGTGACAGGTCTAATAAAGGTCTCAGCATGGGGTTTTAGGGAAGAAATCAGATTGTTGGGCATCATTCTCTAAGGGCAAACTATTACACAAGGCGACAACCATTGATAAACCTCCTTCCAAGCACTGCAAATAATAAATCCTGACCAAACGCCATTCCTGGAAGCTCACATCACGGGTATTTTAATATTAATTCTGAGTGTATTTATGAGACATTAATTGTTGTAATTTGTTGCTCAGAAAATATTGTAGAAGAGTTTCCAGTTGTGTATCAATAGCAAGGAATTTGTATGTCTGTCCATTATTATCATTGTTATCTATCTGCTCAGAAATGTATTGAAGACAGTACTTAGTTAAATGGAATGTATTAGCTTTACTTCTTTACTGTTTTAAATGAAGTATCTGTTGGTTATGGTTATTTCCTGTCATTGGCAAAACTATATTCATTGGACATTCAAATAAACAGCAAGCCACGTGTTTGACAAAATGAACATGTGTCAAACTGAGACATCGCAAAAATAGTGTTTATATCAGTAGGGGTTCTTACAAAAGCTTTTGAATGTCCAGAAGACCCTCAGTACAGCAGCAAAAGAGATAAAGGGACAGCTCATATAGCTCATGGTGAAGTGTTGGGTCTCCAACACATATGGAAGATCCGAAACAATGAGAGGTTCTATTATTGAAAAGAGTGTTGTTAAAACTAGTCAAGGAGGTGAATGAACCAACACAAAGGAAAAGCTCATTTCAGATTGTTTGCAAATCTAGAGGTAAGTGTTGCAAGGTGGTTGTTGATAGTGGTAACGTAGATAAATTGGTTTCTCAAGAAACGGTGAAAAAACTTGGGCTGAAAAGGCTAGCGCATCCAACTCCATACAAGTTTTCGTGGTTGCTTAAAGGTCATCAAATGTTTGAGAATGAGCAATGTATGGTGAGTTTTCAAATTGGTTCATATAAAGATGATGTTTTGTGTAATATTATACCCATAGATGTGTGTCATTTGTTGTTAGGAAAGCCATGGCAGTTTGATAGAAGAGTCGTGCATGATGGTAGAGCGAACACCTACACAATTGTGAAGGATGGAAAGACGTTCACATTGAGCCCATTGAAGGATAGAGGAGATTAGGTGGACACCAATCCCAAAGTAATGTTGGTTTCTGATAAAAAGTTTTTAAAGGTGGCAAAGATGAAAGAGACATGATTTGTCATAATTTCAAAGACTATGCAAGTTGTGACAGCTGTATACACAATATTTTCACACTTCATCAAATACTGATGCTTTTTATCTTGCAGGAACCCATCGAGACTCAATCTCTCTGAGTGCACGCCCTAAAGGGTGCACCAAGAAAGGGGTGGACAAGCCATTGATGCTTCGCAACATTGTTGCCCCTTATTGTCACTTATTACCAATCCAACTAGCTCCTAAAACCATTCCCTAAGCTATTACTCCTCTTTTTTGCACACTCCTCCAGTCATTTCCCACCTTTCGTCCCTCTTTTCCTCACCTAAAGCCCCATTCGACAATCTGCAATACTAGGTCGACTGGGTCAACCCTATACTCTTGTGGGTAAATTCATTTAGGGTTTAGGTCGGCTCTTGGCCGACCTAGCCCGTGACCTAGTGATTTTTTGTCCATAACAATACTAGGTTGACTGGGTCGATCCTGTCGGCCGAAACTTTCAAAAGGGCTTAGGGTTAAAATCCGTCTATATATAAAAGTTTATTTCGTCATTATTTAATAATGAACAAGAGTTATTATTCGTTTGCACTTCTTTACAATCTGCTCTTCCACCATTCTACTTGAGGAGTTTTAACTTAGAGTTTCTACTTAGAGAATTTAGTCTTGTGAAGAAGTCTTGGATGCTTTGGCCTTTCTTAATGATCCTTACAAACCACAACAAACTCTTAAGAAACCCCTATGGCCAAGGGAGAGATTGAGTCTCAACAAGTTCGTCTTTTAGGTAAGTATTCTCTATCTTTGCTCCTCTCATTATTAGATAAAAGTAGCATAAGTATTGGCTTCGAATAATATTACTCTTCTTCTCCATGCATTAGGGTCTTACTCATACATAGCTTAATTGAGATTCTCCTATGCATTTTTTTTGTTTACTAACCTTCATATTGTGCCACAAGCTTTGGTGAGCACTAGATTAGATTTCTTTGTTTTACTTGTTATTAGTATAGTGAATATGAAAACATAGGACTTAGTTAGAGTTAGTGTGTGATTGTGCTTGATTGGAGGCTTTGGAACCCTCCCTAGCATTGTTTATTGTGATAAGAGATTTCTAATTGGGTTTAGGGGATCTCCATATTGGTCATGTTCTCGATTATCTAATATATCCCCAATCGGAAGTGTAAGTATGTCTATCATCTCCGAGTTATGATTGATTTATAGACATGATGCATTTCTGATTGCATACAACAGCCACTAATGAAAGCCACTAAGATATGTGATCTTCCTATTGAAATTCAGAATTTGTTGAAAGAATATGTTGATTTTGTGTCAAGTGGATTGCCAAAGGGACTACCGCCTATAAGGAGCATTAGCCATCATATGGATCTAATGTTGGAAGCAAGTTTGCCAAACAAGGCAGCTTATAAATTGACTTCAATGGAGAATGAAGAGATAAAGAGACAAGTGCAAGTGTTGTTGGAAAAAAGTTTAATCTAGAAAAATTTTAGCCCATGTGCAGTCTCAAACGTGTTAGCACTCAAAAAAGGTGAACAATGGAGGATGTGTATGGATTCAAGAGCAATAACAAGATCACCATTAACTACAAGTTTCCAAACCTCACCAAGATAGATTTGAAGAGTGGATATCAGCAAATTCAAATAACAAAAGCGATAAGTGGAAGATTGCATTCAAGGCAAATGATGGATTGTATGAGTCTCTGGTTATGCCATTCGGTTTGTCAAATTCCCCAAGCACATTGATGAGACTCATGAATCAAATATTTAAGTCTTTTACAAGTTTGTGATTGTTTATTTGGATGACATTTTGATTTTCAGTCATTCTAAAGAGAAGCAATTGAAACATTTGAGATAGGTTTTAGATAAGTTGAAAGAATAAAAGTTGTTGGTGAATTTGAAGAAGTGGAGTTTCATGCAAGAGAAGCTAGTATATTTGGGATTTGTGATCTCAAAGGATGGGTTAAAGATGAGCCTGGAAAAGGTAAAAGCAATTGTGGAGTGGCCTTCACCCAAGAGTATGTTTGAAACTAGAAGCTTCCATGCGTTGGCAAGGTTTTATAGAAAGTTCATCAAAAACTTCAACAACATATGTGCACACATTACAAAGACTATGAAGGGAGATAAAAAGAAGTTTCAATAGACAGTTGCAACAAAGAATAGCTTTTAGTTTTTGAAGAAAAAGGTGACAGAATAGCTGGTGTTAGCTTCATTGGATTTTGAAGAAGTGTTTCATGTGGATTATGATGCAAGTGAAACAACCATAGGAGCGGTGCTAAGTCAAGAAGATATGCCATTGTTTATTTTAGTGAGAAGATGAATTAAGCTAAAAAAAAGTATTTGATCTATGAATAAGAATTCTATGCAATGGTACAAGCTCTTAAGAAGTAGTCGCACTAATTTTTTCCTGAGAATCCATTTTGTACATGGATCATCAAGCCTTGTAATTCATAAACAACCAAGACAAGTTAAATCAAAAACACATCAAATGGGTGGAAATTCTTCAAAGCTATTCTTTTGTTTTAAGATATAAAAGTGGGCATTCCAATAAGGTTGTTGATGCCTTGAGTAGGCGAGCTCTTGTTGTAAATGAACTCAAGGTAGAGATCATTGGATTTGACTCACTAAAGGATTTGTATGAGAAGGACTTGGATTTTCGAGATGCATGGACAATGAAGGACTTGGATTTTTGAGATGCATGGACAATGCGCATGAATCCAACAAATGTGGACAAAACTCCGTAGTTCAAGATGGGTTGTTGATCAAGGGAAAGAGATTGTACATACCTCAAGGTTCCATGAGAGAGAACATATCGAAATAAAAACACAACGGAGGCTTAGCTGGTCATTTTGGGCATGATAAAAAATTGGCGCTACTGAGTGACAAATATTATTGGCCACGGATGAGCATGGACGTGAAGAAGACCATGCAAAGGTATAAAGTCAAAATACCAAATTATATCAACCATTACCTATTCTAGACAGACCATAGGATGCATTGAGCATGGATTTTGTTTCTGGGCTGCCAAGAACTCAACACGCTAATGACTCTATTTTTGTTGTTGTGGATAAAATTTCTAAAATGGGTCACTTTGTAGCATGCAAGAAGACAAAGGATGCCATCAATATTGCTCACTTTCTCTTTAAAGAGGTTGTGAGATTGCACGGTTTGCCAAAAAGTATTGTATCGGATAGGGACAGTTTGTCAGACACTTTTGGAGGATGCTATGGCAAAAGTTGGGCACAAAACTGTGTTGAACACACTATCTACTGCGAGGGGGGGTGAATCAGTAGATGGGCTAAAACCTGATTCTTATAACTTTTAAACAAAATACTCAAAGTATATGCAAAGTAAAGAACAGAACAGAGATCACACACACACAAGAATGCTCAACACCAGATTTTAACGTGGAAACCCAGAGGGAAAAACCACGGTGAGAAAAGTTGCTAGAAGCTACTGTTCTAATCCAGCCTCACAAAAAAATGTCTCACAGACAAACCTCACTGGTTACATTCAAGAGCACCCACTCTAAGGAAGCGTCAACTTCCTAACTGAGCACCAACTCAGCTTTTCTAATGGCACCAACCTATCAGAGAAATGAAGCTGCAACTTCAAAATACAAAAGAGATTCAGAATGAATCTTGTTCACTTTTCTGTTACAAGTCTAGTCTGTAACTACGCCTTCGCTTTGTCTTCTCGACGTCTCTGCCTTTATCTCTTTGTGTCTGGATATCTTTTACTTTGACACACCTTATTTTCTTTGCCCCTTTCACACTGTCTGCATATGTCCTCTCTCCACAATTTTGAGTTAACACTCTAATTATTATTGCAACAACAGTAGAAAGATAGCTACGTTCAAATGATCTGTTCGTAGAACATATAGACAGATGCATCTTAGGGTTGTCTCTATGTGAAGTGTTCACACTTCAACTGAACTTAATCGGTTCAAGCTTTTGATCTATATTCAATGCGACTTTGACTTTGTGTCTCGATTCATGCTTCACTTGGCAACATTCAAAATTTTTTTTACTGTCTTTGGCATCTGCACTTCTACTGCACTTAAATGCACCACTTCCTCGATCACTTCTAGTCTGCATTCAATGTGACTCTGATTTCGTGTCTCAATCCATGCTTCAAATGGCAACATTCAAATTTCTAAACTGTCTTTGGCATCTGCACTTAACGCGTCGCTTCCTTGATCACTTCTAGTTTGCGTTTAATGTGACTCTGACTTCATGTCTCGATTCATGCTTCAAACAGCAACGTTCAGATGCCTTTACTATCGTAGGCATCTGCACTTCTACTTAACTGCGTCGCTTCCTCGATCACTTCGATTGAAATATCTCGAGCTCCGTGAAGATATATCGAGTTCATCACCAATTTCAGTTGTTCCTATACAAACAGTTAGAAGACATTGATTGCGTGCTTTTTCAAATTCTTTTGTCTCGTCAAGTTCACGTTCTTTTCTTTGTCGGATCTTTTCTTATGACCTTTTGACACCTGTCAAATGCGCATGCTCTCGAAGGATCATCTGAGTTTACTTTGCCATTAACCATCGAGCTCCTTTTCTTCCCTTTTTACATCTCGTTGTTTTCTATACCATGGGTTCGCTTCCGCTCCTTTAGATTATCCTCGATATGCTCGATCTTTATCCTTTGTATTTAGCGTTAAACTTCGGCATGTTGACGTGATCTCATTTTTTTTGGCATTCTTGTAATGCTTTTGCACCGTTGATCCTTGTAGACTTGCTCGATCTTTAACATGCCTTGTCCCTTTGAGAATGCCCTATAAGACTTCCACACTTTATCTTCGACAAAGTTGCAAGTGACCTTTCTCTTCAGACAATTTGTTGCGGGCTTTTTGTCAAGGGCCTTTCAAGACAATTTCCACGGACTTTTTGTCCGCAAGGCATTTCTTCGGACTTTTTGTTCGCAAGCCATGACTTCGGACTTTTTGTCAGCGTCATTTTTTTTGACATTTTGTCCGCAAGGCTTCTCTTCAGACTTTTTGTCCGCAGGCACTTCTTCGGACTTTTTGTCCGCAAGCTACCATTCGGCTTTTCTGCAAGTGTCCACATGCCCTTTGCAACATTCAAAAGATACCCTTCGGACTTTTTGTAATCTACCCTTCGACTTTTCTGCAAGTGTTCACATGCCCTTTGCAACATTCAAAAGATACCTTTCAGACTTTTTGCAATCTACCCTTTGGCTTTTCTGCAAGTGTCCACATGTCCTTTGCAACGTTCAAAAGATACCCTTCAGACTTTTTGCAATGGTCCACTTGCCCTTCGAAAATTTTGCAACGGTCCACATACCCTTCGGCATTTTTGAAAAGATCCCTTTGGAAGCTTTGAACGGTCCACTTACCCTTCAGAATTTTAAAAAGATCCCTTCGGAAGCTTTGAACAGTCCACTTATCCTTCGAAACTTTTGCAACGGTAAACATACCCTTCGAACTTTCTAAAAAGATCCCTTCGGCACTTTTGTTCAAGACAATTTCTCTGAACGAATTCTCCAAGACACTTTCTCTGAAAGAATTCCAAGTGGCGCTCATTTCCTTCGGAAACTTTGTTGCAAACAATTTGTCCAACAACAACTTAGTCAATTTTCTCGAAAGAATTGCCTTTAACATTTTTTCGAAAGAATTCCCTTATTAGCTGTGAGCAGTTTGTCCGAGGAAATTGTCTTTACCAATATTTCTGAAAGAATTCCCTCAATCAAATCTGCTCAACTCAAGTCTTCTTGACTTATCCCAATTGCCTCTTCTGAGTAAGAGCACTTCACAAACGCGATTTACTCCACAGGTCTGCTCAACTCAACCTTTGGCATTAATGCATGATCAGTTTCAATCTCAATGACATCAAAGACATTAACTTTTGACATCAATGACAATTCCATGCTGCCCTGGATGAAAATGATAACTGTTCAGTCCTCAAACTGCTTTATGTATCTTGATATCAAAGCTGTCAACTGTCTTCTTGCTCAAATTTCCAACAAATTGGACTTCAGTTCAGCCTATCATCCTCAAACGAAGGTTGTGAATCATAGTCTTGGCAACTTGCTAAGATGTTTTTATTGGTGACAAGCCCAAACTGTGGGATTTGATGTTAGCCCAAACTGAATTTGCATATAATAATTCAGTCCATAGAAGTACAGGAGTGAATCCTTTTTAGATTGTGCATGGCAGCAGCCCTAGAGGTGTGTGTGAGTTGAGGAGTACAGCTGATATGAGTAGAAGTGTTGAAGGTGAAGAGTACACACAAGCTATGCATGATGTGCATATGGAAGCGAAGAGAAGATTGGAAGAGTGTTGGAAAATACAAAAAGTATGTTGATCAAAAAAGGAAAGAGCTGAATTTCGAAGTTGGGGACTTGGTATTGGCGCATTTGCATAAGGAAAGGTTTCCTAAGGGTGAGTATAACAAGCTCAAATAGAAGAAAATTGGGCCTTGCAAGATTTTAAAAAAGATTTCTGCCAATGCTTATGAGATTGAGTTTATAGTGGAGTAAGTATTTAACCTATCTTCAATGTAGCTAATTTGTACCCATATGTGGTGGGACAAACAATTGAGGCAAGAGAAGGGATGGATATTTCAGTTGTGGATTGGAAGAAACGGTTGCTACAAAAGGCAAACGAAGCGATGGAAGCCATTCTGGACATACAGATTGACAAGAAGACAAGAGGCAGCGAGTACTATGAGTACTTGGTGAAGTGGAAGGATGGAGAAGCTGAAGGTACGAATTGAATGAATGCATCTAAAGTTGCAAAACATGGAAAAAATATTTAGGAGCTCACAGCAAGTTCATGAGCAGGAACTCATGGACAATTTCATTACACTGAGTGTCTGATGCAAGAGCATCCATGGTGAATAGGCAATCTTGCATCAACCAAAAAAAAAATAGTTGTGTTTGTGTGTTCTTGTTGGTTTGGTTGTTGTTTTGGCATGGTGAAGATGATCCAACGGAGTATCAGAACTCCAACACTTTAGTGGCATAAAGAACATCAAAGAAGGCTCAATTCCAAGAAGCCACACAATTCCAAGCGAGTTGGTTGAGTTTAGCTACACAATTCCAAGCAAGTTGGTTAAGTTTCTCAACCATCGATACAATCTAGATAGTGGCTACATTTGTTGAAGGGCTGAAACAGATAGGTTGTGGGTCAAAAGAAAAAAACAGCATCAAAGACTTCCCTAAACCTAATGTGATTGCATATTGGGATTCCCCTCTAAAAGTTATGCATTTTCAAAAAAAATCATCTTATTTCAAGTCCATATGCAAAAGTGATGGCCTCCAGAAGTTGGAAGACTTTTCACAGTGACCAAACCGTTGGTCTGCATTGAGTGGCAGTTTTGCAACCTTTAGTGGCGGTTTCACAACCACCAGTTTGCATACAATGGCAGTTTCGACCATGTGCATTGTAAAAAGAAAGTAATGCCCCAAAATGATGAAATGCGGATCATGAGCGTTTCTAAGAGGCAAATGAAAGGGAAGGGGCACTCCAAGAGGCAACGGAAGTCAAAGAAGATTTGAATTAGCCTGGACAAGAGCTAAGGAGAGTCATTGAGGAAGGGATTGGCTCCAAGTAAGAAAACAGAACATGGAAGAGCCAAGTAAGAAAACAGAACATGGAACTGAACTAGTTCAGAAGGGGACTCTATATTGTTGTATTTCTTCATGTTTAGGCCTAAATAAGCCTAGAAGGCATGTAAGTGATAGTGTGGACGATGTTTAAGCTTTGTAATGCATTCAAATCAATGGAAAACATAATGTTCTTTGTGTCAAGGTCAGAATTGTGTGTCTTGGTTTGAGTGTGTATTCAAGCAACACGGAGTTGAAGGTTATCCTTCATTGGACCCCCTTTCTGTGATTGCACCAGTGATTAGGAAAGTGGATGCTATTCATTAACCCAAAAACATCTGAAACCGAATGCAAGTGTAACTGTACCCCTATTCCCTGGATATAGAGCTCACTGTAGGACATTGTGTAGGTTTTGCAATCTAGCTTTGAACACTTTCAATTTGAGACAAACCTAACATGCCATGTATTGATCTGAAAGTTAGTATAATGTCCTACCTTGCTTTACTCTACTCTCCGAGCCAACACCCATCTAGGTGGGGCAAACCCTTTGCTGGGTATGCAGAGGTGAAACTATTCGGCTTTTACCAATCACTGGGCTGGTATGATTCCTCCTGTGATGTGTAGTGTGTTCCCAAGGTCCACCTGATTACTTATGAGTAACTGGTGCATATCCACCTACTAGAGATTGAGGACTGGGGTGGCAGCCTATGAGTATCTCTCGTGGCCAGGATAGTAACCTGGACAAGTGTATGAAACGTGTGGCATGTGTTTGAGTCTTAAGCCTGGCCAGCTCGTAATCAAATCTAAACATGGATGTCCATTCCATGTTTGATTTACGTTCTTATGATGCACATGTTCATATTTACTTCTGTTAAAAGGCATGGAATGGACTGCGACCCTGGGCACAATTTGTCCAGGACAATTGCGTGCCAATAGTAATCTCCGAGTCTTATATGGTGATCAAATCATACTACAGCCTTTTCTTTCTCCGTAAATTCCAAGAAAACCAGAGACTTCTAAAAGAAAGATAAAAATCTTGGATTGTTTTCTTCAAATTCAAAGAAAACATAAGGCCTGGGCTACCTAGCACATATAAACCAATTCATGTACCAAGTTTTTGAACTTTAGATAAAACAACGGAGCTGTCTCAAAAATAAGGCAGTATCTTATTTAGGGGAAAAACATGAAATGAAACGTACCTATAAGATAAGCCAATTTCATGATGAGCTTGAGCTTCATGGTATTGATGACAGATTCTCGTTCCAAACGAATAACTTCCTTGTTCTTCTTGTCAGCCATTTTTTCCTATCAGAGAAAAACAACAGACCTTTACTTTACTGCCCTACTGTCTGGGGAAAATGAACATATCCTCTGTATTCCCGCTTGATTTGGCCTCTTTCTTCAGCAAGCTACAGCTAAGTCTTCCGAGTTCACGAGATAGACTCCCTTTTAACAGATAAACTCTGGAATTTGCAGGTGGAGCTACAGATTAGGTATCGAATTGGTAACTTTCGATACAGAGGATTTTATCCCCAAAAAAAAAAAAAAAACGATGTTACGTCAGCCTAAAAGGCGGGAGGATCCACATAGGGTCCCAAGTAGGTTCCTTAACCTTTTTGAAAGAGACATATAATACGAATGGACTAGTTACAGGATCCAGTATTGTATATCCTATGATGGTCGTTACACGCCAATGCCGTCTCCAGTCCGTACAGCCGGCAACAACCAATCTTGCCAGCGGTACTAAATATTTTTGTTTTAATCTTATCGTGTTTCGACTTCGTGCAATTCCCGCTTGGTTTTCCCTGCATCTATCAGACTTATATGACTAAGAAGGAAGTTTTTGTCTATTTGTTTTTTTTTCCCCCTCCTTCCTTCCTTTCCCTTCTCTTCCCCGCCTCTCCCCCCTCTCTATTTTTGAGGTGGGTCATTGCAAACTTGAAGCGCTACTCTTATTTTTAAGTTGGAAGTTATTTTTTATATAGCATTTAGGTGATCGAAAGTTATTAAAAAATAGTTGCATTTCAATTGACAAGAATTAATTGAATACACACATTATTAAAAGTATGGACTCTTTGAATGGTTGTTGGTTCAATTGGTAAAGTTGCTCGGCTCACAAAGAGTCCATCAAGGATCAATTTTTGTTGTTTACAAATCGAAGCCGAAATCATGCTCCGAATGATTTTCGCAGAATGGATACCCCTCAATCCTTGGCTCTTAGCTTAAGATCACTACATAAAGCAGTGATTCGTCAAAAAAAAAGTATGGACTTTGAAACTATATGTGTGATGAGTAAATTGAGTATACACATCACTAAATAAATGGACTCTAAAACTATGTGTGATTCTAAAGTTGTTTTTGTATAAATTCTAAAGCTGTTTTTGTATAGATTCTAAAATTGTTTGTTGATGAGACCACAATACGTGTCATTTATATCAATAAGTAATGTCATTTTCTTTTCTATGAGTATATGGTTTGTTTAAGGTAAAATATAAAATATATATGTGGTTTATTCTTTACAAGTTATTATAATCTAAAGTGTTGATGTTTCTAATAATTATTTAGAAATAGACAATTTAGATGTTTCTAATAATTATTTGGAAATAGATGTCAAATCTTGTAATGTATATTGGAAAGCATAATTAATGTAGATATCATCAAAATGTGAAATCAAGGGGACTTTTTAAAGTGATTCCAAAGTCCTTTAGCAACTATGGAGTCTCATACAATACTAGCTCCAAAGATGAATAACAATATTGCAAACTAATAAGAATTAGCTCCAGAGATGAACAATAACTCCAGAGGCCAATAGAAACTATCTTTAGAGATCAGCGACAACTCTAAAGACCAATAGAAACTACCTCTAAAGATGAAGAGCAACTCTAGAGACCAATAGAAACTATCTTTAGAGATGAACAACTACTCTAAAGACTAATAAAAATAAGCTCTAAAAATGAATAGTAGTTTTGGAGATGAACAAAAGCTCTATAAACTAATAGAAACTAGATATGGAGATGAACAATAGTTCTAAAGACCAATAGAAACTAGCTCAGGAGATGAACAACAGTTCTAAAGACCAATATAAACTAGCTCAGGTGATGAACAATAGCTCCAGAGACCAACAAAGGCAACTCTGAAGATTAACAACAGCTCTGAAGATGAATATAAACTAGGTTTAAAAATGAACAACTCCAGAGACTAATAAAACTAGCTCTGGAGATGAAGAACAACTCCAAAGACTCATAAAAACTAGCTTCAGAGATGAACAATAGCTCTAGAGACTAATAAAAACTAGCTTTGAAGATGAACAACAACTCCAAAGACCAATAGAAACTAGCTCTAGAGATGAACAACAACTTCAAAGGCCAGTAAAAACTAGCTCTGGAGATGAATAACGACTCTAAATACCAATAGAAACTAACTCTAGAGATGAATCACAACTTCAGAGATTAACAAAGGCAAAGCCAAATATCTACAACAGTCTAGTAGGCAGAACTTGAGTACCCTATAAGCAGTTCCCAAGTATCCTACAAGCAACTCTTGAGTTTACATACAATTAGCTCTCGACTGTCCATACACAAAGATCCGAAAAAGAATGCAGGTCTATCTTTAGAATAGTTTTTGTAAAGCTATATATAGTATTTTTAAGAATATACATTTTTAGAAGCAAGCATGTTATTTACAGTATTTCAACTACTATGGATATCTTAGTATAAATGCAAATGGGAACAACTATAATGCAAATTAGTTGGTAATAAATTCAAAAATAATATGTTTTGATACCAATTTATTAAAAATATAGAAGCTCGCTACCACTTCAATGGAGAAAGTTTCAAACACACACAAATAAAATATATATTTATTTAACTTATATCATTGGTCACAAACTTTTATTCAAAATTTCTCTTACAAGGCAGTGTAACAAGAGACTAAACATTGTTGTAGAAAAGGGTCGGTCAGTTGTCTAAGCCATTTACTTTGTCCGACACTTATCTAGCTATCCAAGTCAATTCTAGACTTGTTACAACTAGGCACAAACCTAGACTAATCCTGTAGCGCTCAACATTTATCATTTACTACACCGATATTAGTTCACATAAGGCACAAGCCTTATGCACTTACCTGAAACACAACAAAGAAAGAACTGGGGCCCGCATTGGGCTAGTCATGCCATGGCATAACTCATTATTCAGGGGACTTGGTCATTGCAACAATGACATTGGCAAGTTCATTAGTGCAAGCCATTCTGGGTGGAGTATGACTATCTATAGGCACAAAGTCTATTCAGGGAACTCATTTCAGACATAGGGGTGCAAGCCTATATTGGGCTAGCCCTAGGTTCTTAAGGGTGTAAGCCTTTGTGTTACTAAGCTAATCATCATTTAGGCACCCAGGTGGACAAGGGAATTGCTTATATCAAGGGGTTCATGCTCAAGCTAGTGTTTCTAGTGCAGGTGTCAAAGTTTGGGTGCATGCCCTTTCCCACACTTAGGCTAGTTTGTAGTTTAGGTCGATGTCATTATTTAGCATAGAGATGTCATTAATGAATTGGAATAAATATTTTCATAACAACACATTCATATATCAAAATTACACTACTGTAACTATTGCATTCAAGTCACATTCAAAGAACCTTGCTATAACCATATAAATTGGATCGATACTCAAATAGGTGCAACACCATTATTCAATTACCAAGGTTCAAATAACAAAGTTAATATTAACAGAAATAGAGTACATGCTCATTTAAACTACTATCGACCCAAAGGTTCACAAACGAGCTTGGGCACTACAAGATGGATCTTCACATGTATCCATGCTATAACTAAGTTTTAATAGTGGTTGCTTCACTATACCTAGAACCAATAATAGAGCTTTGCTATCTCCATGTCGCATCTCTCTACTCGTTGGCTCAAGCTTGGTTTTATAGCACTCAAGACCATCTTCTCGCCAGGGTAGAGGGTGCATGTATGGTGTTAAGCTAGAGCCTTGGTTGATCAATCTGTTGACTCCATCACCTTGTGTCCTTTACACATTGATTGCCACGTGCAAATACTCATGAAGATACCCCAAAAATTTTGGATGCCAATTAACCACTTGCCAATTGGCACATAATGAGCTTTGATTCCTCTAGTTGGTGCAAAAGATACCAAACTAGCAATCATTCCACATGGTTGCCTCATGTTGAGATGTTTGTTGAGTTGGTGCGGGTTCAGACTTACGTAAAAAGGAGCCCAACATTACCTCATACAAAATTTCTAGTCCATCCTTGGACTAGTATTTCAATGCCCTAAATGCATAGAAATCTGATGCGTTTTCCTTTAATTCAGTGTTGAAGTCCTCAAAGCCTTTGATGGTGAGCTTGATTTCTTCAATGGTGTTGTCAATCTCTATTGAGGAAGTGCTAAGTGTGAGCACATCAGTTTTCTCTAACTCTTTTTTGAAGGCCTCTAACCTTTCCTTTGCCCTCATTACTCCTCTGTCTAAGATTTCCCCTTGATCACCAACCTTTGTTTGCAAGGCGTAGAAGAATTCTTTCAGGTTCTGCTCCTAGTTCTTGATTTGGGCACTCAAGGTATTGACTTTTGCCATGTTTTATGTGCACTCAGTCCTACTAACAGTGTATGCCTTTGTCATTATCTCTTCCCTTCCCCCCTTTACCTACTTGATGCGTGTGTTAACGATCGATGCTTGGTTAAAGAAGTTTATGAATATGGCATTGGCTACCTCTATGCATTCTTTTAATTGTGCGAAGAGGTCTTCTACCTCTTTGATCTTGTCTGTTAGTTCCTTTTGTAGGATAGCACAAGGGTCCTCCTCCTCTTCTTCGTATGCCAATTCTAATTTCAACCTTGGGAGTTGTTATCACATAGGATTGCACCTGTCTTGATCCTATAGCTTGTTGTGCAAGTGCCTAAAGATACAATGGAAAAACCTCCAAAGTCTTGGGACCTTGGAAATTTAACGTTAATCATCAAAGAAGGCTAACTTCCTTTCACTAAATCTGATACAAACTGATAAAATACCAGTTTTGTGAAAATCTCACTCTTTAATGCTTTTGAATCCTAAACTAGGGTTTTGACGAGGAAATGATTTTAAGAATTGAAATTTGTAGAAAATTGAAAAGATGGTGATTGCACCAAATATCTTATAGTGGATTTGAATACTTACTTGACAAACACAAAAGAGAGGAAATTATATTGAATTTATTTAAGCACAAACTCATGTAAATAGAAATTAGAGGCAACGTTTTAGCTATTTTTCACAAAAAGGAAAAGGATCTTTGTTCCAAACAATATTATCGAGAGGGGAAAATACCATAGATAAATTTTCTCAAGACTAAAATAAAAGACAGCTTCCACAAATAATCAAATAACTTGCACACACACACAGATTCCACAACATAAAAGAGGCAAATCTTCAACTTTATTTATCTCCAAAAATTATGACATGTAGTAAATACATTCAAAATGCATAAAATATCACTAAAAGAAAAAATATAGATTGGGCCACGAGGTCTGCCCATTTTTATACAAAATATGTCATAAAAGACATGTAGTTGTTGAAACTCAAACGCCTAGTAAAGAAGATCATGCAGATCTGAAACCCTCATGCAAGAGAGGTGAGTTATTCTATTTGTCATGACTAGGATTAATGGCATGCATGAGCTGGGCATGATCTTTGGCATATCATGGCGTGGTATGGCATGGTTGGAACTATTGTATCTCCATGCAATGCTTCTTCATCTGGTAATGGTTGGAACTATTGTATCTCCATGCAATGCTTCTTCATCTGGTAATGGTTGAACATCACTCTTTATGCAAAAGAGGTGCCCAAAATAGAACCGGTCTTTCAAAAATAAAACATAACTTTAAAAATAATTCTAAGTTACTTTTCCATGCAAAAACCCAAACTTTCAAAACTCAAGTGAGACTTTTACAACTTTTTAAGTCTTTGTCACTTTTTCCAAAATGAACCGTGTAATTTGTACTTCATGATTTTAAACTTTTTTATCAATCTATACTTGTCAAAATGGAAAGTGCAATTTGCACTTGTGCTTTTTACAACTTTCACATCATAAAAAATCAAATAGTTCTCTTTCAAAAGCCCTTATTGATCTGTTCCTTCAAGATTTTCCTTTTGTCTCTGATTATTTCATAGTGATACATTTATTGTTGCAATAACCTTTTCCCATGGAGGTTAGAGGTGTTGGAAGCACCTGAAGGTTGTTGCAGAGGTTAAAGGTGATGTAAGCACCTAAAAGTCCCACAGAGGTTGAAGGTGTTGGAAGCACATAAAGGTTCCCATAGAGGTTGGAGGTGTTGGAAGCACCTAAAAGTCCTTGCAAAGTTTAGAGGTGTTGGAAGCACCTGAAGGTTCCCATAGGGGTTGGAGGTGTTGGAAGCACCTGAAGGTTCCCATAGAGGTTAGAGGTGTTAGAAGCACCTAAAAGTTCTTACAGAGGTTGGAGGTGTTGGAAGCACCTAAAAGTTCTCATGGAGGTTGAAGGTACTAGAATCACTTGAAGGTTCCCACAAAGGCTAGAGGTACTATAAGCACCTAAAATTTCCCATGGAAGTGGGGGGTTATAGGTTTGGTGGGATTCATAGCCTGTCATCCACTTTGTACATTATGAAACGTGCAAAGTGCACATTAAGTTTCATATTCTACCAAATTGGGTATGTGGCAGGATCCATAGTCCACCATGCATTTTGCATGTTGTAAAAACATGCAAAGTGCATGGTGAGTTTTGAGTTTTGTTGGTTTTGGACATGGGTATTTTGCAGGATTCAAAACCTGTGAAGCAATTTTCACAAGTGTAAATTGCATCCAGAGTTATAGATTTTGTAAGGCAAAAAGGGAAGATAGGTTTTTTGGTAGCTTTAGGGTTTTTTCTAAAAAATAAAGGGGGTCTCCCTTAGGATATCAGATGCAATGATATTTTTGGGACAAAAATATCAATGGGAGCATCTACTCCACTAGCACATAAACCATATCAACCTTTGAAGGATTTGAAGTGTCAACGCCATCCAAGAGGGATGGCTCAGCTTCCTTTACGAGCTCAGCTAGTTGTTGCATTTTGAACTTCATGGCCTTTTATTTCCTCTTCCACTTCTAGTGTGATCTTGTTTCACTTTGAAGCCCTAACATCGTTGATGATGTTCTTCCATACTATTTTACAAGCTATTCAGATGAATGGGTTGGCTGAACTGACTAGGTTTATTATGCAGGGGTTTATGAGAAGGAAATCTTGCCCTTCTTTTGGTTTTTTTGTGCCCAGTAAAGCCTTCTATAACACATCAAAATGAGCCTCATCCATATAAATGTCAAAGGCAAATGACAATTGTTGGCGCATCCTTATTGTGGCAACTCTAGGGGACATGCATTCAAACATATAATAGTCTTCATCAGGCCACCCCTTCTCTATTTTTTCCCTTAGACTTGGCTTCATGCCTTCTTCCTTAGTGATGGCCAACTCTGTCTATTCTCCTTCCTCTTCATCAGTGTTAGTGTTCTCTTCAACACTTCCCTCTAAGGTTCCTTCTATGATTTTTCCAGTAAGGTTTCTTCCTCAGACTTGTCCCCTTGGTCCATCTTTTCTTCTTGTGGCTCTTTAGCACTAATCTCCATCAGTGTCTGCTCAGTGCCAACTTCACCTTTTTCTTGCCTTTTATGGGTCTTTATTGCACTATTTGTTTGTTTCTTTGAGGTGCTAGCATCACCTTTTTTATCTCTAGGCACCCCTTAAGTATTAGGGCTCACCAATTGTGAAACTTCCCTAGTTGTGATAGTGGGGGCACTAGGCACCTTTTCTTGTACTTCTTTTGTTGGTTTCATACTTATGGTAACCTCTTTCCCTTCCTTTTTCTTTTCTTGGCCCTTTCTTCCTAGGCCTTTTCTTTCTTTGCCTTCCTTCTCTTTATTATTATCATAGTCTTTTCTTCCTCAGCCCTTATTTCCTTGGCCTCAACCTTATCAATCTCTTCCTAGGTCATGGAAGATGCCTTCAAGGCGGCTCTTTATTTTTCTAGCTCCAGTGCCATCTCTATATGTTCTTCATTGAGGCACATTTTCTTCCACTGGCTTCTCTTTTCCTCCTTAGTTAGTGGAGGCTATGTGAAGGGCTCTTTGGATGAGGCATTCAACAGCTTTTCTATCTCTCTAAATGTGATGATAGTACCACCTTAGAAGGCCTTCTAAACTTTTTTGGCACTAGGTTATTTTGTTGTTGCTTTTCCCTAGACGATGTAAACTTTTATCCCTCTTTCCTCCATTTCTTCATATGCCTTTTGTGATTCCAATTCCTCATGCACCTCTTACACCTCCATCTCCCCAAGGTTATTGTGAGCATTGCAACTGACCCCTTTGACTTCTTTTTCTTCTCCCTTATCTTGGGTGAAGCAATCCCTGGCATAAAGGCCATGTGCTTCTTCTTTGTGCAGAGGGAGTGGCCTCATCACTAGAGGCGATCTTCAATTAGAGGTGCTCTCGTATCTCCTCAAGTGTCTCCCACTTTTTCTTTTGGGGAGACTTCTTCTACTTTTCTGGCACTGGCTTCCCTTCATTATCGATCTGAAGTGGGAGGTCATCATCCTTCTTGACACTCACACCCTTCTTCCTTGGCTTTATCTCATAATAAAGTATATGGATGTGCCCAATAATCACTTCTTTATGGAGGGGATAGATGTTGGTGTGATCCAAGTCATCTTCCTCATCCCTTGTGAATTTCCCTCCTAGGCACACATATTGGCACTGCAACCTTCTCTTCTTCAAGCCCAACTTTGTCAATGGGATGTCTATTTGTTATGCATTGGAGATCCTTCTCAATGCCTCCTCGAAGTATTTCATGAAGAATATGTAAGGAAGCTTGAGTCAACCTGAGTAGTTATCATCTATTAGCACCAAGCACACTACACAAAAGTGTTTCATAATGATAAAGGCCATCATTCCAATTTTTTTTGGGGATGTACCATTCTATCCTGAATTCTTCGATATACTACATGCACCACCCCATCAATTAGGTCTTATAATTTATAGAGAAGGAAGGGGGTAAGTGAAGTCTTGTTACTTTTATGTTGGGGAATCTTTGTGCTTTAGGAAGAATTAGAGATAATCTTTATTGCCATCAGGCATGTCAATCTCCTCCATGACTATCAAAATCAATATTGACCCCCACCTGAAGGTATCCCACATCGTATGACACTTAAACACATTATTTATCATTATGGAATATCATTTCTTCCATAACTAACTTTGTGATGTTAAACATAACCCCCTGCATCATGTGATGGGCGATACATAGGTTGGCCTTGGTGACATCTATCCATCGACCACTGGAGCAAAGTTTTGAACTCATGAGGCACGTCACCACCCTCATGTTAGCATCCTTGATATATTTTATAGGGAATGCAAATCCTCCTTTGTAGTGCCTGTTAACCATTCTTACCACATGCCAAAAAGAGTCAATTTCCTACAATTAGAATCTTGCATAGGGGCTTTATATAATTTCATAGGGTATGTTATAGCTCAATTGATGTCATTTCATATGCCATTCTAACTTTGGTCACAGTCTAGATTTATCATTATGCCATTTAGTATTTAGGGGGTCATTTTTGAATCATATATGCAAGTGGGAGGTTTTCATGGTGTTTAAGCAGTTGCAAGAACAAGTCTAGAAAAGCATAGTTTACACTTTGGAAATATTTCAACTTTTGGCTAAGTGTTGGAATTCTTTCATGAAAATTGTCATAAAGGCAAAATACTAGGGACACAAATATTTTAAGAAAATCATCTAAGATAATTTACCTAAGGACATATTTATTTCAGATAAAATGTCCAAGATGATCTTTTTGAAGATGCATTTTAGTTGGATAAAATGTCTGAAACTAAAGGTCCTTATCAAAAGGCCCACAAACATAATTCTTTCAGAGAAAGTGTCTGTGCCTGATGTAAAACTCCAATGGGATTGAATTATTTTAGAGAAATTGTTTATCCAAGCCTTTAAAATTAATCCAAACAGGATCTTACAGTGTTTAAAAGCTTGCAGGGACAAGGACTAGATTGACCAAATCTTGGAAACTCATAAGGATCTTGAAAGATTAAATCAAAATGACTTGGGTAAGTTGAAGAACCAAATTGGATAGCATGTTTTTGCATTTTACAAATGATCTCAATAAGCCTCATGTGACCATCAGAACATGTGCGATCAATGTCCTTAGTGCCAAGATCATTGTTTGCAAGTTTCATATCTCGTTGATTCTTCTATCTTGAGATCTAAGCCTTCAAGGTTTAGCTTGTTGAGTCTAAGAGGCCAGGCCATCCTTCACATCACATGGAAACACATTGGTTAGATTGTTTGTGAATTTAATAAATACATCTTAGAAAGCCTTACAAGCTAAAAGGATTCACCATAATAGAGTTCTTCTTGTCAAGAACATGTTTTGCAAGTTTCATGTTCGCACGAGCTTTCTAGCTCAAGTTATGGAGTTTTAAAGTTGGTCACATAGAGCAATATGTTCATGTAAGTGTCAAATTCAAGCCTTACAAAGTGACCTTTTAAGTTCAAATAATTAGTGATGGGCACATGGATGTCATGAAAAACTCATAGGTCAGCTCACTTGAACACTTTGTAAACACACTTAGAAAGCTCTTGGAGCCAGCGAATCAAGTGGGAACAATCCTTTTAACATTAAGAACACTTCTTGTAAATTTGGTTCCTCCATGACCTTTTCATTCCTAGATTTGAGCCTTTAAAGTTGGTCAAAAAATGGGAGACATTCATGCTAACATTAAGTTTTAGCTCTGTAAAGTAACATTTAGGGTTCAAAAGGTTCTTAAAAGTGTTAAAGTTGGTTAGGATCTAATGATCCATGTGAGCTCACATACTGACAGATGAGATTTAACAATTCACACTAGGGTCAAACAAGTCACAAAGTCCCTGGGTTAAATCCCTTTAAAGAGATACAAGTTAGATAAGATCTAACTATGCAGATCAACCAAGCAAAGATCCAACGACATGAGCTCAACTGACAAGGAAGTAGGTCCAAGCAAATCCAATGGTCTACATTACATCATACATCTTGATCCGATAGTGTGAGATGAGTCAAAAGGTTAAGGGGCTCGAGAGGCCACCATGTGGCACAAGTGCAGAAGCTAACAGACTGACAATAAGATTTGGAGATTGATGTGTGATTAATAAGTGACATGAGCATGTTATTCATTGTAGGAAATGAATGGACCATATTTGTTGATACCAAGGAGATCAATGATGCATAGAAGGTCAAAAATTCAAGATCTAATAGCAGTGATTTGCGAGGCTAATGTGAATAAAGACAATTAGGAGCATTTTGACTGGTTTGAGTCAGTTTTTGATGGGCAAAGTTGAACCAAAAGAATAATTTTTGACCAAGGCAAACAAGGTATTGTAAGGTCATCCTACCACCATTAAAGCTCATCCAAATGCCATGAAGTAGGAGTATCCATGCAACCAAGGTGATCAAGAGCATAAATGGATGCCATTAAAGCTAAATATGGAACTCTAGTTCAACATTTTGTATCATATGGGGTTATTTCTATGATTGTTTTCACCATTTTCAAAGAGGATCATGCATATGGTGAATCCTCAATTTATAAAGAGATAGAATGGGTATTTTTCAGACATAATAGGATCAATAAAGGGGGATATATAGTCTATAAGTCTATATTAATATAATAACTATAGGAAAACCAATAGTCTAAGATTGGTTTTCCATCTATAATGGACCTATGAATATGGGGATGAGTTCAAGCATGATCTAGTTGGAACAAGAGCTAGCATTTCAAAAGATGCCATGAAGGAATATATGTAGACCCAAATGGTTTGATCTCTAAGACCAACTTCATGAAAAGGACACTTCCCTCCACTTTTGCATGCCACAACGAACTATTGAAGAGTAGTTAGCACTAGGACAAAGCTATAATAGATTGATCTAATTATTCTAATTGCATTAATGTTAGAACTTAGCTTGAAACAAATTGATCCCACCATTGCAACCATTAGGGAGCATCAATGAGCAACTAATGTAACTGTGAAACCACTTGAAGTGACCCAGATCAATCAAAAGGGCTGAATGAACAGAATTTGTAGAAGCAGTTATAACTACAATTCAAACAAAGTTGAGCTATTTGATTCCTCCTTGAGCACCAAAGTCTCTCTCTCTAAAGGTCCTTCCTTCTATAAATATAGACTTTGATATATTGTTATATATCCCTCAGGATGGTATAACCAGACTCTACCAAAACTTATATTATGCACCTCTTAGAGTAATGAATATAGCATTTTATGGTTTTTTATTAATCTGTGCTTGGTTTTCTGTGTTTGTTTGATATGCAAAAGTGGTTGTCATCTTCCCTTTGCAAGTCCAAGTTCAACCTAAGTGCTAATAAACTTTCCTTACTAGTCATCTGGTGTGTCTAAAGGTTGATGTCTCACGTATAGAGTGGATAGTTGATTGTAAGTGCTTTCAGTCAAGCCTCACCCTCATTGCCCTCTAGCCTATGTCCATGAATTTGACCTCTAGGTGAAACATGATTGCTTTAAAACCATTATAAACATTGTGTTAGTTATATTCATAATCTATTAGTGTGCTAATGAGTTCAATCTTAAGAGTGGATCTTTGAATATTCGTTGCATCACCTCCTTTAGATTACGTTCAATTCATGCTTTCTCCAACTCTTTTCCCCATGATTAATTAGTTGGTATAGATAAGAGCATTTCAAGATACATTCAGGGAGCTAGCCCTTAAATCTAGAGGCTCATTTGCAATATAGGTACTCCTAAATACCTAGAAATGTTCCCATGTTGCCCAAATCTAGAAGAAGCTCGAACAACTTCTTCTAGGGTGAAATATTTGGTGACAATAGTTATAGCACACTCGGTGGGACCCATTATCTTCAAGATAACTTATCAAGGTGAATGTTGGTCTTAACAACATCCACTACAAATTGGTGTGATACTCAGCATTTGGAGACTCCTTCATAGTAAATATAGTTTACGGCCATTATTTTTATAAACATGCCCTCATAATTCATGGTTATTACTAGGTCATCCTCTGCTAGAACATCCAATCACATCAACTCACCCATTCAGCCTAAAATTCCCCTTGAAGTTTAATATCCACAAACTAATCCACCCTTTGAAGAATGAGTAGATTTTTCTAAAGAGGAAGAAATTAAAGATCTTGAAGAAGAAGACATGGCTAGGCCTCATATTTTCCCTACCTTGAATACTACTAATCCAATTCAACTTCACGCATATGATACCATCCCTCATAATGCCATGAAAGGTGTGCCCACATTTAATAGTGAGAGTCATCCCACACATAGTGAGCACATTAGAGATGTTTTCAACTTTTACAGTTTCCTTAATATTGTTTGAAATAACATTGCCATTGGACTCCTTGCCATGTCCCTTAAAGGGAAGGATCTTGATTGGTATAGGACTCTATAAGGTGGATGCATCATAACATGGGATGAGTTTGGAGTGTTGTTGACTTCCAAATTTGGAAATGAAAGTGACCATGCCTCTCTCGTACATCATTTCAATGTGATAAAAAGGGGATCCAGAGAAATAATGCATGACTATAATGAAAGGTTTCAGAAGACTTGGCATAGATTGTCTCCTCCCATGAGACCACTTGCTAGCTTGGTGTTCCCTACTTACTCTAAAGCCATTGGGACTGAAACTATTGTCATGCTTCAATCTATGAGAGATTCCACTCTTCTTGAAGCATATAATCTTGCTATCAAAGTTGAGAATAGTCTCATCCAAGCTAAAAGATTGCCTCCTAAGGTGTGTATGCCTCCTTTATCTCATACTTTTGCTAGTACTCTAGAAGTTACTCAAGTTATGAATGCTAATATCAAAACTAGGGTTGCTCCTAGGGAAGAAAAAAATGATTTTCATTGGAAAGCAATGTTCCTAACCTTAGAGGCTCAAAATAAGCGAGCTAATATGAAACAAGGTGCCTATCAGAATCCTTACCCCTATTAGCAACAATATGGTCATAAATATGGAAGAGGAAGAGGCCAATGATAGCCTAATGTCAATAGGCCTACCAATGTATATAATCCTAACTCGACCACCAATGCAAGGGAGATGGTACCAATTCATAGCAATTGAGTGCATGGAGAAAGTTGGTAGTAGGACCAATTCATGGATACCAATGAGAATGGAAAGAAAACTCTAGTGTATCCAAGATTAGTTACTACCCTTATATCAAATGAAGATGAGGTGATGATGTAAGCTAATGAGGATTGGCAACCTCAAGGAGAAATATTCACCAATTTTCTAGTTGAAGGCACTTTTGTGCTAAATCAAGTAGCCTCTATCATAGACAATACAAGGGCCAAGAGGAATGCTCTAAGAGGTGGTAGTAGCATGCCCACAAGCTCATCTAATCCTCCTACAAGGTAACAAGACATAGTTGGAAGTGTGACAATTGTAAAACTTCTACATCTCCATCAAGTCAAAATATGGTAAGGTTTGCTACTATTCCTCAAGTTCCAAGTAATTCTCTTTTTACAAGAGCCCAAGAAAAGGTAGGTATGGCTTATTTAAACATTTTAGATTCTTTGAAGAACACTAAAACATCCATTTATCTTTGGGATGTTCTTCATATGCTTGGTCAAATAGAACTCCTATAAAAGCAATTATCTGTTATCCCAATTAGTGTCTCACCATCAAATCTAGTTCATGGTCATGTTGTTCTTGAAAATGCTCCTAGTACCATTTTTGAACCATCCACTAGGACTGAGAAACGTCCACCATTTTACCTCACCCTCATTGTAGGTGACAAGTTGGTACATAATTGCATAGTTGATAGTGGAGCTTCTACTTTTGTCATACCCAAAGTTGTAGTTGACAAGCTGGGCCTAAAATATGAGCCACATAGCAAAGGGGCCTTCAATTACATGGTACACTTGCCAAGATAGTAGGATTTATAAAAGGATTGCATGTTTTCTTGCATAATTGTCCTATTTTTCCTATCTTACAAGACATAGTTGTGGCTGATCCCCCAACCCACTTTGCAATCTGCCTATCAAGGGAATTCACAACCAAGATAGGTGGCTACCTCTTATTTGACTGGACTTTCTTGGCCTTTAAAATGATGTACAGGGCCAAGGTGACAATTAGGACACAACCCCTTGCAAGTTTTTATATTGAGCCTTACATTGAGACAAGTTCCAATCTGAATTATGTAGCCCATGAAGAAAAGGACTCTATCATAAATGATGACACTTATTCCAAGCTTGAGGGTCTTTCAAATTTATTTCTTGATAAATATGGTACTAATACTTATGAGCATTATCTATATGATTTTTTGGAGGAAACTAATTTAGGAGTGTATTGTATGCATGAAGGAGTGATAAAACCTCTACTTGCTAATGAAGAGGGTGAAGATGATGAGTTGTGGAAGATGATTTTTGACGGTTCAAGAAGTAAAGTTGGTGCACAAGATGGTGTTATGTTGGTATCCCCATATAAACAATAGTATTATGCTTAATACATATTTCATTTTAGTTGTACTTGTAATGTGGGTGAGTATGAATGTTTAATTCATTGCCTTCAGTGGGCAATGAGAAAAGGAATCAAGAACTTGCAAGTATATGGAGACAGTGAATTGGTTGTGCATCGGGTGAGGAATGTGGTTGCTACCAAGAAACCTTTTCTTAAGTCATGCAGGCATAGGGTATGGGATTTTCTTGAAGGATTCAATGCATTTAATATTCAATCAGTCCAAAGGGAGCAAAATAGTCATGCTAATAGACTAGCTGCCATAGGTGCTCAATTTAATACTCCCACTACCATAAAAGAGGAGGGAAAATATTCTCATATTAAGATCATTATCATACCTTATATAACTAATAATGAAGTGTCATGGTAATTATTTGATAGTGATAAACACATTGCATATTTCTTGCAAAATGAGGTTGAGTTTTCTTCAAGGAATCAAAAGAGGCTCCAAGAACAATTAGATGATCAAATTGTGCAACTAAGAACCAATAAGATACCTAAGGGTTTGGTGACCTTATAAGTATCTTCAATGAGAATTATTAGAATAAGAAGTAGAGATTGAGTATGTCTATAAAAGAGGAAAATTATAAAAGAGTCCTGATCTTCAAGGACAAAGTCCTCAAACTAGGCAAGGTATGTTCTACATTAAAGAAGTAAGCATTTATTGAGATATGTAGATAGTTTCATGATATATTTTCTTGGGAATATAAGGAAATCAAAGGATTTGATCCTATCCTAACACATCATACCATTGAGTTGGAACCTAGAGTTAAATCGGTTAGACAAAAACAAATACCCATCAACCCCAAGGTTGAGCAACTCATGAGGTTAGAGCTTACCAAACTCCTTGAATCTAAGATAATCTTTCCCATCAAGCATTCAACATGGGTAGCTAATCTTATGCCTATTATAAATAATAATGGGGAGATAATACTTTGTGTGTACTTTAGATATCTTAATAGAGTGTCACTCAAAGATCACTATCCCCTACCCTCAATAGAGAAGATTTTGCAAATGGTTTTAGGTTCTTGAATATTTTCTCTTTTAGATGGATATTCAAGCTACAATTAGAATTTAGTCAGTGAATATGATAAATTTAAGACAACCTTCACTACTAAATGGGGGACTTTTGCTTATAGGAAGATTCCCTTTGGTCTGTTTAATGCCGATGTCACACTTCGAAGAGCAATGGGCATGGTTTTCAAAGGTTTGATCAATGAGATGCTATTGGTCTATCTAGATTATATACCAATTTTTTCTAAAGATGTTAATGAACACATGCAAAACTTGAGACAAGTGTTTAAAATATTTAGGCAATATGGAGTATCTCTTAATCCAAAGAAGTGCATCTTTGTTGTTTATGAAGGTAAGCTCTTAAGACATATTATTTCCAAGGATGGTTTGACTATTTATACTAAAAGAATAAAGGCTATTATAATCTTATCATTGCCCTTGCATAAGAAATGTCTTCAAAGTTTCTTAGGCAAGATAAATTTTGAAAGGAGGTTCATACCTTTTTTTGCATCTTTAATGAAACCTATCATAGCTGTGTTCAGGAATAACCAAGTCTTATCTTGGACAAAAGAGGGTAAGAGTAGTTTTGAAGCCATAAAAAAAGCAATTGAAAAAACTCCTATTCTTGTGAATCATAATTTTTTTAAAGACTTCATGTTGTATTCATTTTATAACCTTGATACTATCTCAACCATGTTGATGCAAAAGAATGATGAGGGTGTGGAACAACCAATTACATTCTTTATTCAAGGTTTAGAAGATTATAAATTCAAGTACACCTTTATAGAGAAACATGTCCTTGCTATTGTAAGAAGACTAAATAATTTCAAACATGTGGTTTCAAATAATAAGATTCATGTTATAGTCTCTCATCCTAGCACCAAAGAGTTTCTTTTGAGCAAACATCTTAGTGAAAAGAGTGCAGGATGGATCACTAAGGTAATGGAATATGATGTTGATATCAAAGTGACAAAATTGATAAGGGGTAAAGGCCTTTGTGAACATCCAACTTTAGATATTCATGAGTCAAAGGAAGATGCTCTTTTCAATCATGATTGTTTCCAATTAGTTGGTTCATTGCCTCCAAGAAGTTGGACATAGGGTGTGATCAAATTTCTTCAAAATGTTGAGTATCTTGATAATATGAGTAGATCACAAAGGAGATGTTTTATATTGCAATCTATTCCCTTTTGTCTTGTAGACGGTGTGATTTTTAGGAGGGACATCAAGGGTGTGCTATTGAGATGCATCAATAATGATCAGTTTGGAGTGTTGCTTGAGAAGTTTCATGATGAGATAGCATCAGATCATTTCTCTCCAAGAACCATAGCTGCCAAGATCATGAGGGTCAACTATTATAGGCCCACCCTCTTCAAAGATTTTCATTCCTAAGTGATAAGGTGTAGACAATGTGCTTTCTTTGTAGGAAAATAGAAGCTTGTAGCTTTTCCTTTGAAGCCTATCCAGGTCGATCAACCTTTTATGCAATGGGGTCTTGATTTCATTGGCATCATAAATCCCCGATCAAGTGCTGGTCATAAATGGATACTCGCATCAACTGACTATTTTAAAAGATGGGTTGAGGCAGTAACATTGAATGAAGCTAATGAGAATGCTATTTTGGAGTTCTATGAAAGCATCATAACAATTTTTGGCACTCCTTGTACTATTATTTAAAATAATTCTCTTGCTTTTATGGGTGCTAGGACAACTGATTGGGCAAATAGTAATGGAATATTCTTGAGCACTTCATCCCACTATTACCCTCAAGTTAATGGGTTGGTTGAATCTACTAATAAGAATCTGATCAGAATCATGAAAAGAATCTTGGAACATAACCAAAGAGCTTGGCATACCAAATTGAACACAATCTTATGTGTTGATAGGATAACTCCCAAGAGGTCAACAAGGAATTCTCCTTTGGTGCTTGTCTATGGAAGGGAATCTAAGTTGTCTATCTCTCAAGAGATGCTTGCCTTAGAGTTAACACATCAACCAGATTTGCTTAAGAACACTCCAATGGAGGTGAGATTGATATAATTAATGGAATTTTAAGAGACTAGAGATAAATCTCATGAAGCTATAGAGCATCACCAAGTACTAATGAAAAGGTCTTTTGACAAGAAGGCAACTCCAAGATCATTTCAAGAAGGTGACATAGTATTGAAATGGGATGAAGATAGTGCAAAACTAGGGAGACATGCCAAATTTGATACCCTATGGAGCAGACCATATGTCATCATCAAGTGTAAGTAAAGCAACTCTTTTTAGTTAGCAAGGATGAATGGAGAAGATCTACCTATCCCTGTGAATGTGATACATTTGAAACCTTGTTATTGACAACTAAAGGTCGATTTTGTAAATATTAGATTAGGTGTGTGTTTCCTTTCTTAGTATGTTGTGTTCTAGTAAGTGCTCTTGAAGCAAAGGTGTGTTTCTATTTTGTGTCTTGTTCTTATTGTTTTCTATCATTGTTGTGTTGTCAAGAGGCATTTTATATGTCAAACTTATATACATGTGACTCCATAGCCCAATGGAAAAGATTAGGAAATTGGTCATGGCATATCAAGCATGCCACCCTTGGGAAATTGCCAAGAATCTAGATCATTTTTACCATAAGCCAAAATGGGTCAACCCCCTATAGTTAGAATCTTGCACAAGGGCTTTTTATAATGTCATAGGGTATGTTGTAGCTCAATTGATGTCATTTCATATGTCATTCTAGCTTTGGTCATAGTATAGCTTTGTCCTTATGTCATTTGGTGTCTTAGGGGTCATTTTTGAATCATATATGCAAGTGGGAGGTTTTCATGGTGTTCGAGCAGTTGCAAGAATAAGTCCATAAAAGCCTAGTCTACACTTAGGAAATATTTTAACTTTTGGCTAAGTGTTGAAATTATTTTAGGAAAATTATCCTAAAGGCAAAATACTAAGGACACAAATCTTTCAAGAAAATTGTCTGAGATAGTTTATTTGAGAACATATTTCTTTCAGAAAAAATGTCTAAGATAATCTTTTCCAAGATGCATTTTAGTCAGACAAAATGTTTGAAACAAAAGGTCCTTGTCAAAAAGCCCGTAGACATAATTCTTTTGGAGAAAGTGTCTAAGATAAAATGTCTGTAGCAATATGCTCAATGCAAAACTCTAATGAAATTGAATTCTTTCAGATAAATTGTTTGTCCAAGCCTTCAAAATTGATCCAAGTAGGATCTCATACTATTCATAAGCTTGTAAGGACATGGACCAGATTGACCAAATCTTGGAAACTCATTAGGATATTGAAAGATTGAATCAAAATGACTTGGGCAAGGTGAAGAACTAAAATAAATAACATGTTTGGACATTTTATAAATGAGCTCAAGAAGCCTCACATGACCATCAAACCACATGCAATCAATGTCCTTATTGTTAAGATCATTCTCTGCAAGTTTCATATCTCGATGAGTCTTCTATCTCGAGATCTAAGCCTTCAAAGTTTAGGTTATCAAGTCTAAGAAGCCATGCTATCATGCACGTCACATGAAAACACACTAGTCATCTTATTTGTGCATTTAATAAATGCATCTAAGAAAGCATCATGATCTAAAAGGATGTAACACCATATAGTTATTCATGCTAGGAACATGCTCTACAAGTTTCATGTCTGTGCAAGCTTTCTAACTCAAGTTATGGAGTTTCAAAGTTTGTCACATAAATCAAGGTGTTCATGCAAGTGTCAAATTTATTCCTCAGCAAGTAGTCATTTAAGTTTAAATGATCAATGATGGGTGTACAGACATCATGCAAAACTCACAGGTCAGCTCACTTGAACACTTTGTAAATACACTTAGAAAGCTCCCAAAGCTAGTGAATCAAGTGGGCACAATCCTTTTAGCATAAAGAACACCTTCTACAAATTCGGTACCTCCATGACCTTTTCACTTCTAGATTTGAGCCTTCAAAGTTGGTAAAAAAATGGGAGACGTTCATACTAATGTCAAGTTTGAGCTTCATAAATTAATTATTAGGGTTCAAAAGGTCCTTAAAAGTTTTAAAGTTTGTCAATATCTAATGGTCTACATGAACTCACATGATGACACATGAGATCTAACAGTTTGCCCTGGGGTCAAACAAGTCAAAAGGTTCGTAGGTTAAATCCCTTTAAAGAGCTACAAGTTGGACAAGATTTGATAGTGCAAATCAACCAAGCATATATCTAATGGCTTGAGTTTGACTGATAAAGAAGTGGGTCTAGCCAAATATGATGGTCCACATTACAACGTACATCTTGATCTGATGGTGTGAGATGAGTTAAAAGGTCAAGGGGATCGAGAGGCCACCATGTGACACAAGCATGAAAGTTGAAAAATTAACAACAAGATCTGAAGATCAACGTGTTATTGATAAGTGGCATGAGCACATTCTTTGTGGTAGGAAATCAATGTACTGCATTTATTTATACCAAGGAGATCAATAACACGTAGAAGGTCAAAAATCCAAGATTTGATAGTGGGGATCTATGAGGTCAATGGGAATAAAGACAACTAGGAGCATTTTGATTGGTTCAAGTTAGTTTTTGATGGGCAAAGTTGAACCAAAGGAGCAATTTTCAAATAAGGTAAACAAGGTACTGTATGCTCATCCTACCACCATTAAAGCTGATTTGAACACCATAGAGCAGGAGTAGCTATGCAACCAAGGAGATCAAGAACATAAAGGTATGCCATTAAATCTAAATATGGACCTCTGGTTTGACATTTTGTATCATGCAGGGTTATTTTTGCGATTGTGTTTGCCATTTTTAAAGATGATCTGTGCATATGGTGAATCCTTGGTTCTTAAAGAGATATAATGGGCCTTTTTGAGACCTAATAGGATCAATAAAGGGGGCTATATAGTCTATAAGTCTGTATTAATATAATGACTATTGGCAAACCAATAGTCTAAGATTGGTTTTCCGTCTATAGTAGACCTATGAACATGGGGATGAGTTCAAACATGATACATGTGGAACAAGAGTAGCATTTCAAAATATGCCATGAAGGTGTATACGTAGACCCCAATGGTTTCATCTTTGGGACCAACTATATGAAAAGGACCCTTCTCTCCACTTTTTCACACCATGACAAATTGGTGAAGAACAGTTAACACCAAGACAAAGCTTTAATAGATTGATCTTATTGTTGTAATTGCATTGATGCCTGAACTTATCGTGGAACAACTTGATCTTATTGTTGCAACCATCAAGAAACATCAATGAGGGAATAATGTAACTATGCAACCACTTGAAGTGACCTAGATCAATCAAAAGGGCTGAATGAGCATAATTTGTAGAAGCAGTTGTAACTATGGTTTAAATGGAGTTGAGCTCTTTAATTCCTCTTTTAGTGCTAAAGTCTCTCTCTTTAAGGGCCCTTCCTTCTATAAACATAGCCTTTGATCTATTTTTATCTATCCCTAAGGCTGGTATGACCAAACTCTACTAGAATTTATATTTTACACCTCTTGGAGTAAGGAATATAACATTTTATAGTTGTTTATGAATATGTGCTTAGTGTTCTATGTTTGTTTGATATGCAAAAGTGGTTGTCATCTTCCCTTTGTAGGTCCAAGTTAAACCTAAGTGCTAATAAACTTTCCTTGGAGGTCATCTAGTGTGTCTAAAGGTTGATGTCTCATGTATAGAGTGGATAGTTGACTGTATGTGATTTCAATCAAGTCTTACCCTCATTGCCCTCCAGCCTAAGTCTATCAATTTGACCTCTAGGTGAAACATTATTGCTTGGAAACCATTGTAGACATTTCATTAGTTATATTCATAATATTTTAGTGTGCTAATGAATTCAATCTTAAGAGTGGATCTTTGAATATTCAGTGCATCACCTCCTTTAGAGTAAGTTCAATTCATGCATTCTCTAAATCTTTTCCCCATGAGTAATATGTTGGTATAGAAAAGATCATTTAAAGAAAAATTCAGAGAAATAGCCCTTAAATTTAGAGGCTCATTTGCAATATAAGTACACCCACATACCTGGAAATGTTCTGATATTGCCCAAATGTGGAAGAAGCTTGAACAACTTCTTCTAGATTGTAAGACTTGGTGACAACAGTACTCAAGGAGTTTTTCAACCTTTTCAACTTTAGCATCATCCACCATCATCTAGTGGATATCTGCATCAAAGTCTAGAAACCCATTAATTTTGCTTATTAGGCATGTTGATATCTACATGCACCTCCTTGAAAAATAGATGTGATCTCCATATATGTGTGAGAGGAGGAACTATATGAGTTCTTATAGCTTCCCAAAGCATGAAAATTCATAGAGTTGAGTTTCACGAGAGGTTACAAGTCTGTCTCAGATATAGACACTGAAGAATACCATGCTTGATTCTATTTTGGCTCCTATGTCCACCATCTAGTCTTGTGTTAGATCTTGTGCATGGCTTGAGGTATGGTTGTTATATTCTTTCAATCGATAGGTGTGCACAAAAGATGTATAATTCTCCCATACTAAGACCTTTGAGGGAAATTGTATCACTTGGTATGACATTTTACAAGTGACACCATGTCTACTTCTACAATGCTTACTCCTGCAATGTGTTGTAGCTCAATCTTTGCAACATCCATCTCTTTTATTATTCATCCCTCTTAGTGTCCTTATGCTCATATTGTGAACCAGAACTCATACGCTTCTTTCCCATTCTGAACCTACTAGTGTTGAATCATGGTTTATTTACTTTGCTAAAGTCTCTAATGTTTGTTGGCACTTCTCATAGTTGTGAGGTCTATGACTGTGACTTCGGCTCTCAAGCTTCATGTGCCATTAATGGTGGCCTTGATGTCACTCCAATTTTCTATGGCCTAGTTTTTGCATAATTTGTGTTCCACACTTCCCTATGCCAATCTTACTATGAATGCAACTCCTTTATCTATTCAATCATTTACTTTTAGTGTATATGGGTGATTGAGGGTTCACTCTAGTAGCAGTTGTTTGTTTCAGCTTTTGTTCACTAGTCTACATTTTAGGTTCAAATTATCTCAAGGTTTATAACCTAAACTTGTCAGCCTGTCATTGCTTTATACCCTTAATTCCATTTACCATCTTAATTACATGTGATTAATGGCATGGCAGCATCAAGAGTTCTTGGAAACCACAAAATCCTATGAAAATTTTAAAAATCCATTGCCACCTATGCATTCAAACTAAATCTTTGTGCCTCTAACATCACCTCAACAAATCCTCTAATGATATTTTTGGTGAAGTGACATATACTTTAAACAGTCAATTCCTACCTCACTTTGGGAGGATACCAACGTGTCCTGATGATCTTTTTGATGTGCTTTATTCACTTGGCATGACCTTTGCCTTCCTTATGGAAAATTGGGTGTAGCACCTCACATGCACATGATTCAACCTCCATGGTTCTATCTTCTTTTCTTGTTGTAATTTTATGTCAAGTGTGCTTTCTTATGTTGGTTGATTTTTGTGTACTTTCATCTCTTTGACTTGGCCTGTCCTACCCCACACAAATCATTTGTACTGGCCCTCTAGTGCTTCACTCTATGCTTTTGATATCTTATATATGATCATCTTGTGCGCTTGCTTTCTATCCATTACACACTAGCATCTTGGCTAATGTCTCATGTTCAGTATTTGTGTAATTTTTCTCTGCTTGGGTCAATTGTTGACTTATAAAGGAGATAAGATGATCCATTTTGCCTTCACTAGGATGTGCTAGAATGGTGCCAATTACAGATCCAGATGCATCAACATGGACATGGAATGGAGTCATCCAATTGGGAAAATGAAGAATAGATGTGTTACCTAACTTGAGCTTTAGAGTTTCAAACCCATCCTTTTGTGTTACACCCTAATAGAATGGGTCATCCTTGCACAATAGATCCTTTAGTGGTGCTACAATCCTTGCATAACTCCTTATAAACTTTCTATAATAGATATAATGGCCTTGAAAGGCACAAACATCTCTTTATGTGGAAGGCGTCTAGAGCTGAATGATAATGGAAATCTTTGTAGGATTGACAAGTAGACCATCTTTATAGATGATATGCTTAAGCAATGTGCCAAAGGGTGTCACAAAGATGCACTTCTTAAGGTTCAAACATATTTTTAGTTGTCGACACCTCTTAAACATGAGGTGTAATTTGTCATAAAGGTCTTTTACAAGCCCATCTATAGTCTAATCATCAAGGTACACCTGGAGGAACTTATGAATAAAATCTTTGAATATGGTGATGACCACTCTGGAGAATATGACTGATGCATTATTGAGCCCAAAGGGCATCATGCTACAGGCAAAACAACCCATTATGTCGTAAAGGTTATCTTAGGCCTATCCTCCTCTTCAATTTGGACTTGATCGTATCTAGAGAAACCATCAGCAAAAGTATAGATTTCAAAGCATGCAATGCCATATAAGATTTCATCAGTGAATAGAGTCAAGAAGGGTCAGTGACACAAGCAAAATTTGATAGTTGGTAATCAACACAAATGCAAATGTACCCATATTTTTTAATGATAATAACGATGGGGAACACCCATTCTGACTCTTGCATGGGGTAGATCACTCTTGTGACCAACATACAATCAATCTCCATTTGACCTTGGTACGAAGATTGAGGTTCATTTTGTAGTGGCACTTTTTGATAGGTTATAGACCATCCACAAACTTTATGCTTAATTTTCCAAGGGATGGGTGGGTACCATTCATATCTTAGTAATTGCATAAAAAACAAATCTTGAAACTCATTTAGGAGATCCACAATTTGTGCCAGATCTACGTCAGACCAATATGCACCTAGAGTAACACCTTTGGTTCTCCTTCTGCATTGATATCAACCTAGGTGGTCTTGAGTGGCACACATTAGGGATCATTTCTCTCCTAATGTGTGTCCTCAACTTGCCTAATTCCTTCAATTATTTTGATCTGGATATGAGAAGGGTCTTCTTTATTAGGGGTGCTATCATCCACTTGGTGAACAATCTTCCTCTTTCCTATCAAAGATGTCCAATTTTGTGCTTTCTAGACGTCCATATCTTCATCACTTGAGTCATTGTTGAGTGCCTTCTCCTCAAAGAAATTTGGGGGTGCTAATCCTTTCTCACCAAACATATCTTGTAGGTGTACCTCTAAGATTGTAATGTCCTCAAACACTGCCCTTCGAATGACTTATAATGGCTCGATTAATTTTGGGTTATGTGAGGAAAAGGAGAAGGTGTGCACAAAGTTCTCCTTCAAGACATCCTAACTAGCTATCACATGATGCACTTCATTTACCACATACCAAGATTATGCCTATGTATTCAAGGTTTTGTAGAAGGCATGCACCCATGGGTTCCTCAGGGCATTTATGTTGTAATCAATCCATGTTTATTTGCACAAGTGTATGTGTGTTATTAGGTCTAAATCACCATATTATGTGGAAATGTCTAGGTACTCATTAATTTTTTTGAATCTAGTGTAGATGGATACTTTTACATCTTGCTAAGTTGGCAAGCTAGGTCTCTGCACTTCCCACCAAGGAGTAGTAGTGATTCTTAAAGTATACACCAATGAACCCGTCCTGACTAATTCCTTTGGTACACAGGATTCTAAGTCATGAACATATTCTCATACATGATTTATCCCCTCATATCACAAAAGTGCTACAAGTTTACCTTTGATTAGGAAGAACACTTTGTTTTCCTTCTTATTGCAAAGGACTCTTTGTGAAGTGCGATCGATATGGACCCAACTAGTCCTTATAGTTTTGGTGCTTTGGTGCTCACTACATGGCACCTCTAACTAGTGGTTTCATAATATTCTTCAACTCATCGGTCTCAAGCTATGTTGGTAGTGTCTGAGGTTGATTGTTCTTTATCCCAATAAAGCACTCCTTGGTCAATAGGGTTAATAGTTTTGGTGACTTACACTGTGATGTCGTAGATATGATTGATATTATCCTCAAGATCAACACTTTCTACATAATGGGTCCTTGGTCATTTTAGAGGGGTATCATGACCCTCTCCTATCCATTTTCAAAGTTCATATATCACTTCTTGAAGCTCATGTCAACATTATTCATATAGCACCATGGCCTACCTAGGAGTGATGGATAATTAACTTGCTCAACCAACTCGATCACTTCAAAGTTAACATGAAACACTATGGCCATAATATATATAATGATGCCTTTTATAATTTTGATTGGTTGCATCCTAGATTTGTTGGCCATGAAAAGCACATGAGGGGAAGGCCTCAAGGCTAGCCTACAATCTTCTCCCATGCACTCCTTGTCAAGATATTAACCTCAGTGCCTGTGTCCATGAGGACCTCATATATAGACCATCCATTAATGGTGGCATTCACAAGGAGATCTTGATCATACTGTGTGTTTTGTGTATGCCTAACCTCTCACATGCTTTCCATGCATGGCATAAAATTTTTAACAAGCTTCTACCTAACATGCTTTAAAAGTAAATTCTTTAATAGGGATATCATCCCTTATGTCTATAAGATGCACAAGATCTCTGTTAGATCTTGTACTTCACCCTCCTGGTTATCTTGCTTCTTGTAGGAGGAAACAACTTACACCTCTAGATATCTTGCCAGTTGGAGTTCTCCTTGCAGGTTTTGAATAATACTCATGTCATGTTGTAAGAAATCCTTCTAACATGTAAGGTCAGGGTAAGAAACATGTTTGGGTACAAGATGTATGATGCACTTAGTGTGACTTAGTTCCCCATATTCCAGGCATAATTCTAGTATTGGTGCAACTGGTGACTAAGTGGTGAATCCACTATGAGCAGTTACCTGCACTTTGATTGGTTTCATATAGGTTGGTTGTGCTTTTGGAGTCCATTTCTCTACTTTAGGTTCATACCTAATCATTCTTGTGCCTTTGTATACATTGATCTAGCCTTAGGTCAAATTTTTATATAGTTTAAGGCATTCTTTAACCTTGTGAGTTCCTTGATAATACCCACACATTGGATGTGTAGGGCAGTCATGTTGATAGTGCTCAGTCGAATCACACTTGTAACATGATCATGATGGGAATCTTCCTCCATTGCATCCTCCACCTCACCCTCTAACACCTCTTTACATCCTATAGCCTACATTTTACTAACTATAGCCCTCATTTCCTTAGATTGCCTACCCTCCAAATATTGAATTTGCTTGTTGTGAACTCTCTCCATATTTCTGTGCATGTCATCAATTACATGACAATCAACTATGGTATGAGTGTAGCCATCACACAGCCAATAATATATGGTTGTGTTAACTTGATTGGCACATTGCAATAAAGGGTAATTACAAACATCATGCACCTTATGACAAACCTCACAACTTTGAAGTAATGTGCACACATTCTTTCAAGGGTAGTTATTGTTGTTATGGCCTTCAATCTCAGAGTAAGTATACCATAATCTATTTTGAGCATCTTGTGATGAACTAACGATCAATTTTTGGAGTTGGTTGGCCATAGATGTAATCTACGCTTTCATGAATGGGTTGATCTTAGTGTTGGCACTTTTGACTGCCTCATATCTAAGTATAGCTTCAAGTGCTTCTCAAAGATCTATAAATGTCTTCATAAAGAGTGCTCTTTTAAATGGTATTAATAATCCTCCTATGAACCAGTATGCATGTTAGGAGGGGTGAATATCATAAGAAAGCTTGGAAAGAAGAGTTTTAAACCTAACATCATATAGGCGCATGCTCTCTAATAGCCCTTGGCTAATTTCCTTAAGCATGACTATGCTCTACTATTTAAACTCAAGAATATTGAATTCCTTCAAGAATGATTCCTTCAAAATGTCATAATCAATCATGGTTAGGTTAGTATCAAATTTCCTATATCAAGTAAGAGCACGATCAAGTAGAGTTATCACAAACTATGTTTCTTTATACTCTGACTGGGTTATACCTTGAGCACTTCATTGAAGCTCACATTTTAACATGTGATCTACGACATGTTCCATGCTATGATATTCTGACAAGTGCATTGCCATCTCATAATATGTTTGATGTGGGGGGGCACTGGCATCTGAGGCACTTGCCCCCTAACACTTATCTTGACGGTGGTCCTCTAATGCTTTTGATCAATGGGTTGGGCGTCAACCCTATGGTTATTGTTTATGTTGTTGAAGTTGATGATGCAATGCTACTCACTTATGGTTTTAGGCCACTCATTGTGGGTTGTTACCTAGTCTACACAACTGACATTTGCTAAACTAGAATGCTTGTGCTCATATTTCATGCTCTAAATTTAGTGCCAAAAGGTCTAGAGGTACCTTCACTTAGTTCCTCATAAGGGATAACTTCTTCAATCACAAAATTATAATTCAAGTTTACAAACTAGTCAAATTCAATGTGGATAATAGGGTCAATTATCACTCTTCTTTCTTCTCGTGGGAGATCTAGTGCATGAACTAGCCCTATAGGTTAAAAGGGGGTATGCACTTTCGATACATCTTCAATGGTCAAATTCTAAAGGTACCTAGTGTATTCTTTACCCATCAATAATTGAGCTTGATCTATGGCTTCATTTTTCTTATCCTCATGCTACTACAATTCAAAATATCCTTTCCCATGCCCTTCTCACTCACTATAGGTTCTCTCATCTCTTCTAAGTTCCAGATCTTCCATCAGCCTATGCCTTCTCTTGTTATAAGTCTATCACTAGAGATCTTAAGTGTCAATTTGATCATCCCTTTCCATTGCACTTCACCTACACATCGCCCTGTTCTCCTTTGTGTTTCTCATATGTAAAAGGGCTTTAGCCTTCCATTCTTATAGTTTCAAAGTCATAATCCACCATTAACTTCTTAAGCTCTATGCCAAATTAATTCACTAACATGCCTTTGGGATCATGAAATAATTGATACTCTACTTCTTTAGGGTAGGAGTATGTCGATACTATGAACTCAAACACATAAATATTCAATGCTCCTTGCCACCATTTGTCTACAACTCTAGTCTAAGTGGCATCAAGGTTCTCAAGATTTTCTAAGTGCTCTTTTGGCTACTCAAGGCATTATCTGTAGCTTCATCTTCTATGGGTTACATAATCAACCAACCACTAGTATACAGAGCATCATACAGGTTTTTATGGACCCACTTCATTGGCTTTTATTCTTTACAAGATAGATGCTTTAGTGCCAAGTTGTCTTCCACTTATTGTATCCAGTGTTTGATGTTCTCGAGGGAGAGTAGGAGCATTATTCTGTTACACCATTATAGTAACAAAATTCAATAAGGGTCTCAAAAATAGAACCAAAATGTTTTATAAATGGGTCAATCAGTTGTCTAAGTCATTTACTTTATCTGGTGCTTATCTAGTTATCCAAGTCAATTCTAGACTTGTTACAACTAGGTGCAAACCTAGACTAATCTTATAGTGCTCAATATTTGTCACTTTACTACACCAAAATCAATTCACATAAGGTTAAAGCCTATGCACTTGCTCCAATCACAATAAAGAAATAATTAGGGCCCACATTAGGATATTCATTCCATAGTGTAACTTATTTTTTTGGGGACTTGATCATTGTAACAATGGAATTGGCAAGATCATTAGTGCAAGCCGTTCTAGGTGGAGTTTGACTATCTATAGGCAAAAATTATATTCGAGGAAATCATTCTAAACATAGGGGCACAAGCCTATATTAGGTTAGTCCTAGGTTCTTTAGGGTACAAGCCTTTGTGTTACTAAGCTAAGCATCATTTAGGTGCTTGGGTGAATAAGGGAATCACTTATATCAAGGGGTTCATGATCAAGCTAATGCTCCTAGTGCATGTGTCAAAGTTTGGGTACATGCCCTTTATTACACTTAGGCTATTTAAAAATTTAGTTTTATGTCATTATTTAGCACAAAGACACCATTAATGACTTGGAACAAAAATTTTCTTAACAACACATTCATATATTGAAATTACACTACTATAACTATTGCATTCAAGTTACATTCAAAGAACCTTACCATAACCATATAAACTGGATCAATACTCAGATAGGTGCAACACCATTCTTCAATAACCAAGGTTCAAATAACATAGTTCATATTAATAAAAACAAATCACATGTTCATCTAAACAACTATCAACCAGAGGCTCATAGGTGAGCTTGCGCACTACAAGATGGATCTTCATAGGTATCCATGCTAAAACTAAGTTTTAATGGTAGTTATTTTGATATGCTTGGAACCAATTATATAGAGCTTTGTTATCTCTAAGTTGCATCTCTCTACTAACTAGCTCAGGCTTGGTTTATGGCACTTAGGAGCATCTTCTCGCCAAGGTGGAGGGTACACGTTGAGTGCTAAGCAAGAGCCTTAGTTGATCAATCTACCAGCTCCATCACCTTGTACCCTTTGTACTCTAGTTTCCATGTCCATTACTCATGAAGATACCCCACAAAATATCAATACTATTTAACCACCTACTAACTCATGCAAGATGAGAATTGATTCCTCCAGATGGCACAAAAGATACCAAACTAGCAATCATTCCATATGATTTCCTCACATTGAAATGTCTACTAAGTTGGTGAGGGTTTATACTTAGGTAAAAATGGGCCCAAAAAATATCCTAAAGGATATATGGGAAATGATACCAAGTCTTTTAACTTGTAAAGTCTATATAAAAATGAAAACTATAATATTCGAGGATAACGGTAAACACAAACTCCAAGAGCAAGTTTACAAAGAAATAGAAGTCAATATTAATCATACTATCTTCTCTTCTGAGTAAAGGAAAAATAATAAGGCTAACCTATAGGAAATAAAAATACTTCAAAATTGGGGATCGATAAAAAAGCATTTTGAAGCTATAAAGCCAAGTAACAACTAGAAGAAAGAGATGATAAGAAAAAACTTTAAATTGTCTCCTTTAGAACAACATTGACACAAAATTAAATTTTATGGGGTGTTGAAAAATAATCCTAGTGAATCAAGATTATAATCAATAACAAGTGATAATAAGGTTCAAGTGATAACTTATAACTTCGTCTATACGGAACTAATACAGACAACACAACAAAAGCTAATGGTGTCATTTTAGCGATGAAGTTGACACTAGAAAGAAAAATCAAAAACATCATCATTGAAGGTAATTCACTCATGATTATCAAAGCCATGGAAAATTATAAAAACCTAAACTGAAGAATTAAACAGATAATAAAAAATGACAAAAGACTTTGAAATCTATTAGAGGGAGTGAGACTTAATCATACCCTGATATAAGACAATCAAGTGGTGGATTGGTTGTCTAACTATTTTTTAGTCCCACTAAAAGAATAGTAAAGGAAAAATGATAAATATCATCTTGAACAAGGATATGGACCAATTAAAGGATATTATTATAAATAATGGTCGGGTTGCTAATTGAATACCCTAAGACTTCAACTGTCATCAAATAGTAAGTACATACATCATGCATGGAAGCTCATTTTAGAAATCATGGTTAGTAGGTATAATTGCATGAAAATTTCATGGACATGCTAAAAAAATTCTTGCTCTTTTTAGAAAGCGTGCATGGGTTACATTTTCAAGGTGTGAGATTATAAAGTTAACTTGTTATGAAAGCTAGCTTTTTGTTGGATTAGAAAGTTATTATTTTGGTAATTCTTGACATCAATAAAAAAATTAAATTATAAAAAATATACATATCCTTACAAGACTAAATTTGTTGTGTTTTTGTTTTGTTCTATTTTTTTTCTAAACTATTGTACTAATGGATATATTAGTCTAATAAAAGAGGCTTTGGCACTTTTATACGCTTCTGTGCACCATAAATAACATTTCAATCTACCTCATTTAGATCATGAGATGCACAAAGGGAGAGAAATATTAATATATCCAATGTGCTCAAAGAAAGTTTAAAACTATAATTATTCTTTATCCTATTTAACTTTGAGAAACCAATTTCACTTACTTTTATGCTTACTAGAACAACAAGAATAGCTTGCCATAGCTGTATTAAACATGATAACCCTTGAAACCATTCAGGTTCACCCCCACATAGATCTCATTCTCTGAACATATGTTTTTTTTTGTATGATTTATAAATAGTATAAATAAATTCATCCATCTCACCTAAACATTTGATAGTATCTACAATATGTGAGTTCCCAATAGTAATTTTTTCACATAAACATGTTAACCATCTTTTTGTTTGATAGCCTCTATCATCCATGTCTTCATAATAATTATGAGGATTGAAAAACTTAGTAGCATTAAACATAGGTAAATCTATGAACCTTGTATTTAGAGAGTCAATAACCTTCACTATAAAAAAAATTCCCGATACAATGCAAGCATATAGTGTCCATGGTTTTTGTGAGTTAGGAAAGTTCTCAAATCTTAATGGATGTACATGTTTCATCTACAAACTCAAGAGTTCCTCCTTATGCTCTATTTTAAAAAGATGAAATATGTATTGTACCTGCCCAAATACATCTCTTTAAAATATCCTGCAAAGCATGTCAAAAATAATATCTAAAGTAGTGACAATGAAAGTAATGTCAACACAGTCCTCTTGAAAAAAATATTTAACTCATTTAACTCAATAAGAACATTTACGAGTAAATGAATGCAAAATTTTACTTGAAAAAATCTTTACAAATCATTCATTTTTTTTCTCATCTAACTCCCATTATTTTAACAAATCGAGCATGAGTTTGACAAGCCTTTCCATTACCTTTCCTCTAGAGATCCACCTAATTTGATGAATTTGCAATATGTCTAACCTACTGATTTGAAATGAATCTATTATCTTTCTTAATTTTATATGTCTTTTGGCAAATTTATCAAGCCATGAATAAACTTTGTTTACAAAATTGTCAGTAAATTATAGCTTTAAAAAATAGTTTATAATGCTTCTTAATGAGCTATGCAATGAATATATAATAACTGAAGACCATCTCGATGAAGCTTAGTGGATAAACCTTCATGGATACCCCTCATGACAGGATCCCAATCATATCCAAATCTAACTAACTTCATCAAAGATAAATTCATCTTTGCTAAAAGAGTTATCACAACATCATACATAGATTGAGTTGTTCCATCCTTTATTTGAAGGAGTGTAAATTTTTATTTGTTGACCTTTTACTTCATTTGTCAAATATGTAATATAAACTATCAAATGTTGTTCCATAGTCTAATCAATACTTTCATCAACTAAAATTGAGTAAAATGGATTATGGAAAATCTCATCTTGTAACTTTTTTCAATATAGCTCCTTTATGGCTTGTAGAAACTCTTTTTCAGATGTGGTAGGTATTTTTATATGCAGAGTATTCATCTATTAGAGGCATGTGTGGAGTACATTTATACCTATTGAAGTCACAAATTGGCTTATATAGTACAAAAGTAAATCATGTTTGACAACAAAATACATATTTTTAATCATTGATATGATTCTCTCATTCTTGGCATCTACCATTAGTTCTACATGTTTGATAATTGGAATACTAATTTGTTTGCTTTCTCCCTCCAAAATTTGTAAAGCAAATTTATGAGGCTCTAATTCTGCATGGATTCTTAAACCGCTAACTTGAAGTGTGGTACTCCCATATTTAACAAAAAGAATTTCTCTCTTGTATTTTACACACCAAGAACACTTTATCCTTTCAATGCCATTATAGTTTTTTTACACCATAAACTCATGGAAATCTTATTTTCCATTGGGACTGGAATGTTCTTTTTTATTCTTTGATGATTATTCCTCTTTCCAAATTTGTTGTCCATCTGATTCACAGTTTTCTTCATGTAGATGAACATCAAAGTCTTCATTTTGGGAATGACGTTTTTTATTAGAATCTCGAGGGATACAAAATGCATCAACAAGTGATAATTATTTTTTATCCTTCTTAGGATGACCAATAGAAGCCATTTTCTCACAATCTATACTGATTTATTGAAAAATTAAAACAAATATAAAATTATAAAATAAATAACTACCCATATTTATTAGAGCTGTGAAATCTTATTAAAAATTCTAGTGAAAGTCAACCTGTGTTGGGAAACTAGAGACAGTAGAGAGAGTTCTTTACATTTGTCATAATAAACACAATCTAGAAGGAACTCATGCACAACAAAGATTGGTTAAAGAGGATTTGTTGGATGAGGTGAGGGCAACCTCAGATGGACAAGGGATTTATCAAGTTAATATACAACAATGGTTGGATACCTCCCTCTTCGTGAGGATCCCCAAGAGACCCAACCAAATGATAGAATTTAGGTAGAGTGCAGCCTCCTGAGACACTCAAAGGTGTATACCTTCTCCTATTTAGTAGGCAAGGGGAAAATTATGACCTTCCATTGGATACAATAAAGAGAAGAATAAGAATTTCAATGTCTTTCAGTTATCAGAGTAGGTTGATGGGATTATGGGAGTCACACAAAAGTGTATCTACTTATAATTGACTAATAAAATAATCGTAGATGTGTAAAAGAAGATTAAAGCAAAGAAAGCATAAGCATGGTCTATAAAAAATACTTACAAGATGGAGAAGTGGGTGATAGAGAGGTGTGTGAGTGATTTTATCTTGCAAATTTTAATAAAGAATGTGAAATTCGAAAGGCATGATGACATTTTACAATCTAGGTTTTTGAGAGTGATAAGGTTGGTAAGGGAAGACAAGTTTGTCTCACAGACCTTTCCTTGCAACTTGTTGTCCTCAAAAATAACTTTCTCATTTCTAGGACAATATATGAACTATTTTGGTCCTGTAAGACCAAAATTATCTCTTCCTTTTTCAAAATTTGTTTTGAGCATTCAATTTTCTCATTTTCCAAAATTTTTGGTAAAGCGACTAGTTGGTTCAACAGGTTCAATGGCTTCTTCAGGCGAGTTCAATCAAAAGGGGGAAAGTATCTAGCACTTAGGCATTTTTGGGATTGGTTCAATGACTTGGTTCAACACAAAATGTCCATCGGTAAGAATCTAAGCAAGGATTGAACTATTGAACCGTTGAGCCTTGAACCATTTTGGTTCAATGGGTTCAATGGGTTCAAAGGTTCAACATCATTAGCAAGAGTTAAGCACTTTGTCAAGGTTCAAAGTTCAACCATTTTAAGGTTCCACAGCTGTGAACACTTAACAAAGGCTTGAACCGTTGAACCGTTGAACCTTGAACCATTCTAGTTCATCGGTTCAACAGGTTCAATGACCAAATGGTTCAATGCGTTAGGTTCAAAGGATCAAAAGGACTCAGCCAAATAAAGAGATTGAACCATTGAACTGTTGAACCAAGGTTGGCTCAATCGGTAGGTTCAAGGGGTTACCCGAAAGTCAAAGGAACAAATGCCCTTGCAGAGGGCAGTGAACTAGAGGCAAGTGCCCTTGTGGGGGGCAGGAAACATTGGTTCAAAGGTCAAAGAGAAGACTAAAAAAGACATAATTCCTTTGGGCTTTTTATCTGATGGAAATGACTAAATAAGAGAGTCTAAAAGAATTCTTTCGAAAGTATTTTTCATGGGAAAATGACTAAGGCAAAAATCCTTTGAACATTTTGTCCGAAGGAATTCACCCAGAAAGAAAGCCTGAAGAAATTGAAGGAAATGAGAGGCTAAAGAAAGGAATGCCTGAAAGGAAAAAGCCTGAGAGTGGAAGCTGCCAAGTGTCATATGCCGAGACACTTTATAGTTTATTTCCAAGAAGCAGTAGAACATGTTATGTGTCCCATTGTAATTCAGTGGAGCGTGACAAGTGTTGGCGTCTGCATTTCAAGCTTCTTATTAGTTTCAAAGCTTCTCACTAAATCACATGGAAAGTGCCAAGTGGCAACGGTGGAAGGTTGTAATATGCTTTTCTACAAAGCCACGGAAGACGCCACGTGTCCCTTGAAAAGCTTGTTGGAGCATGACAAGTGTCAATATCTGCAGTCTCTCCCTTTTGTTTCATAAGAACTATGGTGGGCCTCGAGTGAGTTGCTAAGGTTAAGTGGAGCATGATAAGTGTCATCATCCACATGAATCCAAAATGAGTCCCAAATGTTTCTACAGTGTTTCTAAGAGCACAGTGGAAGCTGCCATGTGTCATCTTCAGGAGGACTCTCAAAAGCAGAAAAAACCATGTGTCACTTATTGAGATCAATGAAAAATAGCCAAAGCAAGCAGGAAAGACATGATGGAATTGGTTTGAGCATGGGTTTGAATGCATTCAAAGGCCAAAATGCCAAAGGGAAGAACGTAAAAAGCCAGTAAAACTGAGGATATAGCCCTGAGAGCTCAAATGCCAGGAAAAGACAAAACTCGAAAGGGAAAAGATAGCCCAAGGGCTCAAATCACAAGCAAAAAGAGGGAAAGGCCAAAATATCTTCAAGGGAGTTATTTCTAGTAGGTGAAACAGTATATCAAGCAGACTTCTGAACACGCCAAATCAAGGATGTGGCCTATTTTTCTTCCTAGAAGTAATGGCCAATTGGACAACTGCATAGACACTAGGGAAAGGACCAGATATTCCATACTTAAAAAAAGAATTTCAAGATGAATCAACACGCCACAATTAAGGCATTCACCTTATTTTATCATGGCCCTCCCTAACATAACCAAAAATCCATCCAAGGCATTAATGCACAACATGGGTCACTCCATGGGACAAAGTGCTTAGCCTCCCTTGGCCTCTATATAATGTAATCTCTTGTATCATTTGAAAGGAGATCTTCTCGTTACTAGAAGCAAAACTCTACCTAAATTAAGAGGCATCACTGAGACTTTGAGCTCAAAATTGTTTATCATATTTCTTTGTTTGAATTAGAAAGCAAGTTACTTTTAGACTTTGTGTTGTTATAGCTTGTATCATTCTAGGAGATTATTCTTATGTCTATTTCCTAAATGTATTCTTGTTTATACAATTTAACAAGTAGAGCTAGTGGAAGTGATAAGGAAGGTGCCCTAAAGCCAACTACTTTCAGACTTTGTGCTGTCATATTTATCTTTAGTGTGTATTTATTTTCTGTTCCTATGTAAAGGATCTTGGGATGACTTTGTGCCCTCATTATCCTTTGTATCTCACTCTTGGGCAGTCAAGGTGGATACTTTGTGCTACATCTTAGATTGCTGGTTACTCTATAATCTGTTACCAGTTACTTATCCTACCTGAAATATTCCTATTATTTGCAAGAACAAACACTTATGAAAGAAGAGAAGTGCCTTTTGTCATTTCACCAAGATTTCTACTATCCAAGAAGGGATCTAGCTATTGGATGAATGTTACTTCTGAAAGAAGAGAAGTACCTTCACCAATCACCCAGGATTTCTCTTTTGATCTATGAGCATCATCTCTAAAAAAAGAGAGATGGATGGTTTATCCTACCCCTGAGTGTTATTTTTAGCTTATATATATAGTATATAATGGCTTTATACCTATAGGAAACCTCCCCTTGATGAGAAGAGAGATTTGTCCCCTTTGGATGTGGTAAACCTGCAACTTTGGATGACCAATCTCCCTATGTTGTGGTTAAAGAGACCTATTTTGCTCACCAATTAGCTGGTTGACAAAGTATTCACCCAACAGTTTTTGGTGACTCTGCTGGGGAAGAACACACAGTTTGAAGTCTTAAGCTTCAAGTTGAAGCAGATCCTACTCTTTTCCATTTTTGTTCTATAATCTGGCAACTCCATGCTATACAAGAAGCCAAAAATCTCAAGGTGTTGTTGATCCTACTTTTGAGTTGGTGCAACAAAGTAATTTTGAGTTGTTTCCTCCACAACCTCACCTTCAACAAACTAGAAGTCTTCCTCTTAGCCCTACCAGGTCACCAACACAAGGAAAAGTTTCTTTTTCTACTACTAGCAAAGCTTTACCTATCAATACTCCACCCAAATTTGTGATCCCACTTTTACATAACCAAATCATGGATCAAGGCCCCTGGTGTAACTCTTTTGGTCCACTAAATTTGACCTTACCTCTACATGAGCTTCCACGTAGTTCAAGGAAGAATTTCCCCAATTTTTTTGGTGATGGAAAAGTTTACCCTGATGAACATATTACTGCCTTCAGCATAGCCTGTGGTGTAATAGGTGTGGAGTATGAAGACATAACAGTCAGGCTATTCATAGAGACACTACAAGGTGCTACTGCACACTGGTACTACCATCTGCAAGCTTGGTCAATGACTAATTGGGACACTCTTAAAGATAAATTTGAAGCCAGTTTCAAGCCTGTAGAAGATGCGCATGCCCTACTGGCCCAACTCACAAAGACGAAAAAGGAGCCCCATGAACCTATGAGGGACTTCATTGCCAGGTTCGACAAGCTGAGGCATAGGATTCCCATGATCACCCAGCCAAGACCTCAAAATTTTAAGTGTTTCTTCATCAACTCACAGCTGCCTGAAGTGAGTTTTTTGCTGAGACGGGCTAGACACGTAGACCTCACTACTGCTCAGGACTTGGCTACTGAAGTAGAAGATGACCTTATCTTAGTAGGAAAGATAAAGAGGGACCCTAATAAAGGTAAATCCTCTTCATCTTTTGAATACTCGTCTACAGCCACCACTGACCCAATGGTGCAAAAGTTGGCAAATGAAGTGCTAGCTCTCAAAAAGTAAATGGTGCAAGGGATGTCATCTGATACTTTATACAGAGATGTACCAAGGAGGACATTCCCTAATCGGTCCTACCAAGGCCATGCTACCAAGAATCAAGGACAGTTAAATCACCTTCCTCCTTCACATAGGAACCTCACCCTTGAAGCACCTCCAAATAACTCAATAGTTAGATATCTTGAAGTTGAATCAGATTTCTCATTCCAGCCTGAGTTGAATCTTGAAGATGACGCTAATTTTTTCACTAAGGAAGAAGAAGAATTAGCTGGTGACTCCCATATTGGTTTTCTGAACTATCAAGATGAACCCTAAAATGAAGGCAATGCAGCTGAGGGGTCATATGTTGTATCACCCAGTCCAAGAATAAATCAGCTTAACAAGCTGATAAAGAGAAGACAGAGGGGAAACCTCAACCAACAATTTTAATTTCTAAGTGTGGGACCACTCTGCCCTTCCAACCAAAGGACCTGGTGACTGCTAGAAAAGTAAGTACCCCAAACATTTCTCCACCTTCAACTTTAAATTTTCTGTCCAGTTCTCCCCCTCCCAAAACTCAAAAGGATGAACTCCCATCCTCTATACCTAGTTCATTTCCAACATTTGATATCATTGACCATATAAAGAAAACGAAAATTTGAATGTCTAAATTTGAATTTCTACAGTCCCATCCTAAGCAATTAGACAAACTGGTTCAATGTGTTAAAAACTAAAACATCCCTATTAAACAAGCAATTCCCAAAGTGACACATGATCCCTCTAGGAATGCTCCCATCAGGAATAATCTTGTCATTACCCCTCCTGCTGCTCCTGGTAAGACTGAAACTTTCTATGTCTCATTGCTAATAAATGGACGTCAGCTGAATAATTGCATGATTGATTCTAGAGCTTCAGATAATGTCATGCCTGCTAAAGTGGCTGAATCCCTTGACCTCACACTGAGCAAGACTTTTGGTAGATGCTTCTCCATGAAGAACAAGCAAGTACCTCATTTGGGACAAATTAAAGATGCCCAATTTGCATTTGCAGCGTTCTTAGACAAAAGAATCAAGATGATTGTCTTAGTAGCTGACGTCCCAACATCATATGGCATCCTTCTTGTGTGAAATTTCTATAGGGATGTTGGTGGTGAATTGAGTATAGACTTATCTGAGGCAAGGATTCTAGTCAAAGGTTTTATGAAGAGGTTGCTCCAAGAAAAGGAAGCGAGATTCGTGGTTACCCGGACCTAGGCACCTGAAGCTCAAATTTTGTTTGAGTCTTCAGGGATGGGTAACTACTTTCTATCCATAGATGAATTTCATGAGGCATCTGATGAAGCTCCCATAAGTGACAACCAAGAAATGCATTTAGCTAAAATAGAAAAAGAATTGGCAGAGCATAATGCAAGTGTGGAAGGATTTGCCCCTCTGAATGAAGAAGAATCCAAAGAAAAATCAATATCAAATGAGGTATAGATTCTTGAATTTGATGGCAGTTGCTCCTCCACCAGTTCAGGAGCTGAGGTTGTGTTGATATCTCCTTAAGAAGATATTTTTCCTTCATCCTACAAGTTGCAGTTTGGCAACACTAATAACACAACTGAATATGAGTCTCTGTTGCTTAGATTGAGGGCCACTCGAGACAAAGGCATCAAGCTCCTTCATGCCAAAGGAGATGCCGAGCTAGTGGTTTGTCAGGTGAGAAACCTGTATCAAACCAAAAATGAAAGATTGCATTATTACCACAATCTAGTCTGGGACCAAATTGAAAGCTTTGATGCTTTCAGCATCTCTACCATTTCTAGATAATTTAATGACTGGGTGAATGCACTAGCTATTTCAATTACTCTCTTGGTCCCCCACCCAGATTTCAAAGGAGACAAGTACACTATTGAGCTGGTCTTTAGACCAAGTGTACCTGATAATGCTAGTCATCGGCAAGTGTTTAACAATGACAACCAAATTATTGCTTTCTTGGATCAAAAAGATAGCTTTGAATGACTGCATTTTGAAGGTAGTGAACCTCAAAAGTGTGAATCAGCTCTTGAATCAAATACAGATGTAGGTGAGGAGTTCCTACAACTTAAAGGGAATAAGATTCCCAAAGGCCTGGTTTCGCTTGAGAAGCTATTTGATACGCATGACATATTCATAAAACAACAACAAACAGATTCAAGCTCCTCTCAAGAGTTTGATCAAGTAAATCTAGGAACCAAGGGAGATCTCAAGATGGTCAACATTGGTAAATGCTGTACTCCTGAGGAGAGGTTCAAGTTCACTACTTTGCTTAACCAATACATGGACGTCCTAGCATACTCCTATGATGACCTGAAGTCACTCAGGCTTGATGAAATTCGATATGACATTCCTTTTAAGGCTGATTCGACACCTTATAGGCAAAAATTCAGGCAGTACAATCTGAAGATATGAAGTACTATTTTGTCTGAGATACAAAAAATTCTAAATGCTAGGATCATTTTCTCAATCCATCATTCCACATGGATTGCAAACATAGTGCCTGTAAGGAAGAAGAATGGCAAAATTCACCTCAGTATAGATTTTAGAAATTTGAATCAGTCATCCTTGAAGGATAACTATCCTTTACCAATCATAGATCAAGTGCTTCAGATAGTGACGAGCTCAGAGATGTTATCAATGCTAGATGGATTCTCAGGATATAATCAGGTTGAAGTTGGTGATCAAACCAGTATAAGACTACTTTCACCACACTTTGGGGCACGTTTGCATATAGAAAGATGTCTTTTGGCTTGATAAATACGGGTGCCACCTTCCAAAGAGTAATGGACCTTACCTTCAAGGATGAGATGGGTAAGCTCATTGTAGTTTATCTTGATGACTTGATCATCTTCTCTAAGTATCGCCCAGATCATGTGGATCATTTATAACAAGTGCTGTAACGCTGCCGCCAAATTGGCATTTCCTTAAACCCCAAGAAGTCAATTTTTAGAGTAACAGATGGGAAACTTCTCAGACACATTGTGTCCAAAGGAGGCATAAAGATTGACTCAGATAGAGTCAAGTCTATCTAAGAGCTTACCTTGTCCACAAGTAAGACTAATTTTCACTCTTTCTTTGGAAAGGTGAATTTCTTACAGAGGTTCATCCCTGAGTTTGCTGAGAAGACTAGGCACATTATAAACATGATGAAGGGAAAAACCACCTTCAACTGGACTGAAGAAGGTAAGTCGGCATTTGAGGATATCAAGACTACCATTACCCATGCTCTAATTCTAGTTTGTCTAGACTATAACAAAGAGTTCACCATATACAGTTATGCTTCAGAACACACACTTTTAGGAATTTTGGTTCAACAGAATAAAGAAGGTATGGAATCCTCCATTTCCTTCATGAGCTGTCCTCTTAAATCTCATGAGCTAAAGTACTTGAACATAGAGAAGCATGCTTATGTAGTGGTAAAGGCAGTGAAGCATTTTCGCTTCTACATCTTGAATTCACACACTACTGCCTTGGTTCCTGACATCACGGTCAAATCCATACTAACTCAGTAGGAGTTTGGGATGAAAAGAGGCAATTGGGTTGTAAAGATCTAAGATTTTGATCTGGTTATCAAGCCAACAAAACTGGTGCATGGAAAGGGGCTATGCCAATTAATTGTTGATAACAAGCTAGAAGGAGCAGAGCATGAAGAATCAGAGGTGGAAGATACACCAATAGTTCTCTTTATCTCCACCACAAATGAGTGGTATTCAGGTATTGCTCATTTCCTTACTTATGGTGAGTGTTCTGCTCACCTATCTTATAAAGAAAGGAGAACCATGAAGATGAAAGCTATAAATTTTGTCATCTGGGACAACAGCCTATACAAGAGGAGCCTTGATGGAGTGCTCCTTCATTGTGTAGACAAGGAGCAACAAAGCAAAATTCTGAAGTCCTTCCATAATTCAACCTATGGAGGACATTTTTCTACTCCTATGACTACCCATAAAATTTTGGGAGCCAGGTATTACTGGCTAACTCTCTTTCAGGATGCATACAAGCTGGTTAGGGAATGCGAACTATGCCAACAGTTTGTAGGAAAACCCAAGTTAGCTGCCTTTCCTCTCAAGCTAGGGTCATAAAGGAGCCATTCCAATAATGGGGGATTGATTTTATTAGAGCTGTAAACTGATCTTGAAGTGTTGGACATGATTATGTCCTCACAGCAACATATTACTTCACCAAATGGGTGGAAGCTGTTCCGACCAAACATGCTACTTTGGAAGTAGTGTGTAATTTCCTCAAAGAGAACATCATCTCTAGGTTTGGGGTCCCAACCAAGATTGTCACTGACAATGTAGCTTGTTTCACTTCCTAAGAGATTACTCAATTCTATTTCTACTATGAGATTACACTCTCCCACTCTTATGATTACTTTCCACAAGGGAATGGATAGGTTGAATAAACTAATAAGAACCTGGTGACTATCATCAAGAAGCTGGTGGATGACAACCAAAGGACATGGCATAAAGCAATGGTTGATGCCCTATGGGTAGAAAAAATTACACCAAAGAGGGCAATTGGTATGTCTCCTTTCCAACTTCTTTATTGTGTCAATGCTAAGATACCAATCACCTTAGAATTGCCAGCATTGAAATTAGCTAAGACAATTGAAGACCAATCATATGAAGGCTCCCTTGATAAGAGGATCATGTGTCTTACTAAGCTAGATGAGCAGAGAACTGCAGTGGTGGACTGAATTGCTGCCCATCAAGGTCTAGTGAAGAAGCTCTTTGACTAGAAAGTAAAGAACTATAATTTCTAGATTGGAGATCAAGTCCTATTGTGGGACAAGAGAAGAGAACCAGAGGGGATGCATGGAAATTTTTATTCCCTATGGAGGGGCCCTTTTACTATTCATCATCTCAATGGTGAAAATAGTTTCTGGTTGAAGTATCAAGATGGCACTCTCTTTTCTCTACCTCACAATGGGCAACATCTGAAGCACTTCAACTCTTGAAGTATCGGATGAATTCCCCTGTACATATGTATATTTGTATAGTCTTGTGTTTCTATTTTGTGCTTTTCGTGTTTATTTTTTTGGAACCTTTCTTTTTGGTTAGCACGACTCCATAGCCTAATGGCATACTTCAAGGCACTGGAGATTCTGGTTTCTACTCCCCTCAGCCGTTTTGAGTTTTCATCTGACGAAAGTTTCCCAATTGGAGCCAATTGTTGTCATAAAAAATAGCTTTCTCATTTTTGGGACAACATATGAACTATTTTGTTCTTGCAAGACCAAAATTGTCTCTTCCCTTTTCAATTTTTTTTTGAGCATTCAATTTCCTCATTTTCCAAACTTTTTCACTAAAGGGACTAGTTGGTTCAATGGGTTCAATGGCTTCTTTGGGTGAGTTCAATCAAAAGGGTGCAAGTTTCCAACACTTACGCATTTTTGGGATTGGTTCAATGACTTGGTTCAATCAAAAATGTCCATCGGCAAGCATCTAAGCAAGGATTGAACCATTAAACCATTGAATTGTTGAACCTTGAACCATTTTGGTTCAACGAGTTCAATGTGTTCAAAGGTTCAATGTCATCAGCAAGAGTTAAGTGCTTTGTCAAGGTTCAAAGTTCAACAATTTGAAGGTTCCACAACTGCGAACACTTAACAAAGGCTTGAATCGTTGAACCATTGAACCTTGAACCATTTTGGTTCATCGGTTCAATAGGTTCAATGACCAAATGGTTCAATGCATTTAGTTCAAAGGATCGAAAGGACTCAGTCAAATAAAGAGATTGAACCATTGAACCATTGAACCAAGGTTGGTTCAATCGGTAGGTTTAAGGGGTTGCCCCAGAGTCAAAGGAACAAATGACCTTACGGAGGGCAGTGAACTAGAGGCAAGTGCCCTTGTGGGGGGCAGACAACATTAGTTCAAAGGTCAAAGTGAAGACATAATTCCTTCGGGGTTTTTATCTGATGGAAATGACTAAATAAGAGAGTATGAAAGAATTCTTTCAGAAGTATTTTCAGTGAGAAAATGACTAAGGCAAAAATCCTTCGAACATTTTGTTCGAAGGAATTCACCTGAGAAGAAACCTCGAAGAAATTGAAGGGAATGAGCGACTAAAGAAAGGAATGCCTGAAAGGAAAAATCTTGAGAGCAAAAGCTGCCAAGTGTCATCTACTGAGACACTTTATAGTTTATTTCCATGAAGTAACAGAACATGCCATGTGTCCCATTATAACTCAATAGAGTGCAACAAGTGTCGACATCTACATTTAGGCTTCTTATTAGTTTTAAATCTTCTCACTGAATCATGCAAAAAGTGCCAAGTGGCAATAGTGAAAGCTTGTAATATGTTTTTCTAGAAAGCCACGGAAGATGCCACATGTTCCTTGAAAAGCTTGATGGAGCATGACAAGTGTCAATATCTGCGATCTCTCCCTTTTGTTCTGTAAGAACTATGGTGGGCCCCGAGTGAGTTGCTAAGGTTAAGTAGAGCACGACAAGTGTCATCATCTACATGAATCCAAAATGAGTCCCGAATGTTTTTACAGTGTTTTTAGGAGCACGACGGAAGCCACCATGTGTCATCTTCAACAAGACTCTCAAAAGTAGAAAACACCACGTGTCACTTGCTGAGATCAGTGGAAAGTGGCCAAAGCAAGTGGGAAAGACATGTTGGAATTGGTTTGAGCATGGGCTTGAATTCATTCAAAGGCCAAAATGCTAAAGGGAAGAATGTAAAGAGCTAAAAAAGTTGAGGATATAGCCTTGAAAGCTCAAATGCCAAGAAAAGATAAAACCCAAAAGGGAAAAGATAGCTCGAGGGCTCAAATCATAAGCAAAAAGAGGGAAAGGCCAAAATATCTTCAAGGGAGTTATTTCTAGTAGGTGAATAGTAGATCAAGTAGACTTTTGAACACATCAGATCAAGGATGCAGCCTATTTTTCTTCTTGGAAGTAATGGCCAATTGGATAGCTACGCAGACACCAAGGAAAGGACCAGATAGTCCATACTCAAAAGAAGACATTCAAGATGAATTAACATGCCACAGGTAAGGCAACTGCCTTGTTCCAACATGGCCCTCCCTGACAGAACCAAAAATGCATCCAAGGCATTAATGCATAGCATGCGTCACTCCATGGGACAAAGTGCCTAGCCTCCCTTGACCTCTATATAATGTAATCTCTTATATCATTTGAAAGGAGATCTTCCCATTACCAGAAGGGAAAATTTTCCCAAATTGAAAGGCATCACTGAGAGTTTGAGCTCAGAATTGTTTATCATATTTTTTTGTTTGAATCAGAAAACAAGTTACTTTCAGACTTTTTGCTGTTATAGCTTGTATCATTCTGGGAGATTGTTCTTATGTCTATTTTGTAAATGTTTTCTTGTTTATGTAATTTAACAAGTAGAGCAAGTGGAAGTGATAAGGAAGGTGCCCTGAAGCCAACTACTTTCAGACTTTGTGCTGTCATAGTTGTCTTTAATGTGTGTTTATTTTTTGTTCCTATGTAAAGGATCTTGGGATGACTTTGTGCCCTCATTATCCTTTGTATCTCACTCTTGGGTAGTCAAGGTGGAAACTTTGTGCTACATCTTAGATTGTTGGTTACTCTATGCTCTATTACCAATTACTTATCCTACCTGAAAGATTCATGTTGTTTGCAAGAATAAGCACTTCTAAAAGAAGAGAAGTGCCTTCTATCATTTCACCAGGATTTCTACTATCTAAGAAGGGATCTGGCTCTTGGCTGAATGTTACTTCTAAAAGAAGAGAATTACCTTCACCAATCACCTAGGATTTTTCCTTTGATATGTGAGCATCATCTCTGAAAAAAGAGAGATGGATGGTTTATCCTACCCTCGAGTGTTATTTTCAGCTTATATATATATATATAGTATATAACGCCTTTATACCTATAGGGAACCTCCCCTTGATGATAGGAGAGATTTTTCCCCTTTGGATGTGGTAAACCTACAACTTTGGATGACCAATCTCCCTATGCTATGGTTGAAGTGACCTATTTTTCTCACCAATTAGCTGGTTGACAAAATATTCACCCAACACAACTAATCAAGGTCTACCAAGTGCCTCAATTGCTACTACAAGGGAAATAGATTCAATCTATGGAAAATAGTTTTAGGTTCTTAAGGCTTTTAAGTTTTGACTTTTGAGGCTCATGAAACATGCAAGCAATTTCCTAATAATGTCAAAGCCATTATTTTATACATAGATTCCTTTGACTAATGCACCATGTATTAAAATTTTAAACACAATTAAAATTCATATGATATTTGTTTTGGTGTCCACATGCACGATTATAATGAATGATAAAAAAAATTCAAAAATTAAGTGTAAATATCAGTGGTGTCACCAAGGAATTATTGATCCCCAATACTTGATAGCCTACCAATTTGCCAGTAGCCATAAGTGTTTAACAGGTATTTAATGTGTTAAGGTGTGGAGCTAAAAGCTTCACCAAATGAGCGAGTTTATAAGTTGCAAGATTTACACAGTCACCGATGTCGGTCAGGAGCGACCGACGTTGGTCAGGAGTCGACTGGGAAATGCCATCGTCGGTTATGTTTGGCTGATGTCGGTCAGGTGTAGACAGGCAGGGACTGACGTCAGTCACCTGTGCATCCAGAATGTTATTTCTGTGGACAGAACATAATGTTTGCATGATAGGATTAAGTGTTAGTCTTAAGTCTGCATCTCTATTTTAAGTAAGACTATTTTGAGCCCTTGATTAGGAGGTGCATCTATTGGTTGTAATTGCATTGCTCATGATCCCTAATTCTCTATAATAGGATAATTCTTCATAGCTTATTGTAGTGTTGAATTGAACATTACAGAATTGTATATGTGTATCAATCCAGGTTGTTGGAATTGATTGTAATTGAGACAGAGAGCTCTTGAGGGAAAGAGATCTAGGAAGAGATCTGTACATCTGAGAGAGGTGTGGAAGAAAAGAAGTTTCTTCAATTGTATTCCTTCTGTAAAGAGTTTAATACAAGTTTTTAGGGTGGTTTCTTGTATCTCTTATTCTTTACTATTTTTTGATTCTAGTTACTTATCATTCTGGTTAATTTCGCATTTATTGCTTTCACATTGTAATCAATATTGTTGGTTGATCCCCAACAAGTGGTATCAGAGCTCAGGTTGACTAACAAGTGTTTCAAATCTGGTTAGTGTGTATTGATTACAAGTTACTCACAAGGATTTCTATTTGAGTGGGAGAAGCAATGACAGAAGAAAGTAAACTGAGAAAGGAGAAGTTTAATGGCAAGAATTATCAACATTGGAGAATGCAGATAGAGGATTATCTATATCAGAAAGATCTATACTTACCGTTAGGTGGGGTTTTAAAGAAGACCAAAGACATGGATGATGAAGAATGGAAAGTTCTTGATAGAAAGGCTCTTGGATCTATAAGATTGAGTCTGGCATCTACTATGATATCTAATTTATCACAGGCAAAGTCTACAGTAGAGTTGATGACTACTTTAGCAAATTTATATGAAAAACCCTCAGCTTCAAATAAGGTATATCTTATGAAGCAGTTATTTAATTTGCAAATACAGGAAGGTGGATCTATATCTAATCATCTAAATGATTTCCATGGAATTGTAAATCAATTAAATTCAGTCAAAATAGTGTTTGATGATGAAATTAAGGCTCTTTTAATATTATGTTCTTTGCCTGAAAGCTAGCATAGCTTGGTAATGGCAGTTAGTAATACTGCATCTGCTTCAAATATTTTAAAAGTAGAGGATGTTGTTAGTGTAATCTTAAATGAAGAAATATGCAGGAAAAGCACAGAGGAAACATCAGGGAACACTTTAAGTTTTGAGAGCAGGGGAAGGCAAAAAGAGAAGAGCAAGAAAGGGAGATCAAGGTCTAAGTCAAAGGTGAGAGGTAGATCCAAATCCAGAAATGGCAGGAAGCCACAATGCTGGAATTGTGGAAAGATAGGGCACATAAGCAAAGAGTGCTGGTCAAAGCCTAAAGAAGACAATCAGCATGAAGGTAAGGAAGAAGCAAAAGTTGCAGGTATTGCACAAGATGCTCTTATATTCTCTTTGCATAATAATATAGAATCTTGGGTGTTAGATTCTGGTGCCTCTTTTCATGCTACCCCTAATAGAGAATATTTTAGTGACTATGTCCATGGAGATTTTGGAATAGTGTATTTAGGGGATGATGAGCCTTGTGAAATTGTTGGCAAAGGAAAAGTGCAGCTGAAAATGCAGAATGGCAACACATGGGTGTTGAGAGACGTCATGCATGTTCCTAACTTGAAGAGGAATTTGATTTCTACAAGAAAGTTAGAGGATGAGGGTTGTACAGTAACTCTCACAGCTGAATCTTGGAAGGTGACCAAGGGTGCACTTGTAATGGCTAGAGGTAAGAGAGTAGGTACTCTCTATTTATGTAATTGTGTTACTAATAATTCTCCTTCTTTATTATGTACTTCAGATGTGGATGCAATGTTGAGGCACTCTAGGCTCGGCCACATGAGTGAGAAGGGAATGTCCATTCTTAAGTCAAAAGGTAAGCTTTCAGATTTGAAAAGCATAGATCTAGGTTTTTGTGAGCACTGTGTTTTTGGGAAACATAAGAGAGTGAGTTTTCTCAAGACTGGATCAACAAAAAAGAAGCACAAATTACAGCTTGTTCACGCAGACGTGTGGGACCAGCTCAGGTTGCTTCTATTAGAGGATCACAGTACTTTGTCTTTTTCATTGATGATGCTACAAGAAAGGTATGGGTCTATTGTATAAGGAAGAAATCTGATGTTTTTGACACTTTTAAGATTTGGAAAGCTATGGTTGAGAATGAAACAAGCAGGAGATTGAAGTGCCTGAGATCTGACAATGGTGGTGAGTTATGCAGCCACAAGTTCAACTGGTATTGTTATATACATGGAATACGGAAGCAAAGTATGGTTCCAAGGACACTTTAGCAAAATGGAGTTGCTGAAAGGATGAATAGAATAGTAATGAAGCGTGCAAAGTGTATGATATTGCATGCTAGTTTGCCTTTAGAGTTTTGGGCAGAAGCTGTGGATACTGCAGTGTACCTGATTAATAGAGGACTCTCTATAGCTCTAGATGGTGGAATTGTAGAAGAGGCATGGACAGGTAAAAAGGTAGATCTCTCATTTCTCAAAGTTTTTGGTTGTGAAGCCTTTGTGCACATTGATATGGAAAATAGAAAGAAGCTGGATGCTAAGTCTACGAGGTGCACATTTATTGGCTATGGCTCTGTTGATTTTGGATTCAAGTTTTGGAATATAGAAACTAACAAAATAATTAGGAGTCGTGATGTTGTTTTCAATGAAAAAGTGATGTATAGTGATCAACTCAAGAAGCTGAATCAATCTGGGCAGAGCAATGGAGAATTGGATGAGGTGACGGTCCAAAATGAGCTCGTGGGAAAAATTAATCACAGACAAGAAAACACAGAGACTGATGTCGGTCAGGCAGGAACTGACGTCAGTGAGGCAGAATCGACATCGGCCAGTAATAGGCCTGAAAGTGACTGAGCTTGGTCACTGTGAGAGAATTTGCTCGGACAACGTGTTGTGAATGAGTCTCAGACGCCCATCAAGAGGTCAGAAAGGGTAAGTAAACCTCCAATTTGATATTCCCCTTCATTATTCTATTTATTACTTAGTGATGGTGGAGAACAAGAGAGTTTTGATGAAGCAATACAGGTGAAATCCAAGAATCAGTGGGAGCTAGGCATGAATGAGGAGATTTATTCCTTGAAAGAGAACCAAACATGGGATTTGGTTGAGTTGCCAACGAAAAAGAAGACACTGAAGAACATATGGATCTATAGATTGAAGGAAGGTGAGAATGGACAAATGAGATATAAGGCCAGGTTGGTAGTGAAAGGATTTGCACAAAAACCAGGTATTGATTTTGGTGAGATTTTTTCTCCTGTTGTTAAAATGACTTCTATACGGACTGTATTGTCTTTAGTTGCTATTGAGAATTTGCATCTTGAGCAGCTTGATGTCAAGACAACATTTCTTCATGGATATTTGGATGAAGAAATATATATGGATCGGCCGGAAGGATTTGAGGTCAAAGGTAAGGAGAAGTTAGTGTGCAGATTGAAGAAAAGCTTGTATGGCCTCAAGCAAGCTCCTAGACAGTGGTATTTGAGATTTAACAGGTTTATGACTGAGCATGGCTATAGTAGGTGTCAATCTAACCATTGTGTGTATTTTAAGAGATTGGATAATGGTAGATATATTATTCTGTTGTTGTATGTAGATGATATACTGGTTGCAGGATCACACATGCAGGATATCTCTGAGCTTAAGGTGAAATTAGCTCACACATTTGCCATGAAGGATTTGGGAGCAGCAAAGAAAATCATTGGCATGAGCATTAAGAGAGACAGGAAAAATCACAGGTTGATTTTGTCTCAAGAGGATTATGTGAACAAGGTGTTGAAATGGTTCAATATGCAAGATGTAAAACCGGTAAGTACACCTTTGGCTGGACATTTTAGGTTGAGTAAAGAACAATGTCCTAATTCACATGATGAGGTAGACTACATGAGTAGAGTTCCATATGCTTCTGCAATAGGGAGCTTAATGTATGTAATGGTGTGTACTAGACTGGATATTGCCCAGGCAGTGAGAGTTGTAAGTAAGTATATGGCCAATGCAGGGAAGGAACACTGGAAAGTAGTTTAGTGGATTCTTAGATATCTGAGAGGGACCAGTAGTAGGCATTTGTGCTATGGAAGTTCAGATACTTCTCTACATGGTTATGTAGATTCAGATATGACAGGTGATTTGGATGGCAGAAGGAGCACCATAGGATATGTTTTCACTGTTGGTGGAATGGCGGTTAGCTGGATATCAAAGTTGCAGAAGGTTGTTGCCTTGTCAACTACAGAAGCAGAATATATTGTAGTCACAGAGACTAGCAAAGAGATGATATGGATGACACGGTTCATGGAAGAGCTAGGAAAGGAGCAAGAGAGTTGCAGATTATACAGTGATAGTCAGAGTGTAATTCATTTGGCTAAGAATTCAGCCTTTCATTTAAGAATAAAGCATATACAGCTTAGGTACCACTTCATTAGATAGGTATTGGAGGATGGTGAGTTGAAGCTGGAGAAAATCCATACAGATAAGAACCCTGCTGATATGCTAACAAAGCCAGTAACAAAGGAGAAGTTGAATCTTCATTCAACTTTTATAGGTCTTCATGATTGAGTTTCGAGATGGAGGAGCTAGAAGATGTTGCTGTACAGGTACTGGTGTAGCTATTTATCTCCAAGTGGGAGATTGTTAAGGTGTGGAGCTAAAAGCTTCACCAAATGAGCGTGTTTGCAAGTTGTAGGATTTACACGGTCATCGGTGTCGGTCAGGATCGATCGACGTTAGTCAGGAGTCGACTAGGAGATGTCATCATCAGTTATGTTTGGCCGACGTCGGTCAGGTATAGACAGGCAGGGACCGACGTCGGTCACCTGTGCATCCAAAATGCTATTTCTGTGGATAGAACATAATGTTTACATGGTAGGATTAAGTGTTAGTCTTAAGTTCACATCTCTATTTTAAGTAAGACTATTTTGAGCCCTTGATTAGGAGGTGCATCTATTGGTTGTAATTGCATTGCTCATGATCCATAATTCTATATAATAGGATAATTCTTCATAGCTTATTGTAGTGTTGAATTGAACAGTATAGAATTGTATAGGTGTATCGATCCAGGTTGTTGGAATTGATTGTAATTGAGAGAGAGAGCTCTTGAGGGAAAGAGATCTAGGAAGAGATCTGTACATCTGAGAGAGGTGTGGAAGAAAAGAAGTTTCTTCAATTGTATTCCTTCTGTAAAGAGTTTAATACAAGTTTTTAGGGTGGTTTCTTGTATCTCTTATTCTTTGCTATTTTCTGATTCTAGTTACTTATCATTCTGGTTAATTTCACATTTATTGCTTTCACATTGTAATCAACATTGTTGGTTGATCCCCAACATAATGAAACAAACCTTTTTCCATTTATTAAAAAACAATACTTCAACAATGACATTTAAATTTTGAATTTTTCTTTTTTTTAGATAGTCAATTTTTCAACTATACTTCTGAGATGAGTCAAAACCCCTTGGATCGGTTATGACATGTTCAATTTTGATCATTGGACGTGGGACATTTTGATATTTTTAGGATTTATATTTTGGTGGAAGGAGTGTTAAGGCTATAAAATAATATTATTCATATTAGTTGGATTACAATTATTTTGATGATAGTTAAATTTTTCATTTTATTTAACCTTTTTTCCTTTCTAAATTTATGAAAAAAAAGAAAAAAAAGATATATACATATAGTTTAAAAAAATTGATTATATATTTTTGATAGTAAGTTAAATAGGGTTTTTAAAAGGACCTAAACTCTTGTATAAATTCATAGAGAGAAAATACATTGATACCAAAATAGCTGAAACAAGGAGAAAAACAAGCAAGGGAGCTTAAAAGGTAAAATATTATCGAATGATAGGAAATGTTGTCAAAAGATAGGAAACTGAAAGCCCATAGACAACATACAACTGAGAGACAATAATTTAAAAAATATGAAAAATTGAAATTGTTAAGAATCATTGTTACCTCCCATTATTCTTGTAAGAACTTTATGTGTTCCTCAATATATTTGTTGTTATGATCCTTGGTCTCTTTAATTAAAATCTCCTTTAACTTGAAGTTTATCACTCTTTATAATTTCAGAGTAACCCTCCTCTTTTCCTATTATACGCTCCTTAAGCATTGAAATACTTGTAACACAATTCTTGATTGTTGTAGATACTAAAATCTAATTTTTTTTGACATATTATTCATATACACTTGACAAATACCAATCATGGGTTAACCTTTCAGTTATGACCTTTTTGATGTCAAAAGGCTCACGTTCACCATCTCATTGTGCCTAATTTTTTATCCTATAGTCAAAACCTAAACTTTTTGATAACACATACTACCTATATCCCACAATATGCATAAAACATGATTTCCATCTTATATAGGTAGTTATAGATCCTGAACAAAAATTTACCTTATAGGACACTAACATCCAAATTAGGACATTAGCATTGACACTAGTGTCCCTTCCTTTCAAATGATCAAATTGGAAATCTCGTAATATGTACGGGTCAACCTAATTGTCTTATTTAACCCTCCCATGAGATTATTTAAAAAGGGGTGGTATAAATACAAATCAAAATTCATTCATTATGAATAAAGCAAGCACCTCTCAAGCTCACACTACCCTATTGAAAACCATTTGCACAATAGAGTTATATTGCCCTATTCTTCCCTATTTTCAAATCAGTCATAGGAGGAGTCTTATTATAGGTATAAGTCATTCAAAGAGTAACCCATGATCAAAATTTTTCAAGTTATAGGCTAAATCACTAGATTCACTCACATATAACATATTGCAAAATTATTCACACACAAGCCCGCACAAGGGGAGAACTTCATTAGTCTGATGCCCTCTTCGAAGTATATGGATATTTAGGGAAAAATCATTTAAATATGGATCTTTGAGGTCAACTCTACTTCAATTGATCCCACTAACCCTTATTTTTCAAGGTGACATGATAAAATTGGAGGACCTAGAGTTATGATAAATATAACAAGTTTAAAAACCTATGTGCATGATCTAAATTGATAACTTGCAAGGTGACATTGAACACTAACAAGTGTAATTGGCTATTCTAGAAAATATTTGTATTATGAGCCAAACATGTTGTCCAAAATTTTGATGCTTGATAAATTTAGGAAACCCCTTTATATTTTTATCATAGGTTGAATTCAAGGAAAAAAACCTAGAAAAGATAATTTAAAAGATTGAGACAATTTTTGTTAACTATCAAAGTTAGACACCTACTCCACAAATTTCAAATTTTGATGACTACAAAGCATATGTTGGGATTTGATGGTTACTTAATAATTGTCAAATTCTAATAACTGTAATATAGTCCTCATAGTCAGATCTGACCCTCATTAATGAGGGTGATTCCCTGCATGTGCGAGGGTCTTTATACCCCCACTATTTAGTGGAATCTCCCTTTTCATTTTAGAATTTAATTTTAGATCTATAATCCTTTTTTATTCCAATATTAATCTTTTTTACTTGGTGATTATGGTTGATTATTCACTGTGTTTTTGTGTTCTTATCATGATAAGAGTACTTAGGGTTTTTGAGTCATCCACATCCATAAATCTATGGTTAGATCTATCAATTCACTTGACACCCCTTTAGATTCACTGCCTATTATAGACTCATCTTCTTTGACCTCAAATATTTACTCTTGCTTGGTAGCATTTCAACCTTGATTCTAGAGTTACTTGATTACTCGATAGCCTTTTGACCTTGATTTCAGAGTTACTTAACAACCCTTCAACCTCGATGCCAAAGTTTTTTGAGTATATGATATCCCTTCAACCCTAAAGTCAGAGTTTCCAGACTATTCAACAACCCTTTAATCCTAACACTAGAGTTTTATGATTACTCGACAACCATCCATCTATGTGACACATAACAAATCTCTAGAACACCCAAGAATAAATGTGAAAAAGAGGAGGTAGCTAAGACAAAGTTACAATTCCAAGGGGTTACTCTTCCTTCAAAAATTGATTCTAACATAGACTAGACCACAAATACATAACTAAGGCATGTTAATACGGGTGAATCTTGGAATAGAGTGAATGCATGTTTAAAAAATTACTTGACACAAAGCATTTATGATAGTGGGTTACCTTAGGCTGTCACTTTTCTAACTTCTATATAGTGTCTAGAGATGGTCATGATGATAACAAGTCACTATAATAGAGAAATCAGAGACATTAAAACCCTTAGGGAGAGATCATATTGTGACTTGGGGGGGATTATATTGAGAAAATGTTGTCTATTCTAGACCATGAAGCCTTCATGGAAATTAATCCAAAAGCAACTCAACAGTTTCAAACATGGTTGATTATGTCAGATATTTAAACAAGCATTGGCTTGTTATATTTAAAGCATCCATAGCTAGAGTCCATAAGGTGATTTCCAATCATGAGTTGAAATTGGAAATTTATGATATTATCACTCTCCTCTAAATAATGGTAAGAAATCCCATACTAAGGGATTACTAGGAGTGGATGTTCCAATACATCCAAATCAAACATGATAACAAGTAATACATCAACTGGGCTGAGTTGATCAATGACTCAATTCACAAGAAATTATGTATGGTGGTTAACACTCATAAATTTTATATGATGTCATACCTATTTTATGTAGTTATATGAAGGTAATTCTATAAAGGGTTGACCATAGTAGGCCTGATGTCTACCTTTCACATATATGAGTACTACCCCCAATTGACACTAAAGGAGAATGCCAAATAATTATGTAGAGTAAATGATGTTTTCCTCCACTTTATCATTTAGATGTTTTATAAGGATCCATACAATCAACACTTATTAATTTCTACCACCATAGAGAGCCAAATGGGGTGGGTGGTTTATACAATTCCCAAATTCTCCTACATTAGGGTTTACAGGTGTGAGTCTACTCCCTATATGCTCCCTTAGTATATGAACAATAAATTGTCTTTTATGGAGTTAATATAATAGTGAATGGAGGCTCATAAGTTTTTGGTCACCAAACATAAGTCTATTTTGGCCCATTTTCCAATATCCATTGGTAGGTACACTTGTTCCACACTACAAAAAGCAAAATCTATTAAAGCAAATATGGCACATGTCACTCTTTTTGCCTTTCACTATAGGCCCTTATTTGATGTTAGGTGGAAAATTAAGAATATTTTAAGTTCAAAATATAGACACATTTCTTATTATGAGTATTTTTTGATGGACTACAATGATGAAAGAGAGGTCAAGCTTCTCAACTACACTCATTTAACATTAATTCAAGTAATCGAGTTCAACATAGTTGATCTTCCAAAAGACAGAATTTGAATATGATGGTGAAGTGGTAGACAAAAACTACTTCCAACAAGGCATCAAAATGACACATCTTCTTAGAGTGGATTGGAGCCAACCTAAATTGACATCTCTATAATATTAGACATGAGGAGTCCCTAAGAGGACCCTTGCATGGCTTGAAAATAAAGGGGTAAATGTATAGAACATCAGACTTCCTCCACCTTTGAGATCTACATATATATCTCCACCAAAGCCAAAAAAGTAGGAATAATGTAAGGATCAAATGACATCTTCTAGTGCTACCATAGATACTATTACTATTAAAGAGGTAGAGGCAGAAGAACGTCCACCTCAACTAAAAAAGAGGCCTATAAATTTCAAGATCAAGAAGTTTCCCAATGGTAAAGGGACACTTGGGATATCAACAATTTTGAGTGAGCCTTTAGAAAGAGTAATCCATTCATAGGGTTTGATAAAAAATACAACATTGTAATTTTTAATGTTATATCCCTCTTTTGTGATCCATGAGGCTCTTCCTTCAAAGGTAATAGATCATACTCTTTCCAAAAATTTGATCAAAGTCCCTCCTCAAGTTGCATCAAAGGAGATGACTAAGGCCCTCACAAAGAAAGAGGATAATTTTCAATAGGCAGAGGAAATTTTCCTTGACATGGTGGATCTCCCCCCTGTCATCCTAGAAAAGAAGCTAAAAATGCAAAAAGTGTTGGAATATGAAGAAGCACAACCACCTTCTCAAGTTGAACTAGAAGTTGAGCTTGCCATGGGTAAAACTTTAGTGATTCCACCTATGGTAGAGAAGATTCATGTTAAAAATGAGTCTTAATAATTATAATAATAACCTATGATAGAGGCACCTCAATGGTTAAATGAGGTTATGAGCAAGAAGAATAATATAGTCCCACCATTGGCAGTTGATTTCAGTACCCTCACTACACCAACCCATCAGACCTCTAATAAACCCAAGACAGTTTCTCGTATCATTAGTGATGAATAAGGGGGAAGGTATGTTGAGGTTGTGATTCCTATCCCAAATAAATCTAGGGATGAAATCACAATCAATGATTACCAAATATCATAGGTTCATCTCATAAAGTATACTCATGAGGGGATAAAAGAGGTTGTGCAGATGGCTATTGGGTCCTTGAACATGAAATATTATTAAGACAAGTTACAAAGGATTAATTTAAAGAGAGAGTAGATTAGTTCATGTTAGTGATCTAGAAAGTAGTGAGCCTAGTTCAGCCTTAGTTCTAACATTACACACCAGATGCAAGGATTCTAAAAATAACTATAAATTTTGGGAACATGGGGAGAACCACTGAGGAATGGTCAGAGAAGCTCCTTGAGCAAGGAAATAAATTAATAACCTCAACTATTGAAGTCTATACTTCAATTAATGAAGAATTAAAATATGTTTTCAAGAATGAGGTTGTTTACAAAGAAGAGATTGACAAACTAAAACATTAATTGCCTAGGTTTGAAGCCCTTGATAGAGTAGATGAGGATATTTTAGTCAGTGAAGGGGTCATAACATAATAAGATCAAAGAGATAAATTTGGATTTTAGGGTTTAACAAAATTATGGATCGCGACAATAGAATAATCTTTGTTCAAGTTTAAATAATCATGATCCTTGGAGACTAATCCTGCATGCAATATTGAGGAAATGATTGAGAAGCTTCCATGTTCATTCCTCAAAGAAGGAGGAAAGGTTATTCCTATTGAAGATATACAAGAAGAATTTAAATAATTGATTTGATGAGAAACTGATTCGTCTTTAGTGTTTGACTTTAAATCGATCCAAAATTTCATACATGATCAAAACTCTTTTGATAGACTAGGCAAAGATTTGAAGGCATTTCAAATAATTCTTTAGTAAATTATAAATCTTCAAGTAGAGGCTAAAATTACATATCAACACTCTGAGGGATCATATCATGGGAAGGTTGAAAGGATACTATAGAAGTTCGAAGAGTATGAGAAGTATCAATAATCAAGGCAAAAGGAAGTCTTCACAATTGATGATGAGCAAGAGGAAGAGAAAATGCCATCAGAGACACATTGATTTGTAGCTTAGGGGTGCATTTTGGTGTGACCTTCAAAGGTTAAAGTTTACATTTTAGTTCAAAGGTTTTTTACAGTTTTGCATGTAGTTTGAATAAGTCAATGTGCACCTTGAAATGTGAAATCATTCCTATTTTTAAGAATTATTTCCAAAGTCTTATGGATTGTATTTATAATAAATATAAGGCTTGCATGCCTCTTTAGAGGTTGTCAGTTTTGTAATATTTTTCAAGGAAAGAAATTTTGGAAAGAATAAAAAAATAAAGAACTTGATGTTTTTTTAGATATCAATAAAACTAAGTTGTTGCAGGGCTTTGTGTTTGTTCGTAGTTGTGAATGAATGCTCTTATGTTCGTTTATTAATGTTATTGATCTCTTTACTCTCTTCTTACTAGAATGTCTTAGTTGATGGTAAATTTATTTTAAGTTACTGAATGTGATATTTAGGTGAAATATGTGTTTGCTCACTTATTCACGTTATTTATTTTTCCTCTCAGTTAAATTTTTATATTCTCTTATCATATTTCCTTTATTTATACATGCAACACCCCCAATGAATTTAGTAGGTGTTTTTATAAATGTTCTAGGTTTGTGTTTGTGTTTTTTTGGTAATAAAGGTAGCTTTTCCTAGTAAAAGAAGAGGGAATTTGTCCCATTATATTATTGACTGTGGCACATGTGTTGAAGTGTTTAACAATTTTTAAAACCAATAGTTTTTGGTGTCCACAATGGGGCATGTTTTCTGCTTTTCCATCCAACCCAGGAATATTCAAAATATTGACTTGCTCTTTAATTTTGGTTGAAATATATTTTACCAGAGCTATTAAAGCTAAAGGAATCTCTAATCCCTTCTTTAACCTAAAACAATGACTTAGTTTTCAATTGAATTTTGAAAAGAAAAGAAGAGTTTGTGAGTTTACCTACAAGTCCAAAAGTTATAAACCACAACAAGGAGGTACCTTGGTGAGTCAAGTGCTCATTCTTTTTGGAACTATTATAACTCAAGAAGTAGTTTTTTGAGAATATGAAGATGTAACTGTAAGATTATTTGTGAAAACCCTTACATATGGAAATGCTGCTTGGTTTTCTCATCTTGATGCAGGTTCCATTACTAATGAGAATACTATGAAGACTAAGTTTGAGGGTCATTTCAAACTAGTTGAGGATGCACATGCACAACTCAGTCAATTAACTCAAATGAACAAAGAGGCTCATGAACCCATGTGTGAGTTTGTCTCCAAGTTTAAGAGGTTATTGAATAAAATTTCTTAAGCATCCAAACCCATAAAAGAAAACCAAAAATGTTTCTTTATCAACACTCAACTACCAGAAGTTGGTTTTCTCTTGAGGAGAAACATATTACATGATCTAGAGTAAACACAAGGGTTTGATACGTAAGATAAAGATGGCATGGTTATGGATGGGAAGTTATGAAGGGATTATTTAAAATATCGGGGCCAAGCTTCAATTCATGAGTCCATCGAGTAGTTGATTTAAAAATTGGCAAATGATATTGTTGCTTTAAATAAGTGGTTACCTCAAAGTTAATTATCATCATCACAACATGAGGTCTATAAAAGGAATTATGCACCCAATAATTATTGGATAATATCACTAGCTCCTCAACCAAATTTGGTTATTGAGGCTTCTCTAGTAAATGTAGTTTTATAAATAGACGAGGTCTATGTTTATGATGAAGATGAACTTGAAACATAAGAACTAAGTTTTCAGGAGTATGAAAATGAAGAACCCAATGGAGACTCTAGCAATGCTTTGCTAGAATATGAGTGTGAAGATGATGACTATGAAGATGTAGTTGAAGATATGAATGGTCAATCCTATGTAGTGTTTACAAGATCTCAAAGTTTGAATGAAAATGCAAAAAAGAAGCACGAGGTTGACAAGGTGAACCAAAATGATAAAATTTTGAGTAAGGATTCTCTTAAGGTGTCCCATACACCTAAAATCCTTCCTAGAGGATCTCCTCTACCACCTCATATGGAAACAAAATATCCAATAGCCAAAATAATCCTTTCATCTCACCCTTAGATTTTGAAAAGTCAAAAGACTAGTGTAAATTTGAAAAATAATGTGGACTTAAAATTTGCTAGCCTTGATTCCATATTTTCTTTGCACATTCCCTCATTTGACATATTAGACCATGTTAGTAAATCAAGATTCAAATGTCTTGAGCTAAATATTTGAGTTCAAATCCTAATAAAATGAATTAGATTTATTTTTTCATCAACGGAGGCCTAGGTAATGCATATAAATGTAACTCCAAAGGGATCCTGGCTAGACCCTAAAATGTGAATCCTTAAACTTTTGCCATGTCCACATCTACTTCTCCTTCTAGTAAGCAAGAGCCATTCTACATATCTAATTTCTCAAAAATTTACTGATCCAGAGGTCAATTTGGAAAAGATTTCAAAGTAGATTGAAACCTACACCATTGCATAGGGCCCATTGAGACCTTTCCAATAGAATGTAGAACATGGAAAACATAGCTCATATGCTCCTTGTACAACTAGTCATATTCCCAATCAAACTAGTCAAAGTAGGTCAAACTACATAAAATGACTATTATGGAACAATTTGAAAATAGTTCCACTGTAAATAGCTCATCATGAGTTTTTTGGCATAATTTATGGTTCATGAAATGGAGTCTATATGCGAAATATATTGTCAGTCAAAGTTATGGTCAAACTTGGTCAACAAGATGACATGGTAAAAATGTGGACAAGTAAGAACATGACATGTGGCAGTTAGTTCGTGTGAGAAAATAGTGGGTTTTAATAATTTATCTTTGACAAGAGAATATAGTCATCTTCGATAGGCGTAATGTAACAAGGCAAAAAAAATTGGGGTTTGAACGGAACATCCAGTTAGACGTTGACAAGTGGTGAGTGGTCAACAAGTGGCGAGTGGAGATTGGACCACATGGTGGATCCTCAAGCTACCACATTTCTTACCACTAAATATTTTCCATGATCCAATTTTATTTAATTCCTGAATGTTCCAAACAAACTATTTAACTTACCATTTCCACGTGACCCATCCATGTCACCATATACCTTCCACGTGACATCCATAAACATTCACATTCCATCCATGTGATCCCACTCAATATCCATGTGAAGCCCTAAACACCATCACATACTTTCTAATTCCCACAAAATTATCACATGCCACCACAATCCTCACCAAAGCCCATCGAGATACAAGTTTATGCTGAACACTAGGCAATAGAGACCACAAACTCCATGGTATTTAAATATCCGTTATGTTGTTGGAAACCAAAAACTATGCCAAGAGTTTCGAACCCAAAGATTTCATTGGAAACAAAAAATATGCCAAGAGTTTTGAACCCATGACCTACCATGTAAAAAGGATAAGGCTCAACCGCACCATCTATGGGTTTGAATGGGTATATAAAGCCACAAAATTATATTTAAACAACAACAAATGGATTCCTCAGTCAAGGCATAAGGACCCACTTCTTCTCTTCCTCCGATTCAAGGTATCTAGTGGCATTTTCAGCTCTCGGTGTAAACTAGAGATTTGTTCTAATTTTTGAGCCGGTTCCAACCATATACTAAATGTCAAGGTTTGATTCTATTTGATGCTGATTTTGATGATTAGAAGTGAGATTTTTGAGAAGAAGACATCTAGAGGTGTTTTTTAGGAAGGTGGAGAATCTATTCGTGGGTTTATTGAGATTATTCAAACGTCCGTAAAACATGAATTCATTATTATTCTATAAAGGTTGCCTTGTACTTACAAACATTTTATAATGAATTAGTTTAACTAATTTATGAACTTGAAGATGTAGGCATTGCCAAACTCTGTCATCAACTCTTGTGCAGTGTGGTGTGTATTTTCTTACATTGCCTTTACTTAAGTTGATTGTTTTATGAAATTAATATCAGTGTATTTAATAATTGCTTACAAAGTATTCATCATAAACATTTGGCACAAAAATAATTGCTAGTTTATGGTTCATTTTTGGTATCAGAATGGTTCTTACCTTTTGTGGCTATTGGGACCATCTTAGCCATGGATTTGTATATGTGGATGCAATTGACCATGATACTACTAGTATTGGGCTCAATGATACAAACGATTATGTCACATAGATGGGAGTAGGTACAAAGGATAACGAAACTAAACACCATGGTGGTGAACATGAGTGACCATTTACACACTCAAGATCATCAAATCATTGAACTCTAAAAAAAAGTTGACTCTCTTTTTGATCAATTAGAAGAAGAATCAGGATGGAAAAAACATCATCTAGATGATCTTAGTACTTTAGCTAGTCCAATATGCTGTCATTACTTAAGACATGGACATGTGGTAGAACATTGTGGGTTACAACATCCCGAGCATGCACTATAGTGTTTTGAGTAGAGGATCATGTACAGAGGAAAGACTCGTGCTATTCCAAGTACCAATTAGCATTTAGGATCCCTAGTTTGATAGAGGACACCATTTGGACCTCTAGATATTATCTTATGATCTATGAGAGTCTCCAAGTGGAGTATTCTAGTTGTTGTAGAAGGTTGTGTCATTACACTTGTTTTTTATGGGGACATAAGAATAAGTTATGTGATCACTGACATAGTTTGTTGATTGGGCTTACCAACAATGTTATTGCCACATGTTAAAATAGTTGGCACGTACAATGGCATTATCTGAGGTATGGTAATATGTTGTTGCACATTGTGATTTATAATTGGGAGACATTTCTCAGACACGGTGACTCTCGATATCATCCCATTGGAGATGAATGAGATGGTTGTAGGAAATTTATATCTCTTCTCTCGATAAGCATCATTCAAAGATGATAACATCGAGCTTCACTTTTATCACACTTAGATTGTGCAATTCAAGATGAAGCATGTCTCTAGACTCAGTCATGACTAATCTAGCAAGACATTAGACTCGTATGTACTAAGAGAGCATCTGGAACTGAAAAATAAGTTGCATGATGATTCATAAAGTGTCTACTAAAGGAGCCAGGCCCACACTAGGATCCTATAGTTGGTAAGGAATCTTTGGTGTATTTTGGGTTATCTATTTGTATATAGTTATAAAACTAGCATAAATAAAGTGCTAGTTAGATGTATGAATAAGACCCATATGGGTAATATTGTTACATACATCATGCATAGTTGTAAAAAGGCACATAGGGCACTATTTGTATCTATATATACATGAATTATATAATTTCAATTTTTTATGTTATGGAAGTCACCTATAGAGAAATATTGAGTGACAAGTTTATCATACTCAATTTATCTTCTCACATTTTTAGGTAGACATTTTCTATTAACAATAGCATATTCAGATTAGGGTATGCTTGTTTTTGTAAGTGTTATTCTACAAAGAATAGTTAAGCAAACCTCAGAAGCACTCAATCCATACGTACTTTTTGTAAGGCCATGCAACAAAAGAAGACATTGATAGATGTGCTAAGAGAACATGAGACTAGTTCTATGTAGAGGCTCTTGTGAAGCTATGCAATAGAGGAAGTCATCATATTCTAGTTCTATGTAAAGGCTATTGATGGTTGTACAATAGTAGAGGATTTGTAGAAGAGGTGATCAATCAGTTGTTTCAAGCATTGTAGGCATAGTTGCGGAATTTGAATAGACTGATAAAGACCCATCAAAATTCTTTAGAACTGACTGGCATTTTAGAGGATCAATATAGATTTTAGTTGTAGAGTAGCAGTTTTGGAGACCATAAAGTCCACTGCAGAGATCTTTATGAGACAATATGAAGTACCGGATCTTATACCAGCTTTTGGTGGACCAAAAGCCTTTTCAGTGGGGAGGATTGATTCAAAGGTCAATTTGGAAAAGGTTCCAAAGTAGACCAAAACTTGCACCATTACATAGGGCCCGTTGAAACCTTTCCAACTGTATGTGGGATGTGGAACACAAAGCTCATATGCTCCTTTTGCAACTGGTCAATGTCTCAATCAAACTGGTCAAAGTAGGTTAAAGTTGATCAAACTATATAAAATGACCATTATGGAGCAATTTAAAAATATTTACAATGTAAAGATCTCATCATGATTTTTTTGGCATAATTTATGGTTTATGAAATAGAGTTTGTATGCGAAAGATACGACCAGTCAAAGTTGTGGTGAAACTTGCTCAATAAGATGACATGGCAAAAATGTGGACCAGTAAGAACATGACATGGGGTAGTTAGTTCAGGCGAGAAAATAGTGGGTTTGAATAATTTGTCTTTAATAAATGAATAAAGTTATCTTTGATAGGCGTAATGTAACAGGGCAAAAAAAATTAGGGTTTGAACAGAACATCCATTTAGACGTCGACAAGTGGTCAGTGGAGATTGGCCCATGTGGTGGCTCCTCAAGCCACCACATGGATTGCCATTAACCAAATATTTTTGATGGTCCAATTTTAATTAATTCTTCAATGTTCCAAACAATCCATTTAACTTACCATTTCCACATGACCCATCCATGTCACCACATACCTTCCACATGACATCCACAAACATTCATGTTCCATCCACGTGATGCCACTCAATATCGACGTGAAGCCCCAAACACCACCATATGCTTTCTAATTCCCATAAAATTATCACATGCCACCACAATCCTCACCAAATCCCACCAAAATACAAGTTTATGCCAAACACTAGGCAATGGAGACCACGAACTCCATGGTATTTAAATATTCGTTATGCCACCCACTTACTAATACGGGACTAATGATTTCATTGGAAACCAAAAACTATGCCAAGAGTTTTGAACCCATGACCTACTGTGTAAAAAATATAAGGCTCAACCATACCATCTACGGGTTTGAATGGCTATATAAAGCCACAAAATTATATTTAAACAATGAATGGAGTCCTCAGTCAAGGCATAAAGAGGTACTTCTACTCTTCCTCCGATTCGAGGCATCTAGAGGCATTTTCAGCTCTTAGTGTAAACTAGAGATTTGTTCTAATTTCTGAGTTGGTTCCAGTTTCTAAGTTGGTTCCAACCATATGCTGAATGTCAAGGTTTGATTCTATTTGACACTAATTTTGATGACTAGAAGTGAGATTTTTGAGTAGAAGACATCCAAAGGTGTTTTTCGGTAAGGGGGAGAATCTGTTCGTGGGTTTACCAAGATTCTTTGAAGGTCCATAAAACATGAATTCATTATTGTTCTAAAAGGGTTGCCTTGTACTTGTAGACATTTTATAATGAATTGGTTCAGCTAACTTGTGAACCTGAAGATGTAGGCATTACTTAGCTCTGTAATCAACTCTTGTGAAGTGTGGTGTGTATTTTCTTGCATTGTGTTTACTTAAGTTGATTATTTTACGGAATTAATATTGATGTATTTAATAATTTCCTATAAAGTGTTCATTGTAAACATTTTAGCATGAAAATAATTGCTAGTTTATAGATCAATTGCAATTTAAGTAATTGCATTATTGATAGTGAAGCTTTAGACAACATCATACTAGCCAAGGTCGCTCATGATCTAGGTCTTACCTATATAAAGACTTTTGGCCATTGTTTCTCCATGGATACAAAACAAGTCCCATTAGTTGGTTAGATCAAGGATGTGCAAGTTACTCTAACTTTCTTCCTTCATGAAAGAATTACAATGACAATCCTCATGGTAGACATTCGATCCACATACAATATGTTATTAGGAAGAATTTTTTACAAGGTGTTGGGTGGTGAAATTCAAAAGGGATTATCTCATGCCACTTTTTCGGTCAATGGTATAAAGTATAAGTTATAACCTAAATCAAAGGCTAAACTTACTATGTGTAAATATGAAGAGTCAAGGGCCGATATTCTTTATGAAGATTCAAGTTTGGGAAATTATATGATGATGTCCGAAATAAAACTAGATATGCCAAAATTAGTGGAGAGTAATTCTAATGATGTTTGGCTTTTTGAATTTGATGGAAGTTATTCATAAATTGGTACTAGAGTAGGTGTCATTTTTGTTTCAACAAATAAGGACGTTTTTCCTTTTTCCTTTAAGTTGCATTTTGAGTGTACTAATAACACTGTAGAATATAAAGACTTGCTTCATGGATTGCATACAACTGAAGAAATGGGAATCTAGAACCTAAAGGCACAAGGAGATGTTAAGCTTATCGTGAGATAGGTTAGAAATCAATATTAGGTGAAGAATGACCTCTTAAGGCATTGCAAGAATAGAGTTTGGGATTAGATTGAGGCATTTAACAATTTTTCATTTATGTTTGTTCCTAAATAAGATAATGCCAAAACTAATATAATTACCATTTCAGAATCACTTATGTTTCCTCCCCCTAAAATTGAGCAATATAAATACACCATTGAGATCACGTCTAGGTTGAGCATCCCTGATAATACAGACCATTAACAGGTTTTATATAGTGATGAACACATAATTTCCTTCTAATAAAAGGTAGACAACTTCAAGACTATGTAATTCAAGGGTATTACTTATACTTAAAAGGGATCACATGCACACCAAGATGAGAAGTAGGACCATGACACCTTTTACACCAAAGTAGGCAAAGGATCTGAGAATCTGAATACTAGTGAACATGAAAAGATAATTGAGCTAAAGGGCAATATAATTATGAAATGTTTGGTTTCACTTGAGTCCCTATTTGACAAACATGATTGTAATGTCCTAAAAATTAACCCACAATAAAAATCACAATAGTCAAACTCCACTTTTAACAATTGTGTAACAATCAAGAAAGAATAACAACGCAATCAACAATGAGTTCAAGAACTCAATGAACACAAGGAAAATAAAATGCAGTCAACCATTACAAGGGTGAAAAATCATAACAATGCATGGACAATACACTTTGTTTTAAGCATTCATATTAACGGATTAATTATCATAATTAATTATTGATAATCAATGATTTTAAATTAATTCAGTCAACCTTCATAAATAGGAAAGTCACCATTCTTGAGAAAGACACAATGTTTGATGGAGAGGTTATGACATATCTATATTCATTACTTGAAGTGGGAAAAAGGCATTCATTACAATTATGTATTAAATATATAAATTATATAAGCAATTGATTTACAATGGATTTTAAGGATGTAACCCCTTAATTGCATAGCCAAAATACAAGGATGAAAATCCTTGTTATCAAACCCAATGATGAAACCCCTTGTGGTGTAATTTTGTAATATTCAAAATTCGTATTCAGAGATAAAAAATTAATCTAATTTGACTTTATTATTATTTTATAAAAAAATATTTTAAAAAGGAATTTTTTGAAAACCAAATTAATGTAATTTATTCTGATTTGGAATATTACAGTGGTATCAGAGCTATTTTTTGTTGCTAGCCTGTGAACCATGGGGTCAATACATAAGAGAATTATGGACAGTTTCTAGTCGTATAATGTCTTTTCAGTAGATATTCAAAAATAAATCTCCTTTTTAGCCTTTTTGGAGTTGAAAGAGTCATGGAATGGAAATACACAGTATGAGGAAGATGAGTTCATGAATCATTGTTATGGCAGCTTAGAATATGAAGAGAAATTCAAATTTTAAGAGGTCTTATAAGAAATAAACTATGATGAATATCATTTAAATTATGGACAAAAAATAGAATTATAGGAAACCACTATGATTTCGTAAAGTGGAAAATCCTTGGAGACTCTAGGTGCTTCACTCTCAAAAGATGAAGAGAATACCCTTTCTCTTGGAAAGAAATCAGGGGAAACCTGTGACAAGTTTCCTAACAAAGAGGCTGACAAGGAGTTACCTCTAAAAAAACCAAATGATGCTAGTTATATTAAATCTAGAGACTCTGATAGTGTCAGGATAACCTCAAGAAAAAGAAACCTTGACACATGTAACATGGCACCAATAATTATAGATGAAATATAGATGAAATAAATGAATCAAAAGGCTTACCAAGAATACAAGTACCATGTCATTTTATTCTGATTCAGATATCCATATGCTTGGAAATAAGAATTTTGATGTTGGTCTTCTGACTACTTATATGAGATTGAGACCAGAAGTCTCTTGCCTTATTACGATAATATAAATTTTAAGGGCTATGCTCTTCAAAGGAGCAAACATTATCCATAACATTGAATGGGTTATATTTGATAAAGTACATTATGTAAATGATATTGAGCAAGTAATTTTTCAGAAGGAGGTTATTATAATGCTTTCAAGATATATTAATATCATAATTTTCCCTGTAATGGTACCAAATACACTAGAATTTGCATATTGGATTGGATGAACTCAAAAAAAAAAGTCACAAAAACAACTCATAGGTCTATGCCACTTGAACACTATTTGTACTACTCAGGGGAGCTTCGTAAACTTTTTGAGAGAGAAAAAGAAGATCCATTTAAAAATAGAAAGGAATGATAACATAATTACATGAAAGATCATCCATATGTGACAACAAAGGAAGCTATGGCTATCTATACCACTTTAGGGCAGTAGCTAGAATTAAGAAAGTTTTCTTCCATTCCTTTTCCACCTTTGTCATATAAGCATGATACTAAGCTATCAATACTATCACTTGAGTGGTTGAGTGAGTCTTACAGCATTACAATACCATTAAATTAGTGATATAAATAAGAGTTAGGTCTTTTTGAACAGACATATGACAATCCTCATAAGGCTTTATCATGTATTAAATGTCACCTGCTCAATCAACGATATTTCAAAAAGATGGGAATTATGTTTATGGACTTATATAGTTATCTGATTCTTGTTTATGAAATCAAACATTTAGAAAAAATTATAGATACATATATCAATCAGTATCTCTGGTGTATAGGTGAAAAACACCATTTCTATCCAAACATGAAGACGTAGTATCCAATAAAATTCTACTTTTGATATTTTTCATAGACTAAATCATGCACTGTTGTTGTTTTCTTATGTGTTGATAACAAACACATGAAAGTGTTTGGGAATATTATTAGACAAATCCTCATGTCATTGGGATTAACAACTAAAGTATAATTATAGGTTCACACTCTAGTAATAGTTTATTCACATCTGTTTGGTGAAGAATTAGAATTATTAAATGAACAATCATCAAGTTTCAACATCACCCTTTTCCATATAATATAAATAATAAGTCTTCCAACAAAGGAAATTAAAAAATATTATGTACATGATTGATGGGAAGAGGTAACGAAGGTTACAATTGCATTCAAACATGCTTTAATTATAAATCCAATGTCCTTGGTGTAGAACTGGGGGCACGAGTTTCAAAAGTGGTTTGGAGTGGAAAGAATCACTACCATAGTAGTACATGGAGGATTCTCAACAATTGAGGTAAAGGACCATTTCATTGATTTTAAAACTGGCAATGTGAATCCTCTCTTAATTACATCTTATGAACTATTTCCAAAACATTTTGATATAATAACATCTTTGCAACTTGACCTTCTTGTAGGAGATGAGGTACACAAACTTAAGAAATATGTATTTAATAAGACTATTGATGCCCTATTAGCTCTAAATTATCCTCTAAATTTTTTATGGATGGGGACTCCTATGCAAAATCATTTGAATGAATTTTATGCAAAGATTGATTTTTCAAATTCGAACCTTCTTGGTCCTATATCTACATTCAAATGATTAGACACTAAACCCATTGAACAAAGTTATGACCCCAATACAAGTATGAATGAAGATTATTTTGGGTAGGCAAGAACATTGGATTTATAAACAATGATATAATTTTATATTTTATGTCATAGTACCTCAATAAACAAGAAATATCTACCATAAAAAATAGAGTATATTCTTTTCTATATAATTTGACCATCTCAGATTTCACTATATTTAGAAATTTTAAAGTTTAAGGTTGTAATCTATGTGATACAATCAGCTAATACCTCTTTTAGCATTCTATAATTAATTTGTTTATTTTGGAAGCCGTGTAATCATCCTAAACTTGTGGATAATACTTTATTTCAAGAAATGAGTAGTAAGAAAGCTTCTAGTATTATAGAAGATTTAATAGATACAATTGGAAAAGGAAGATGGCACCAATAGAAATTGCAATATCTATTTGAACCCAGAGATAACAAATCATTAGGAAAACTTTAATGTCTAGCTTGATTGCTCTCTAGTGTTTTTCAATTATCCTTTGATAAAAAGGATAGGGTGGTCATAGTTTCTAATTTAACTCAGATTCTTGATATCATTCTGGGTCTATATGATAATCGGTGTGGGAAATGGATACATCTAGATGGAATAATAGTCACTTCTTCTAGGCAACAATTGGTTGATTATTTTATAGTATTCTTACTTTTATTTGACCTTGACTAGAATCCAACCATTGACGAGTTCAAATATGCAAACTATGGTGGGATTAACACAATTACAACCCAATCATGTGTTGTATATGATATTATATTATTGAATAGGAAGAAAGTAGTTCACACACAAGTTGTAATAGTTGGAGGACTAAATGCAAAAAATGAGAGACTCAAGTATGACAATGAGAAGTTGAGAAGAAATACAGATAAAGAAGAAATATAATCCTCATTTTTACTACAATTGCTTTTGGACAAGAAATTTGAGGAAGGGAAGTATTTAACATCCTCAAAATTCACCCACAATCAAATTCACATCATTTAAACTCCACTTATAATAATTGCATATTAGTTTATAAGGAATAACAATGTAATTAACAACTAGTTAAAGAACTCAACGAACACAAGGCAAACAAAATTTAGTTAGCCAAGACAAGGGAAACAAATCACAATAATGCATGGACAATACACTTTGGTTTAAACATTCCTATTAAAGGAGTAATTATCATCATTGATTATTCATAATCACTGATGTTAAATTAATTTAGCTAGCCTTCATTAAATGAATAGTCACCACTCTTGGGAAAGACATAACATTTGATGGAGAGGTTATGGAATATTTATATTCATTCATCTGAGTTGGAAAAGGGCATTCATTCTAATTATGTATTAAACATATAACTTTTATAAGCAGTTGCTTTACAATGGATTTTAAGGATGTAACCTCTTAATTATGTAACCTAGATACAAGGACAAAAATCCTTGTTATCAAACCCAAAGATGAAACCCCTTGTGAAATTTTGTAATATTCAAAATCCATATTTAGAGATAAACAATTAATCCAATTTTACTTTATTATTATTTTATAAAATTTTATTTTCAAAAGGAATTCTGAGAAAACTAAATTAATATAAAATATCTAGATTTGGAATATTACACATGATAGGTATTTTACTCATCTAAAATGTCATTTGAATGTAATGAGTGTCACTTGAGACCACCCTATCCTTAACTTAGCCCTAGACCTATCTTAGGGCATCTTTTGATCCTTTTCCAGCTTATGTGTGCACTCAACCCTTGACTAGATATACCAAAAACCACATTAGGCCATCTCTAGGCATTTAGGACCCTTTTTAATCCATTCCAGCCATTTGGACAATATCATGGATCTTGGGTATATAACGCATTTTCCTATTAGCAAAGTGGAAATGCTATTGAACTTCAACCTTCTTTACCCCTAACAAATATCTTTCTGCTTCCTAAAGCCTTTTTAAAGTCAGTCTAGACTCATTTCATGTCTTGACAAGCACCAAAACACTTTATAAAGAACAATCTCATTCATTTAACCCTTGGATGGAAAAGAGATGCAACTCCCACAAATAAACTCAAAAAATATTGTGCAAATCAAGGTCATTGATCCTTATTCTACCCTAATTTTGCATATACCCATCTACAACAAACCAACACTCAGATTACTTAGGTTTCTAGTTCAATACACACTCAAAACACTCAATCCAACATTCATACTAGCATTCACTTGCACTTGCACTGACACTTAGATTAGGATAACTACATCAGGGTTGATCCCCATTCAAGGTATTCATATGTAGGAAACACTTAGCACATGGGGTGTTGAGGTCACATCGAACCTACCCTACTAATGCCACTCTACTTCTACTTGTGTTGTTCAAAGCCTTAACAAGCATGGAGCCTAGGATTTCCTCATTTAAATTAGTTAAAATAGGTAACAAACATTGATTCAGGACTCGATCACAAAGACATAGGATTATTAGAACAATCTGAACATCCTTTTAGAAACTCATTATTCCATCTGCTCAAGGTCATTAGTGTAGTACATGAGGATACTACCATAATGCACTATTAGTAGAGGGACCACACTACTATCAAAAGGTGACTCTGACACTTACTTCCTATTGATGACATCATGCATTATTCCTATACCAATTTATAATTTATCACTTGTCTATCTCAGTCATTTTTAGCTAAGTATCTCCTTTGTGATTAATTATTATTTATAGGCTAAGAAAATAAATTAATCATTATACAAATTAGTGATTATTGATATTATTATATTCATTCCCTACTTTATATACTCAATGCTTTATCTACTTATGGTTTTAATTTCCATAATTCTTCAAATAGTTAAATCATTTCATTAACCTGACTTACGTAGAACATTTGCTCAAAACCCTAGTGTACCATTAGGGTTTCCCTTCTTATTTTTAAAATTTGATCAATTTTTAGTCTTCATCATGATCATCAAGATAGAAGCCATTTTATAATTTTTGGTACAAAGTCTTATGGTTTGTCTTGCATGCCTATTACCCTCCATTTGTAAAAATATGCACATGTATGTCACTCCTTTCATGGATCATGTTCAAACTTAGCTTGCTTCATACATTGGTCCACCTCATATTGGGCCCTCGTTCTTGGAGAACATTGTTGCATGGCCAATTTTGACTTACCTTTGATTACTACCTGATGGCATAGGGATCAGATGACTCCTTTTATTCCTCCTCCACCTAGACTCATTGACTAACTTTGCTCACATCCCACCTGTATTACTTGTACTTGGCAAATAGTAGATCTTACAGTTCTACTTATTATGAAATTAAATCAGATGCCTCCTCAACCTCTATAGGAATAACATAATCCCATAATTCCTCCTCATCCAAAACACAATATAATGGTATCTAAGGATCAACATAGAGTATATCATATTATTGATCGTTTGAGAAATACACTAGCCAAGATCTCTATATTGAAATTACTTTAGTAGGCAACCATCTTCAAAGATTTTTTTTTCAAACACTCAATCATACATATTTGCCTCATGATATAGAACTGGCTTCTTTTTAATCTATCATTAACACTATAAAAGACATTGAGGATGTTATATCTTTTAGCAATGAGGATTTTCAATCATAGACAATCATCAATTATAAACTACCACTCTTCATTCAGGCATAAATTAAAACCACCACTATTAAATGAGTTCTATTTGATAGTGGTTTAAGTATTAACATATGCAACCTCACATTATTATAGACTAGGGGGTTGATATAGCATCCATTCAGAAGACATATAAGAACATTTGAGGTTTTGATGACATTCCCCAATGGGCATTGGGTTTTATTACATTAGATATCATGGTCAAGCCAAACACCCTATCCACATAGTTTCAAGTGATGCCTAATCATTTGCATTACAATTTATTGCTCAAGAGACCTTAGATACATGCTATGGAGGCAACACCCTCTACTTTTCACGTATGCATCAATTTTTCACATGATGGATATCTATACACTTATCCAGATGATAATCAACCATTCAAATATTATAGAGTCACCAAGCCTACTACCCCAAATATTTCTTCAAATGGGACATCTCATATTATCATAGAGTCCCCACCTCACATGATTCTTATAGAATAGATGCATACATATGAGGTCAAGGAATCTAGTTCTATTATTTTAACACCCATTCTAGATCCTCTTACAATAGAGTTAGTTTCAACCATAATAGAGAGTGACCTTCCTACAACACAATTCCTCCCACCCACAATGGATGATGAGATCTTCATATAAAAATTACCATTACTTGTTAACTCAGAGGAAATATACATAAAAAACTCAAATATAGATTCCTTGACTATTATAGAGGATAATATAGAACTCATGAACATTAATGATTATTTATGTGGACTAAGCTTCACACCAGTAGGCCTAGAGAGTACAAAGATGATTCTAAGGCACTCGTACATTTCCCTACATAGGCATAACCACCAGTTCACCATACCCTAGATATAAGCCCCGACACTTGCTTGAACTTAGAGGCATATTCTCATATACACTCAGTATATATGGTTACATCTATGTATATTGATCCAGTTATCCAAATTCAAGTAGGTAGTACATAAGACAAACCATAATTGATTTTACATATATTACTTGATAGAGGATTGATAAAATTACCCATGATATGCCACATATCCATTATTAGATTGTCTCAATAAGATGATAGACCCTTTTATCTATTTCACAAGATTACCAGACATGATACAAATACATACTCAACATTACAACAAAAATTGAATAAATTCAAAGCTATGGGCATTATTCAAATTATGCAACCTTTGCTTCCACTAATATAAGCACCATGATGAACTCTTCATCGACCTTGACATTTGAAGAATGATCTATTGACTGCCTGATCTTTCCTTAAGAACCAATGCATTCTTCATGTTGTTATAAATATGGATTATGATCTCAACACTTGTACTTTGGCATTCTTACAACACACAGGGCACCAAGAGATAGAGCTACAACATGTTATACATTACCAGGGCTATTTAGGACATATCACACTACCAATTTCATGTGACCCTAAGGTTGTCAACCACTACTTTTTGTCATGAGCACAAGCACTCACATACAATTACACTTAGCAATACATGGTTATAGGAAATGGATGCCATACTAGATCAGACAAAGAAATGTTTCAATTTTAGTTATGAGGGACACAATTTTCATTTTACATGATGGCCTAGATGAAAATCATTAATTTTATACAAATATCTAGCAGTCCAATGTGGTCTACCCTAGAACCACACATGAGTATTCTTACGCAATAGAGCAACATGCGCTTTAAATATACATAATATATACTAATGCCAAGGATAAGGCTATAATTATGCAGATATAATGGTATGATGATCATAATGATGATGATTTATTCAAGTTTGGGTAGATTCAATATCTGACATTGGATGACCTCCCATAGATCTACCTTTTGACTATCCACATCTTATGGATGCACTCTTAGATCTTTAGAGTCACTACATTTCATTTGTACATAATATTATTTACTTTTAGTATTACTTGTGCATAGTTTAATTTTCATGTTGCTTGTACATAAATTATACTCAAAACATATAAAACTAATATAATATGTTAAAAAATACAAAAACATTCAAATATTCCGTAGAAAATATAAAAAATAGATTGTATGCATTTCCATGTTTACATTCCTTTTATTTACTAGATACTACATATGCTATCTGATTTAACTTTTTAGGACTTAGTGTATGTAAATCCTAGGTTATTAAAGGGTCTAAGTATAGTAAATCAAGGTAGAAATATGGAATAAATACGATTGTTAATTTGTTAAAGAATTGATCTAATATAATATTTCCCAAAATAGAAATGAATGACACAAATAAGTATTTAGTTATAAAATGATCAAGATAGATGATTTAATGGCTAAAAAATGGCATAGAAGCTGATCAAGGTGTCATAAACATGATCTAGGTGTCATAATTCTTCCTAGATAATTGTGTAATTCCTTAGACAATATTAGACTATGTTAGTCTCCTTTATTTCATGCTAGTCTCCTTGTGTAGGGACTGATGTGAACTCCTAAGAACAATTAGGTCTGATATATGTTCTTATGTAGATGAAACCTGCTTCACTATCGATAATCTATTTTGGATCAGTTTTCTATGCAAACCCTAGATCTTCATGTTGTTAGGGAATTTGAGTGGTACAAGTAGAAAAAGTGTGATGTTAGTTAGGTAGGTTGGACATTGTCAACACCCTGTTGTATTGAGAGTTACATACCAATACCTCGAGAATAGATCAATCTCAATGTAGTTCTCCCAATCTAAGTGCTAGTGCAAGTGTTAGTGATGCTAATAAGAATACGAACTTGAATGCTTTAAATGAGGCTTGAGAATAAAATTCTTTGTAATCTGAGCTTAGGATGACTGTAGATGGATGTATGTAGAAGTAGGGTAGAATAGGGATCAATGACCTTGATTTTACATAACTTATTTTGAGATTATTTGTTTATATTTTGCATTTAATTTCCATCTAGTAGGTAAATGGATAAAATTCATGTATTTATACTGATTTGGTGATTGTGTGGAGTGTGAAATAGGTTTATGTCAACCCTAGGTATCTTAAGAATTGAAAATATATTTATAGGGGTTGAAATTAGGCAAGGAACACAAACATAGTCCCTTGGTCACTAGTGTAGTGCACTATTGTCCAAAGGGGTGCACTAGTATCCATGTGGTAGAACTTAGAGCACTAGGGGTCTAAATCCCGAGGGGAAGGTCTGAGAATAATTTTGGGATGTCTATGGATGTGTTATACCCACATTAAATCTAGGTAAGGGTTGAAAGAGTCCTTAAGATAGGTTTAGGGTTAAGATAGGGATGGGTGGTCTCAAGTGACACTTATTACACTCAAGTGACATTTTATATGACTACATTCCCCCACCTTTATTCTATAAATTAAATAATGTGAAATGATTAGGATAAATGAAATAGAAGTGCACTTTGACTTACCTCTAAGGTAAAGCCTATTAATCTGGATCTATTTTTTTAAAGCGTGCTCTATTGTATATCCTATAAATGAAACATGGACGGATAAGTCCTTACTTAAGGAATATATAAAAAAAAGACAAAACTAAATAAAGAGATAAAAAAAAGTGGAAATGAATGAATACCCCTCACTGGGTATGTGAACCAATGCAAAAACCTAGTGATATCCTATATATGTGTAGTTGGTGATCAAATAATGAATAAATTAAATTGAGCTGATGGCTTGCTCAATCCCCATGTGTAGGTGGCTCAATAACTCAATCCAATTTTGACTCCATCATTGCCCACCTTGTTTGGTGGATATAATTTTGTGAATAACTTGGATTGGATTGATGGCTTATCAAATATTTAGTCCTGATTTGATAGGAATTAATTCATAAATATATTTAATGTAAATCACTTATTTTTCATGTACATAATGTAAGATTTTAAGAGAAAGCTTATGGGATATTGAGGTTGGTTACAAAACCAACCAATGGGTAAAACTACCTAAACATTTAAAAAAATAAACAAATTTGAATAAATAAACCAACAAACTCCCCCTTGATCCAAAGAGGTATAGAAGATGAAAGATCTAGAGAAATGACTCTGAAGTCATCAAAGAAATTCTATCACAACTACAACTGGCACATTATATATCTTGGTACTGACCAAAACTGATGTTACTCCATACATAAATCCACCCTATGAGTTGTGGCATAAAAGGTTTCATGAACATAATCAAAGCTCGTTCAACTACATCGATCTACATAAGGCTCCACCCAAAAGCCCATTAAAGTGACCAACCTGTACTATGTATGGCACATATTTATGATGTCCAACAAATTTTAATGACCTTTTCTCAACATTGAATTTGCTATCAAACCTTGTCAACTCATACTATCACTGATGACTGATTGAAGACCAACCAATGTTATATCTTCTCCCCTTGCCAGGAAAGAGGTGAGAAGCTGTGCAATGAGAGAAACAAAATCAAACTAAAATTATCTATTCCAAGTCATGAATATCAGATATAGAAATCCAAACATGAAACTAAAATCAAGAACACAAGCCAAAAAATGCTACTACAATAGATCCCAGTCTTGAGCCTAGTAGCTTGCACAAGATGGTTGAATCACTGGTCACTTAGAACAAGCTATCAAGTCCATCAGGACCATAGAACTCAGCCATATAGGATGCCTCTTGATATGAAGATGTGTAAATATAATCAAAATAATTGGAGTAACCAAAATATCTACCACTAGAATGATCCACATACTTTGCCTCAGCTTTATTTTTATGTGGAGAGTGGGTTCATCAAGAAGGACATACATCTAAAAGATGTCTAATAACACCACATTTGAAACATTTTGGTTCTTTCCTATGTCAACAAGATCTAAAAGAATTTGAATCACTAGAAGAACCATAAGAGTGATAATAATGCCTATGGTGATGTTTGCATTTTGAAGATCTGGTAGAGTGTTGATGAGAATGTTGTGGAGACCATCTAGAACAGTGTGAAAAGTGTCTCAGAGAGTGTTTAAGAGAATGATTATGAAACTAGTTATGTACATGTTGATGATAGCTATAATGAGACCTATTATTTATATAGTGATCCTCTTAAGTAGGTGTACTCTTCTTCTTTACAAATTATCACTCATGATGAGTCAATAACTCATAAATAGAGTCAAATGTGGCACAATTAAACTTATCACTAAGCTGTAACATTTCAACAAAATTGGTGTATATATAACTAAAGCCATGTAATGTGATGGAAATCAACATGTCATTATCAATTTTAACTCCTGTAGTACAATACTCTTATTTTAGAGTTTTCATGTGAGAGAGATATTTAGATACATCTTTAGTGTTAAACTTGTTATTAAACAACTGCATTAAGAGATCAATCTTTTTATAGCTAGGGTATTTGTCATGTAAATATTTTAATGCTTTCTATACTTTTCATGTGCCAATTTTAATAGATTTAATATGAATAATCACATGTGTAGAACATGAAAGTTTTAACAAAGGGCACACTTATCTCATTGTTGATACTCAAGTAATTTCATAGTGTCAGTGGGTAGCATAGTGTCTTTTTTAGTTATTTACCACAAATCATTAATAATGAGTGCATTTTCCATGTTTATTAACCATTCCATGTAGTTTTTCAATGTTAAGCATCCATTTTCAAAAATTAAGATCACAATTTTTTCCATGGTGCTATCAAAATAAGTAAAGCTATTAGGGTTTAGTCTTAACCCACCAGATAGATTTTGATTACAAAGATTTTGAGCGTTGTACAAATATAAAATAAATACACCCTTATTGCACCAAAAATTAACTTTTTCCACCACTTATAACTCATTTTATACAAAAAATAAGATCAAAAAATAATTTTAATCAAAAGATACACCTATAGGTTTTGAACTTATAACCTCTATTTTTCTAATGACTAAACAATTTTACTTCCTCCAAGCAATCTACAAACATTTGTATAATTCCAACAAAGGATTTACTATTTAAAGTTTATTTTGCCTTGGTTACCAAAATAAAAATAAATTACTTGTGGGTGAAATTAATTCATTTGAGAAGGTTTGTGCATGTATGAAAAAATTGTTTCACTCAGAAAGCTTATGTTTGGTGCTTAAGGGGACCCACAAAACATTTAACTATAAGGTTAAACCTAGTTTAATTTCACCATACACAAGCCACCATACACCTATGCCATATCTAATGAATCATTTAATTTTATTTGATAGAAAACACAATAAAGAAATAATTGCCATACAAATGAAAATTACCCACATAATTTTTTCTTGGCAAAGGAAGACTGTGTAATATGAATTGAAGCAAGAAGTTGTTACTCAACAATATGATTTTGACCATATCATATGTTTTAAAATTTTAGTGAAAACAAATATTTACGGGTATATAGGTTTGTCCTTTACTAGTTCGATGCATACCAGTTCTTGCTTCATGGCATATGGATTTGGAACAAGTTCCCAAAGGAGTGCCAACTATCATCATTACCCATGAATTTTTGTGATGTTCTTCTATTTCACCAATTCCAAAAAACACCTCATGGATGGGTGAAAAAATTGATTGATATTGAATAAGACTTTTATGGTTTTCATTTTGTACCCTCTCAAGAACCAACGACTACCACCAAGCTCTACTTAGGTAAGCGCTTTAAGAGGCTATCCCTAGATGAAAGAGATAAGTTGGAACATGTTAAAGTTTGCCCTAAAGATATTGAATTAACTTAGAGCATTGAAAAAAAAAAAAAAGTATATGGTGGTAGGGCAATTATCATTTATTATGGACACTACAATGGTATCATCATACATGAGTCATTTGTGTTGAGGAAGATTCTATTTAAAAAATTACACCAAACTCTCCAACCAAGCCTTTCAATCCTCTTTTCTCCTTCAAAGTGGATCTGATACCACTATTTGGTCTTGATATAAGAGGAATTAATTTAGAAATAAAGTCAATGTAAATCACGTAGTTTTTTCATGTACATGATTTATGTTTTTGAAAGGAAGCTTACGGGAGATGGAGGTTGGTTAAAAAACCAACCAACTAGAAAAAGTACCTGAACATTAACAAAAATAAACAACTTTGGATAAATAAACCAACATTAAACCCTCGTATGTACGTGTCTTAAGAACTCAATTAGCCTATGAATCCATCATTACCTACCCATGTGTAGTAGATGCATTTATGACTGAAACTATATGATGTAACTAAAACTATGTAGGATGGCTCTAGGACCACTCAAAAACTCTAAAATGTAAAATGACCAAGGGACCTCATGGGCACTTGAGAATGTAACTTAGGGACTATGCAAATGCTGTAGATGGAACAAGGCATCAATATGGTGTGAAATTAGGTGAAAATGGTGTCTGAAGTATATAAAGTAGAGAATGACATGTAATTATCATCCCATTTGTGATGAGCTAATGCAAAACTAATCATGTGGAAATAATGTGCCATGCACATGCCCCTAATTTTTATATCTATGCATATGGATTATAGACTGAGTTATAACAATATGTATCTGAGCATATATGAAACTATAATGGGAGTAATCATGTTGTGCATGATGCCCCCAATCTAATCAAATTTGGTATGATTTTGTGCAAAATTGAGCAATAATTAATCTAATATGATAACCTAATTGAAACTATGCAAATCTAGACTATAAATGCTATGTTCTTATTTCAATTCTATACTTTTCCTATTTTTTGGGCTACTGAATAGTAGCGTAGTCCCTTGGATAGTAGCACACTTTACTAGTGTCCTTTGTGCTGAGCTATTATTCTCTATGCTATTTTTCTACCAAACTAACTTTGATCTCTATCTGACTATTTTCTACTATGTTTTCCTAATTTTGAGCTATGTAATTATTTCTACATGTTGAAAACTATACTCTGGGTGCACTTGGATGGCCTATTCTTTGTGACAAACCCTTGTGAATTCCCATCTTTTGAGGGGAGCTATTGTACCTATGAAATAATTATCGTCAAAATATAAGTTCTGCATGATGTGTGGTATGCTAAAAACATATGATATATGCATGATAAACTAATATAATGTGTATACATGACATTAAAATGTAAAAGAGTTTGAACATAAGTTGTCAATGTATGATGTATGTTTTAGATTAAGGTAAAAATAGGTTTTGAAGGGACCCCAAAACCCTACACAACAAGTAGGAAGATAAACCATAAAGCACAACCAGGTTAACAAAAGAACCTACTTACAGAAAAGTACCAAAACCAAGTTTTACAGGGACCTGTAACCAACAAATAAGACCAAAAAAAATAGCAGACAAAACACTGATCTGAAAGTTAGGCAACTGGATCCACCAGCTGAACAACCTCCCAGACCATGACCAGAAAACCAAAAAAGCAACCACTTTACTGACCCCAAAAAATCAGTCAGCAACAGGGACCTTTAGATGAATCTTTTAAGTTTTTTTTTTGCATGACCAAAGATTCATAACTAGAGGGGGGACCAAAGGCTTAGACTTCTTTCTCCTAACTGCTGTCCATCTGTCCTCTACCTTAGCTGCCTCAACAACCCATGCCTCAGAATCCCATGATCTTTGGATTCCATTAGGCGTAAAATCCTTGCGAGAATCAAACACAGTCTGGCTCTTAAAAAGATCCTCCAAAACAGGGGAGGAGACCACCACCTCCTCCTCTGGCTCAACTATATCACTAACCACAACCTCTACAAGAGTTTCCTTAGAATGTTTCTCCACTAATTCCTCTTCATCTTCCATTTCAGATTGTGAGCTTTCCTCATTCTCAGACTCAGAATCAGTTGTTGCTTCCAGAGGTTGTTTATCTATGTTTTGTTCAGCGGAAACTTTAGGCCACCAAGAAGGTGAACGTCTGGGATTAGAATTCCCAGCAACACAACGAGCAATAATATGTCCCATCTGGTGGCACTTCTTGCATTGAAAAGGGATCCCCTCATAGTCCAAAATTTGTGTCCAGGTACCCCTTTGGGATTCAAGGCAAATCGCCTCAGGAAGGCCCTTAGACACATCTAGATCTACTAAAAATCTTACATAGGTCGAGTGGAGAGGAGTCGCATTATCTTCTTTATATAAAAAATCCCCTATAGCATTTCCAATGGTTTTATAAACCACCTCTTGCCTCAGGTGTAATGGAAGATAAGGTAGTCTCACCCATATAGGGAACTTGTTAAAGGATTTCGAGAGAGGATTAAAATCCTTATGCCAAGGTTTGGCCATAAGAGGAAATCTGCCCTGCCAAGAAAAATTATTGTGACACAATATAGACTTCCTATCTTCAAGGCTTTGAAATATTATTATAATGTATGATGTATGTTAAATCTAACATTCACAAGGTTATTAAGATAGATATAATTATGTAAGCATGTATATGAGCAATAAATCTAGATATAATCTATGTAACTACATGGGGGGGGTGGGACATGATGCCCATTAAGGCACCTAAGGAGGAAGGGGGAGATGCTTGAGGTCCTTCATGGCATCATAAAATGAGTGAATTTAATAAGTGAAATACAAGTGTAATCATACATACAAATACATGAGGCACACAAAGTAGGCCAAGGGGCTACCATACAAGGGACATGGGCACATGTCAGTAAGTTTGAGAAGGTGATACATATAAGGACATGTTAAAATGTCCACATATGTAAACAATAAGCAAGGTTGGATTAGATCCACATAGAAGGATATGTTAAATATATACATACATAATCAAGAAGGCACACATAAGGACATGGGCACATGTCCAAAGCATACATATAATGAAAAGAACGAAAGTAGAGCCATAAAATAATGACATATTCAAATGCCCTTGAATAGATGTTGAAGCAAAGAGACATAATTAGGTCTGAGGTAGAAAATGTAAAAATAAAAGTATGCATGAAAATGTGGTTTAAATTTATGTAAGATCAAAAATGTGTTGGTAATTTGGCCTGTCAAAGCCAAATACCAACCCCTATAATATGAAACTTTCCAAAATCTAGTCAAGATTTCTCTGCAGCTGGTCAAATTGAATAATTTTACCTAAAAATTTAATTTTCCATCTTAAAATTTCAAAATTGGGATCAAAAGGTCATTAAATTATCCTAATTTACCTTTAGCTATATTAGAAAATATGACTTTAACATTATCCTAAAGTTTTATAACTCGAAACTGTGTTTTTTTTAGTTTTTAAAGCCAAAAAGCCCCAAATTACCCCACACGTGCCAATTTTCCCATTTAAAACATGAAAAATGTTAAAAAATTGTATTTTTTTAGGATATAATAGATATTTATTCTCAAACCTTCTATTTCAAGTGGTGGAAGATTAACTTGGCTTTAAAAAATAAAAAGAGGTTATTTCCATCCCTTTTCAAGAACAAAATATGGATCAGTATAGATTCTCCACATCTACATTAGGGAGTATAAATAACATGGAATGACATATCTTCATCATGATTTTTATGGAATTTGGATACAATATAGGTCCTAAATTGATCTTTTATAGGCATTTTCCTTCTTTGCACAAAGTGACCTACTTGTAGGTTTTTTGATGGTATGGTCTACTAGAGGAAGATTAAGGTCTAAATTTTGTGGTGAAAAAACTAGAATCAGAGGGATTCCCAATGGACCAGGTGGTTTTTGAATTGGATTCTCCATGCTCATGATCCATCCAGTTGAAGACAGGCTAATTTCTATAGCGTTGCAACTAGAAAGGAAACCAATTTTCCTTAATTTCTCCTTCCCTGGGCAGGATTATATGAAAATTCAAGTTGTTCTAAAATCTTGGGGACTTAAGATACCTCTCTATGGCCTTATTTATATGTTCTTAATGTATTTCATGGTAAAATAGAGCAAAGAAAAATTGCCAGTCCAAATCTATAGTATAACATGATTTCAAGGAGAAGTTATACGATCATGGAAGAAGAAGGCAACCTCAAATTTTCTTGAATGAACACCTTGATTGAAGGAATTATAAATTTGGATTTGAAACCTTCACACCCGTACTAACATTGGAATGATCTGAGGTGTGGGACACTTGAACTTAGATGAGACCTCTATATTTTAGTGAGGCTAGCTCCTCTGATGTATCACTTTGCACTGCTTACTAAACTACCGATTGTTGGGATGAAAAGGGAGAGAAAGAAAATAAATGGGAAATCCTACTCTACTATTGGTGATACACCTATATATCTGGTTCATCCACTCTTCTTGAGATCCTAAAAGACTGATAAGATAAGCAAAACACTAAATACTACAACTCCAAGACTCCTATGCATCAATATTTCATGTAGAAGTTTTATCAGTTGATCAAACCCTAAGGGAAATGATGGAATAGGCTTGATTCAAGGCACTAACTAACCAATTTAATCCACTATTAACTTAGTCAAATGACATCAAACACTAAAACATGACATGTATAAATTAGCTTACCAGTAACTAGGTAAGATTAGGACTTGACAAGGGAGAAAGCTCTACCACATATGTAAATCAGCTAGCGTAAACACACTATACTAGTATAATGAAATTTAAAAATAGTATTTTATTTATCTGAAAAGGTTATAGAACTCAATCTTGGTAGAGTTTGGTCATGCCAAGAGAGGGATGGTACTTGAAAATGGCTTAAAAACCTACAATATATAGAAAATAACAATTAATTAGCCAAGGTTGGCATTGGAAAAAGAAGAGGAGATCAAATCCATATGAACTCTATTCTAATTTCAATTACAAAATGATAACAAAGTCTTGAATCAATATCCTTTTGTCTTCTTGTCTTGCATGAAGATCTTCTTTGGCATTAGAAAAGTGGTGGGCCCATTTTGACAAGTCAAGGGTCTTCCTTGCATGATGCTACACTAACTTGGATGCCTTAACTTAAGCTTTAAGCTAAGTTTTAAGTATTTAAAATCCTTTATTTGCATGATAACCAAGGATAAATGCATGATCTGGTCAATTAGTCAATTGAAGTGATGATTGTAAGTTCAAGGCTAGTTAACTCTACTTGGCTCCTCCTTGCATGAAATGGCACTTGAAGGATGAAAATATGCATGAAACTCCATGTTAATATCATATATGTAGCGTGAAATCCCATATAATATCCTTTGATAGCCATCTAATGCCAAATTCAAACTTGACTTTTTGACCAATTAAGCCTATTAGGCCAATTAGGCCTAATAGCCTATCTGTGCACTTTCACTCCATGGAACCTAAAAAAAACCATTAAAAATGAAAAAAATAATATGATATTATTCTTGAATCAACTTATCTCATCATGAGATATGTGATTTTGATGAGAAAACTCTCACCATTTAGTCAATAGGGTTGACTAGGCCCATTTTGCCCCATTTTCTTATAGATTGGCCATTTTGATTGAGTTGGTAGAGATAATTAAAATAATATTTATGACCAAATAAATATTTTAGGATGAAAAAAAAGTCTCAGCCTTCAATCTACATGGATTGGTTTCATGTAAATTGCCTTGTACCTCATTTCCCATGATTTTTTACACAAAAAACATGATTTTTACCCTGATCCGTAGAGATCCATATATAAAATTGGAATTTAAGGAATCCTCTCATAGTTTACTTGACATTTGAAGATGTTTTATATTGATCCATGGTGATTTTATGGTAATAAAATCAACTTTTTGCAAAACTAGTTTTTTGAGGGTTTGGGAGTGTTTTGAAGCTGAATCTTCCAAATGATGATTAATGAAGTAGAGACCTACAAATACAAAAATATTTCCATTTATGTGTATCACATTTACCCCATAAAACCCCTAAAAATATTGGGTTCCCATGAAAAATATGTGCAAAGTTATCACATAGAGGAAAACTGCTTATAGGGTTTTACTTGCATTCTAGGTTACCTATGCTCTTAATGATTATTCATAAAGTAAAAACCCTAAACCAACCTAAATTATTCATGAATTAAAAGTGCATATGTGTTTTCAGAACATAATAATAGTGTTCAACCAAACTTATCATGTGGTAAAAGATACGAGCATCTGAACAAGTGGCTTGGAAGGGTGTTTATAACTACAAAAATTGAAATTATTCATCAGGAAGAAAATGAAACTTCCCTGATTCTCAATGCATAAAAAAATTATTATGGTGTCTTTAACATGATATCAAGACACTCTAAAATCATCTTTTTTCTTGGAAAGTCAAATTTGCCTTTATGGCCTATATGCTTGCTTGCTTGAAAAAGCTTGTATGAGCATGGTTGACATACAGTTTGGAGTTTTTAAACTCTTTAAAGGCTTATGATGATGTAAAAAAATCATCCCATTCTTTTCAAACTTTCACCTGGACTTAACAACCTTAATGTCACCTCAAAACACTGCCTACTCCAATGGTGACCTCAAATAGATATGCTGATGACTGTGATAAAACAAAAAGCACTTATATTTGTCCAATGTACTTGAAACTTGTATGGATGATTATTAAATTCACGAATATGCTACACAAAAAATTTGGGGTTTAAAATACACATTTAGATTCTAGAAACTTCAAATTTCCTTCAAAAATACCCCTTTTGCATGGACTGTGTGCATACTTGACTATATTTTTGCATATTGAAGGTGTTTTAATGATTAATGGAGGTTTACAAGATCAAAATAATCTTAAATTAACATAATAATATCTTAAATATGCTTGAAAACATCCTTTTTCCCTCTTTCTAGCATGCTTTAACCCTTCTAGCAAGGCAATTATGCCTCTCATGACTGTGCATATACTATATAGGTGGATATTGATTAGGTTTGAAAATGTTTAGTGGTCATTCCACCCTAAATATATGATTATAAACTATTTAGATCAATTGAAAGTTTATACTCATCTCTTTTATAGCGATTTGACTAGTTTCCAAGCTTTTAGGCCTTGAACTGTGCATAGTTTGTATAATGTGCTGTAGGTTCTCAATATTGGTTGTAGACGTAGGTTTTGACTGTGTAATACTTAGGTATTGGTAAAATAACCTCTAAGTCCACTGAATGGTTATGATATTCAATACCTTCCATTCACTTGACCTTAAACCTCCTTGAGGTCTCCTTAGTGACGACACACTTAGGTGACAAAATCCTGTGGGCAGCCTGTAGGTGTATTTCAAACATTATAGGTTACAATAATATCACTCAAAACCAACTATGTCCTTGGACCTATGTGGCTTTCAAACCCCTCTTAGCTCACTTTGTAAATGTTCTTAGGTCTTAATATATTTGTCAAGCCCCTTAACCTCCATAACCTTATACCAACTATAGATGATTCCTTAGGCCTATTACAGGTCATCATCTAGTCTCTTAAACCCTACCAAAAGCTCTGAATAAAAGATATACTAGTTTCAAAACAATCCTCTTGTCACCATGAATTCATTGGACCTTCCTTTAGTTCCAAAGAGTCTCAAAACATTACAAAAGTCTCTATTTGCTATAGGTGGTTATATAGACTTGTAAGTCGCCTGTTACTGCCTGTAGGTTAACATTTTCCCTCTGCTTCCATTCAAGGTTGAATTGTATTTAAAAAATCCTAACTTTATTAAAACCCTTAGCTTACATACTTGACTCTCCTTCCATAACCCTTGGCTATGGCTTGCACTGGGGGGTTTGACTGTAGGTACACTTGTGGCTTATTAGCCATATATATGGCCTATTTGAACTTGAATGTGCATTTTATTATTTTTCATTCATGTAGAAGTTTATCTCAAAATAAAACATGTATTTTATAATCTAGACTCACTTATTTAATCCCCTAGAAGTCCAACTCATATGCAATTGGGCCTCCCTACAAGGCACAAGCTTGTAGGTGCCATTTTGATGACTGTAGGTGATCTTTTCCTGGGTTTTAGATCTCTTTCCTTCAATTAGACCCTTGATTTGAATTTACTTCTTTGAATTGACCTTATCCTATCTTCTATGAACATGACACCTCACAACTCATTGAGATAGTCTCTTGTTTGCTTGGCTTGATGACTTATTGTGATGTCCTTTGTATGGACTGTCAAGAAATGATTGTGTATTCAAAAGTTATATATGGTTCTTAATTCTTATGAAAACCTCTTTACATAATCATAATCTCATTAAAGTGATCATTACTATTTGATAATTTATCAAGGCATGATCCTTCATTCCCATGTTTAGCAGCTGTAGGTGACCCTCTATGATGTCACCCTATATGGAAAAATACTGTAGGTGACCTTAAAGAAGCCCAAAAAAGAAATTTGGTCCTTATTGCTTTTTTTAATTGCTTGATGAGGTCATTTACACTAATCATTATAGGGATACCATTGTCCTTGAAACTTTATGACTTCATTGGATTTATTTGACTATATGAACTTATTATAACTCCTTTTCGTTGACTGTACTTGTGCTTCTTAGGTGGCTTATACCCTCTTCTGATGCTTGTAGTTGGTGTTGATCTACCTTTGGCTCCTTGACCAAGATTTCATGCAAAAGAGGTGAATGGAGATGTGAAAGATGGTGAAAAATGATGAAAACACAAAAGTGGAGATGGAAAATAAGTGAAAACACAATGGAAAAGGTAGAGTATGGCTATAGTATGGGGTGAAAGAAGTGGAAGTGGGAAACAAGCAATTGGAAGAATGACAAGACCAACTTGAGGATTCATATGAACATATAATGATCATACCACATGAAATTTGAGACCATTATAGGGAAGATACAAGCTGAAAATGAAACATAGTTTTCTCTAAAAAACCTTAAAATATCCAAAATTCTTTAAACCATGCTAAACTAAGCCATTTGGAGACACCTTGAGAGCACATGATGGCTTAGCAATGGATATTTTAGAGGATTTATTGGAAAATACTAATTTAAAACCTAAAAAATATGATGTAAACCCTAAAAACATGAATTTTAGAAAATTTGAGGTTGATTGAGGGGCTGTACTTTATGAACAATCATTAAGAGCATAGGCTACCCAGAATGCAAGCAAAACCCTATAAGCAATTTTCCTATACGTGATAACTTTGCACATATTTTTCATGGGAACCTAATATTTTTAGGGGTGTTAGGGGGGTAAATGTGATACACATTCATGGCAAGATTTTTGGATTTGGAGGTCTGTACTTCACAAATCATCATTTGGAAGATTAAGCTTCAAAACCCTCCCAAACCCTCAAAAAAATAGTTTTGCATAAATTTGATTTTATTTCCATCAAATAATCATGAATAAATATTAAACCTCTTAAAAAATCAATTACACTTTGAGAGGATTCCATAAATTCCAATTTTACATATGGAGATATATAGATCAGGGCATAAATTATGTTTTTTATGGAAAAAATGCATGGGAAATGATGTACAAGATAGTTTACATGAAAAAAATTCATGTATATGGAAGCCTAATACTTTTTATTCATCTTAAAATATTTATTTGGTCATAAATATTCCTATAAGTGTCCCTACTAACTCAATAAAAATGGCCATTTTATAGGAAAATGGTGCAAAATAGGCCTAGTCAATCCTGTTGACTGAATGGTGAGAGTTTTCTCATCAAAATCACATAGCTCATGATGAGAGAAGTTTATCTAGGTACAATATCATTTTTTTTATGTTTCATGGTTTTTTGTAGGTTCCATGGAGTCCAAGTGCACATATAGGCTATTAGGCCTAATTGGTCAAATAGTCAAGTTTGAATTTGGCATTGGATGGCTATCAAAGGAGCTTACATGGAGTTTTCACATTGCATATATAATATTAACATGGAGTTTCATGTAAATTTTCATCCTTCAAGTTCCATTTCATGCAAGGAGGAGCCAAGTGGAGTTAACTAGCCTTGAACTTCCAATCATCACTTTAGTTGACTAATTGACTAGATCATGCATTTATCTTTGGTTATCATGCAAATAAAGGTTTTAAAATATTTATAACTTAGCTTCAAGATTGATTTAAGGCATCCATATTAGTATATAATCATTCAAGGAAGGCTCTTGACTTTTCAAAATGGGCCCACCACTTTTCCAATGCCAAAGAAGAGCTTCATGCAAGATAAGGAGATAAAAAGATATTGATTCAAGACTTTGTTATCATTTTGTAATTGAAATTAGAATAAATTTCATATGGATTTGATGTCCTATTCTTTTTATAATGCCAACCTTGGATAATTCTATGCTATTTTCTATATATTGTAGGCTTTTAAGCCATTTTAGGACCTATCCCTCTCTTCAAAAGACTAGACTCAACCAAGATTGAGTTTTGTAACCTTTTCAAATAAATAAAAGCCTATTTTCAGATTTAGTTATGCTGGTATAGTGTGTTTATGTCAATTGATTTTCATATATGGTAGAGTTTTCTCCCTTGTCAAGTCTTGATCTTACCTAGTTATTAGTAAGCTAATTTATGTAGGTCATGTTTTAGTGTTTGATATCATTTGACTGAGTTAACAATGCATTAAAGTGGCTAGTTAGTGCCTTGAATTAGGTCTATTTCATCATTTCCCTCAGGCTTTGATCAATTGATAAACCCTCTACATGAAATACTCATGCATAGGAGTCTTGGAGTTGTAGGATTTAGTGTTTTGCTTATCTTATCATTGTTTGAGGAAATCAAGAAGAGTTGATGAACCAGCTATATAGGTGTATCACCAATAGTAGATTAGGATTTCCCTTTTAGTTTCCTTCTCTCCATTGTCATCCCACCAATCAATAGTTTAGTAATCAGTGCAAAGTGATACATTCGAGGAGCTAGCCTCACTAAAATCTAGAGGTCTAGTCTAAGTTCAAGTATCCCACACCTCAGATCATTCAAATGTTAGTCTAGGTGTGAAGGTTTTAGAGATAAATCTATCAATCCTTCAAGCAAGGTGCTATCTGGTTGCTAACAAAAGGTACATAAATTGAGTCCATAGTAGCAGTAGTTAGTAAAAAATTAGTATAGTATAGAATGATATAACTTGGTATAGCGGAAGTTATGTATAGGATGCCCCCAGTGGGTGAATGTATCAATGCTAAATATGTGTATTTATGTGTGCCCCTAGTGAGTATATAGTATCAAATATAGATATTTGTGATGGGCTTGAGTCATGTAAGAATCCATGAACACTCAAAGAGGATAAGTAAAGCATGTATGTATGATAAAACTGACTAGACTAACATAGCTAACATATGTAGTACTTGACAACTATATAAAGAATGTAAACATGGATATACAATAAATCTAAATTTTATATTTTTTGAGAAATATTTGATGTTTTTGTGTTTTTAATATATTATATTGTTTTTATATTTTTTGTATATAATCTATGTATAAATAATCATGAAAATGAAACTATATACAAGAAGTAAGGTAAGAGAAAAGATACTACTAACCGATGAATTTTGTAAGAGACTCACAATCGATGTGTCTTGTATCAAATAGAGGTATAGTGATCATGTATGTTTTGTGATGAGGTATCTTAAATCTAAGAGTCAGATGTACTAAGTGATTTATAGCTAAAACTACTCATGGAATAAGGCTCTAAATCTGTGTAGTTGTTTGAACTAGTGAGTAAACTATGGTGCATTTGGGAACCCATCTTGTAGAAGAAGTTTTAAATGGTATGGATGCTCACTAATGTAACACTAATCTATGTGATGGTGGAGAGGGAGGCCCTCTATAATCCACAACATGTTTTTGGTACAAGGTTCTCTCTATTAAAGGCCTATGTGGGAGAGTATACATATGTGATACTTTTGTAAGAGTAGACCTCACTTGCACTGGTGTCTCAACTAACATCTAAGGTGTGTTAACATAATCTGTGCCTAGAACTATAACTAGTGACTATTGTTTAAGTGGTTTTGGAATAGGTAAATGATACTCAAATGGAAGGCCATCAACTATATCCACCTGATTAGCATCTATATACTTGAGACATATGTGTACATTGGATGGAATGGCTCAAATATATTATATCTAAGGCCTACCTAATAACATATAAAATGTGACTGCACCAGGTAATACTATGAATCTAGTGGCCACATGTGTGGGCCCAACTTGTAATGTAAATATAATCTCCTTAATGGAACTCTGGACATGACCACTAAAACCACAAATAACTATATATATCTAAGAAATATCCTTCTCTAAATAACCCAAGTTATGTATAAGTGTGATAATAAACATGTTGAGACATAAACCATTGTCAACCATGACACTTTGAAGAAAATTATGATCAATGTAGGCTCGTACAAATAATGCATAGAAATTTGTGTCATTGCCAACTATATCCTACTCTAAAAAAGTGATAAGAGGTCTAGATGGCACTGTAGTATGATACACCTTAATGGTATTACGTAGAGGGTGTGGATCCACTGTATGAGTATGATAGTATGTTGGTGGTGGATGTGACTAATAAGTATAATAAACACCTGAAGTTCCCACTATCTCATTAGTGGTATGTTTTGGAAATAGATCCAAAAATATTTTCAATGATTTTGCTTTCATTTGTTGTGGTTTAGGTGACTCTATAAGAGCGTTGAAATCAAAGATATTAAATCTTATCAAATATTATATCTTATATCACAAGCTAATGCACCTATTTGTAGTATGGCCTTGTGCCCTATGATAGTCATAAAATGCATTTACATAATAATTCTTTCGAAGAGGCCTAGTTGTATCAACCTCTTTGATTGGAGGGTGAGATATGACATTGAATTCCAAGAGTTGATAGAGAATATGTGTTGTTGATTGGGGAAGAGTCATCAAAGGTCTCCTTAGAGGAGTTAATAGGACCATGTGAGGAGATGGATATGAAGCTACATTAATTATTATTTTTGAATCATTCTTATTCTCAATGGGTTTCAACTTGTATGAAGGCTTATTAGAACTCTTAGCAGTTAAATTTGATCCAGTTATGTACTTTAGTTTGCCCATGGAGATAAGTTTGAATTCTTATTCTTTCACTATACAACAAAGATTTGTGAATGATGAAAACTTCTTGAATAGGATATCTTCATGCATTGTCAATAACAAACTCTGTTGGAATATGTCTTGAATTTCTCTACCTACCATGGGGCTAGTCATATTTGGTAATATAATTTTATATCACAAGACATATTCAACAATTGGCTCATTATATTTTTGTTTGAGTTGTGAAACTTGAGCATAGGAAACATTATTACTAATGTTGATTAAAAAGTGTTCCAAAAACATTTTGCCATTGGATTAAATGTTGTGATGGACTGATTAGGAAGAATATAGAACCATTGTAATGCATTTTCTTTTAAACTATGAGGGAATAACTTAGTGAATAGCCAATAATTAGAAATGTAGTCCAAACATGCTACATGGAAAGTTCGTAGATGGTGCTTTGGGTCACCCTTACCATCATACAAAGTAATCTTGGGTGCCACAAATCCAGATGGAAAAGGGTTGCCATTATATGTCATGCCAAAGGTGTATGTAAAAGAACACAAGAATCCAAGGCACGAGATGGCCTAGTGGCACCCTACTCAAGATATAAAGAGAATGGACTTCATGCATAAGGGATTGTAAATTTGGAGTGGAGGAATGTGTACTATCCATAGTAGGTGTTGCCACTGGTGAAGGTTGGTGGGTTAGAACAAATAGTTATAGAATCTGAGTTGTCCCCATAACAGGTGTAATAATATTAGCATCTATGGGGTTAGGAGATTGACCATTATTAGATTTATAAATATCTTCATAAACAATATGTATAAGGTCATCTTACATATCTAAATGTTTATAAATGAAATCTTACAAATATCTCTTATCAATTTCATCAAATTGGTTATTGAATTCTGCATTGTAGGTTTGAAAGTAGGAAAACAAAATATTGTATATTTTAAATCTTTATAGAAGTTTAATATATGAAAGATTTCAAAAATAAAATAATAAATCAGATCTAAGATCTTAGAATTAATACCTAAGCATATAAAATAGAAGGATATAAACCCTAAGAGCATATAGGTCTAGGTTTTTGGTAGTATTTGAAGTAAGTCAGGTTCACCAAATGATTTAAATTTTTAGGACTTAGTGTATGTAAATCATAGGTTGTTAAACGGTTTGAGTTTATTAAATTAGGTAGAAATATGTAATAAACACATCCATTAATTTATGCGATAATTGACCTAATCTAATATTTCCAAAAATAGAAATGAATGGCATAAATAAGTACTTAGCTAGAAATTGATTGAGATGGATGATCTAGAGGCTAAAAATTGACACAAAAATTGATTAAGGCATTGTAAATAGGATCTATGTGTCATAATTCTTCTTAGATAGTAGAGTGGTTCCTTGGATAGTAGCACATTATACTAGTGTCCTCTATTCCATGCTAATGTCCTTGGGTAGGGACTGATGTGAACTTATGGGAGCATTTGTGTTTGAGTTTGATAGGCTTGTTCCTCTATAGAAGAAACCTGCTTTGGTGTCTGTAACTTGTTTTGGACTAATTTTGTATGTAAACCCTAAATCTCTATGTTGTTTGGGTATTTTAGTGGCATAAGTCGTATGTGATGTTAGCTGGGTTTGCTAGATGTCCTCAACACCCTAATGTGTTGAGAGTTGCCTACAACCATTACCTCATGAGGGGATCAAGCCTGATGTAGTTCTCCCAATCTAAGTGCTAGTGAAAGTGTAAGGGATGCTATTATGAGTGTTAGCTTGAGTGTTTTGAATGAGTCTTTAGATTCAAAATTTGTGTAATCAGAGCTAAGGATGACTATATATGGTTGTGTGTAGAAGTAGGTCAAATTAAGGATTAATGACATTGATTTTGCACAACTTGTTATAAGTTTGTTAGTTTGTATTTTACATCTGATTTCCATATAATGGGTAAATGGATAAATTCATGTATTTATACTGATCTATTATTTGTTCAAAGTGTGAAATAGGTCTAGGTTAACCCTTGATGCCTTAAGAATTGAAAATATATCCACTGGGGTTGAAATTACGCAAGGGACACTAATGCAGTCTCTTGCTCACTAGCACAATGTAGTAGTGTCCAAAGAGGCATGCTAGTGTTCAGGTGGTAGAACCTAGGGTATTAGGGGCCTGGATCCCTAAGGGAGGGTCTGGGACTAATTTTGGGATGTCTAAGGATGTGTGATATGCACACAAAAATTGGATAAGGGTTGAAAGAGTCCCTAAGATAGTTTTAGGGATAAGATAGGGATGGGTGGTTTTTATTGACACTCATTACACTCAAGCGACATTTTATATGACTACATTATCTATGTTAGTCTAGTCAGTTTTATCATACATACATGCTTCACTTATTCCTTTTGAGTGTTTGTAGATTACTATAGGACTTAGATCCTCTACATAAATCTGTATTTGTCACTATATACCCATTAGGGACACATACACATATACACATATTCAACATTGACATATCAAACCCATTAGGGGCATCATATGCAGAACTTCTAGTTTTACAGGTTACATATTTTTATACTTCATATCATAGATTTAACATTGATTATATCTTGATATTGATCTTTCTATACTTCACTAATTTTTTAATGACTACTACTATAAACTTAGCTTATGTACATCTTTGTTATTATATGGATTTGTACCTCATACATATGCATATTTTCATTTCTAAGCTTTACTAGTTTAGATTTAATTATGTCTCTTTGCTTCTACACCTAATTGAGGGAATTTGAATATGTCATTGTTCTATGGCTCTAAGCCAATTCCTTTCATTGTGTGTATGCGTTGGACATGTGCCCATGTCCTTGTGTGTGCTTCTTGATTTTGTATGCATAAATTTAAACATGTCTTTATATGTGGCTATAATACAAACTTGTTTGCTCTTTATGTATGTGGACATTTGAACATGTCCTTGTATGTGTGATTTTTCCCAGACTTTGTCACATGTGCCCATGTCCCTTGTATTATGGCCCCTTGACCTACTTTGCATGCCTCATGTGTTTGTATGTATGATTTCGTGTATGCATCATGTACATGACACTCACCTCTTACTTGTTACATCCATATCCAATTTGTGATGCCTTGAGGGACCTCATGCATCTCCCCTTCCTCCTTGGGTGCTTTGATGGACATCATGCCCCATTCCCTTAGGTAGTTACTCAGATCATATCTAATTTTTTATTCATATATATGCTTACATTTTTATATCTATATTGACAAGCTTGTGAATGTTAGATCTAACACACATCATATATTACCAACTTATGCTTAGACTATTTTACATTCTGATGTCATGTATACACATTATATTGGTTTATCACACATATATCATATGTTTTTAGTCTAACACATATGACGCATATGTTTTATTTTGAGGATAGTTACATTAGAAGTTAAACAACTCCCCTCAAAAAAGGGGGCATTCACAAGTTTTTGTCACAGAGATTAGGCCATCCTAGTGTACTCAAAAAAAAAATTTTTAGCATGTAGACACAAATTCTAGAGCTCAGATTTAGGAAAATGTAGTGAAACATAGTCACATACATATTAGTCTAATTTTCCCTCAAAAAAATCACATTTGGTCATTATCATATTACATTGGTCTATAGTGCAATGCACTATTGGCAAAGGGGATTGTGCTACTATCTAGTAGCCTTAGACACATAAAATTTAAAAATTGTCAAAAAGGTACAATAGTTATAATTCAGATTTACACAGTCTTAATCACAAATCATTAGAGAGGTTCAATTTATACTTAGTTTTTACATAGGTTTTCTTAGATTGGGGGCATCATGCACAACATGATCATGCTCATTTTAGTTTTAGATATACATAGACACAAATTATTATGACTAGGTCTATAATCCATATACGTAGATATCAGAGTCAGGGGTATGTGCAAAACACATTATTCCCATACATTTTGTTTGGCACTAACACTCTTAGAGGGAATGGAAAATCCATGCCATTCTCCATGTTGTATACTCCATAAACCATATGCACTAGTTTTACACCATGTTTATACCATATTGATGCCTCATTCTGTCTACAATGGTTGGAATTCCTAAGTGCCCTAAAGGAATTTTTACATTTTAGAGTTTTCATATGGCCTAAATCCATCTTACATAGTTTTAGTTACATCACACAATTTTAGTTTTAAATGCATCTATGACACATAGGTAGGTAATGATGGAGTCATAACCTACTTGAGTTATTGAGCCAACTACATGAGAGAGTTGGATTACTCATTAGTCCAATCCAAGTTATTCAAAAATTATGATCCATCAAGCAAGGGTAGGCAATGATGGAGTTAAGGCCAAATTTATTTCATTAGCCACCCACACATGAAGATTGGGCAAGCCATCAACCTAGTCTAACCTATTCACCATTTGATCACTATTTACACACATAGGATGTCACCAAGTTTTAGCATTGGTTCACATACCAAGTGAGTTGTATTCATTCATTTCCTCTCTCTCTCATCTCTTTACTCAATTTTGTCTTTGATTTCAATGGTTTTTAAGTAAGGCCTAATTCATGCATGTTTCATTCATAAAACATGCAATGGAGCATAACTCATAGACTCAAATCCACATTAACAGGATTTGTCTCTTAGGTAAGTCCGTGTATGTCTCTCTTTCATTTATCCTAGTCATTTCACTTTGATACATTTATAGAATAAAGAAGGGGGAAAATCTACTCATCTAAAATGTCATTTAAATGCAATGAGTGTCATTTGAGACCACCCTATCCTTAGCTTAGCCCTATACCTATCTTAGGGCTTATTTTTATCCTTTTCCATCTTATGTGTGCATTCAACCCTTGACCAAATATAAAAAAATACACATTAGGAGATCTCCAAGGCATCCAAGACCCCTTTTTATCTATTTTATCCACTTGGAGAATAGCATGGCCCTTGGGTTTATAACACACTACATTATTGGCAAAGGGGCAATACTATTGACCCTCAACCTTTTTTACCCCTAACTAATATTTTTTCACTTCCCAAAGCATATTAGGGTTGGATTAGACTCATTTCATGTCTTGACAAGCAAAATAACACTATAAAGACCACTCTCATTCATTTATCCCCTGGATGGAGAAGAGATGCAACTCCCATAAACAAACTCAAAAATAATTGTGTAAATTAACGTCATTAATCCATATTCTTCCCTACTTCTACATACACCCATATATAACAATCAAAATCTCATATTACTCAAGTTTTTAGTTTAAATACACACTCAAAACACTCAAAGTAGAATTCATACTAGTTTTCATTTGCAATTGCACCAACACTTAGATTGAGATAACTACATCAAACTTAATCCCCTTTTAAGGTATTGGTATGTAGGTAACACTTAGCACATGGGGTGTTGAGGTCATGTCAAACCTACCCTAATAATGCCACTCTAATTCTACTTGTGTTCCTCAAAACCCTAAAAAGTATGGAGGCCTAGGGTTTCCTCATTGAAATCAGTCAAAATAGGGAATAGATAGTGATTCAAGACTCGATCATAGAGACACAGGCTTCTTAGAACAAGGCAAACATCTTCCCAAAAAATCATTATTCCATATTTTAAAGATTATTAGCATGGTACGAGAGGACACTAGTATAATGCACTATTGGTAGAGGGACTGTGCTTCTATTTGAAGGAGACTTTGACACCTTATTCCTATTGATGACACCCTACACTATTCCTGTACTAGTTTTCATCCTGTCACTTGTTTGTCTCAATCATTTTTTTCATGTAAGTATATCCTTTATAATTCATTACTATTTATAGGCTAAGAAAACAAATCAATTATTATAAAAATGAGTGTCTATTGATATTTTTATATTTATTTCCTAATTTATATACTCAGATCTTTATCTACTTAGGGTTTTACATTCCATAATTCTTGAAATAGTTAAATCAAGCACATAAAAGGGAAAATTTAGCATCACTATTTAGGTTATTATTAATATGAATAGGTGAATATTAACACTTTTGAATAACCTAGATATGTCAACATTGAGAAGTGTTTTCTAAAGAGGAAAGGGATAGATTCATCAATCTTTTTAGGATATATAAATATGTGTTTGCTTGGAGTTATGATGATCTAAAACCCTTTAGGCTTAAAGAAATGAAACATAATATTCTATTGAAACTAGATACATCACCTTATTTTCAGAGGTAGAGGCACTAAAATCCAAAGATTTCTTCGACTATCCATGCTGAAATAAAAATATGATTGACACATGTATGCTTTTCCTTATTTGTCACTCTACCTAGGTTGTTAATATTACATCAGTTCATAATAAGAATGGTGAATTCCATATTTTTATTGATTTTATAAACTTAAATTAGAAATCTCAAAAGGATAATTATATTTTACCAATTATGCATCAAATACTACAAGCCATTATAGGGTCAGACATGCTATCAATGCTTGATGGTTTTTCAATTTATAATCAAGTTGAAGTTTTAGTTTAAGACCAACATAAGATGACATTTACAACACCTTAGGGAACCTTTGCCTATAAGATAATGTATTTATATCTCATTAACGTTGGAGCTACCATTCATAAGGAAATTGACTTGGCATTCCATGATCTTAAGAATAAGATTATAGTGGTTTAGTTGGATGATCTTACTATTTTTTTAAAAAGATGTGAATATCATTATGATCATCTGGTAAGAGTATTTGATAAATTCCAGACTCATGGCATTTCCTTGAACCCTAAGAAGTTTATTTTTAGAGTGACCAAAGGAAAGATTATTGGTCACATTATGTTAAAATGAGGGACAAAGATTGATCTTGAAAGGGTTCAGGCCATTCAATATCTCACCCTTCCCACCAACAAATAAAGTGTGCAATCCTTTTTCACTAAGGAAAATTTATTAAGGAGATTTATGCTTGAATTTGTAGAGTTTACTAAACATGTTGCTGATATCATGAGTGGTAAGGCTAAGTGGAGTAAGGAAGGCAAAGAATCTTTGAAAGAAAGAAAAAATGCCATTTTAATAGTGCCTACTCTATTATGTCCCAATTTTAATATTTTATTATCTATTGCTATGCATTGGAGCATAATATGTTGGAAATTTTGGTACAAAATAATAACGAGGGTGTTGATTCACCTATAGTGTTCATGAACTGTGGCTTGAAAAAATATAATCTCAAATACTCACTAATCAAAAAACATGTGTACACAATAGTAAAGACCATAAAACAATTTAGGTATTACATCTTTAATTTGCATGTTATTGTCATGGTGTCAGATTCAATTGTAAATTCCATATTAATGCAATAAGATCTTGATTCAAAATGAGGAGGATAAATGGTGAAGGTTCAATAATTTGATCTAGATATTAAACCCACCAAGCTAGTTTGGGGCCGTGGTTCATGTCAACTAATTGTCAAGAACAAGCCTAATGACACCAATAACGAATATGAAGAGCAATATTCATCAAAAGAGATACACATGGTTATTTTTTTTGGCACTATAAATGATTGGTTCTCAAACATATCTTACTTCCTCACGTATGGAGAGTGTCTTAAAGGTTTAAGTTCCAAGGAAAAAACAATAAAATTGAGAGATATGAAGTACATAATATGGGATAATACTGTTTTAAAGAGAGGCATGCATATTCCGAAGGTGCATTCATAAGGAAAAAAAAAAGAGGTTGTTGGAAGATTTTCATAGTAAAGCATGTTGGGGTCACTTCTCATTAACCATCATGACACATAAAATCTTTAGGGAAAATTACTATTGGCACACCCTCTTCAATGATGCTCAAGATTGGGTATCTAAATGTGAAACTTATTAGTAATTTATGGGAAGACTAAAGCTTGTAACTATGAAAAATTACTTCATGAATTGGGTTGAGGTTATTTCAATCAAGAAAACTACTTATCAAGTAGTGTGAAATTTCATTAAAGAGTATTATTTGGTCAGGTATGGTGTTCCCTAGAAGATAGTAAATGAAAATACTTCAATTTTTCTTCTTCTAAGATTGTTTGTTTTTGTTAAAATTATGGGATTTACTTATCCCATTCCTCAGATTACTATCCTTAGGGTAATGGTCAAGAGAAATCAAGCAACGGTAATCTAGTCCTAATTATTCATAAACTTATGGATGAGAACCAATAAAATTAGCACAAAAAATCATATGACACACTTTGGGATGATAACATCACTCTAAAGAGGGATATTGGCTTGTATCCATTTTATCTAATGTATGGAATTGATGTTGCCTTACCTATCTCATTAGAATTTCTAGTGCTTTAATTGGCCAAGGCAGTTGAAGATCAAAACTTTAAGGATTCTTTGGATAAGAGGATTTTGTACTTAGATAGGCTAGAAGAGGAAATAATTGTAGTAATTGAAAAGATTATAGAGCATCAACAAAAAGTGAAGGCACTTTTTGAAAATAAGGCCAAGCATAAGGATTTTTGGTTTGGTGATCTTGTCCTTATGTGGGATAAAAGGTGCAAACCCAAGGGTAGTCATAGAAAGTTTGAATTTCTATGGAAAGGTCCATTTAAGATTCATCACTTATATAGTGACAACACATAATATTTGGCCTATCTAGATGGAACTCATCTCTTACTTCCTTATAGTGGGTAGTATTTTAAGTTGTTTAGGCATTCGAGACTAGTTCCCACCAATCATGTATATAGGTTAGCCTTAGGATTTTGGTTATGTTTACTTCTTGCCCTTTTTTTCCCCATTTTTGGTTTGATGTATTTTCTTATTTCTTTTATTTCTTTCCAGCCCTTGTAAAAGTTGTTGGTCAACGATGACTCCATAACCCAATAGATAAAGCAAGGTAGTCTGTTAAGCCTAAAGATTTTAGAGTTTATCATTGCATTTGTGAGATAAAAGTCCATAGTTGTAGCCAACTAGTATCCCAAAATTTTGATGGCTTGATAAAATTAGGAGACCCCATTCAACTTTTTCCCACATGTTGAATTAGAGGATAAAAAGCTATAAAATCTGACAAATTGAAAGACAAATAATTTTTGTTAATTATTGGAGTTAAACACTTGCTCAATAAGCACCAGACTCAGATACCTACTTAATAGGTGTCAAGATCCAAGGGATTTTTAGAAAATATTAGACTCTAACAACTTTAAAGCAACCATTAAACTCTAAAGAATACTTAAAAATCATTAGATCTGATAACTTCAATGCAACCATCGAACTCTGATGATCATAAAGCAATCATCATAGTCTGAATCAATCCTCATTAATCAGGGTCATTACCTACATATGTGGGGATATATTGAACCCCATTATTTAATGAAGTCTTCACCTTTTAATTTTATTCACTATAGTATTCAATTTTGGAGCTCTAATCTAATTTTCTTCTAGCTTTGATCACTTTTGATTATTTCTTGGTGATTAGTGTCGATTCTTCAGTGTGTTTTTATGTTCTTATCACATAAGAGCACTTACAGTTTTGGATTTGTTTAACCTCCATAACTCATTAGTCAAAGTTATTGATTTACTTAACATTCCTATGGATTCATTACTTACTATAGACTCATCTTCCCCAACACTAGAGTTTTACTCCTTCTTTATAGTCTTTCAACAATGATGCTAGAGATAATCGACTACTCAAAAACCTTTCAACCCCAATGCCAAAGTTGTCTAACTACTCAACAACCCTTCAACCTCAACACCAAAATTTTCCAATTATTTGTTAGCCCTTCAACCCCAAAACTAGAGTTTCCTAACTGATTAGTATCCCTTCAAACTTGATGCAAGATTTTCTTACCTATTCAATAGCCTTCCATCTGTAGCACACATAATAGATGTTTAGAACACCTAAGAAGAAAGATGAAAAAGAGAAGGTGAGTAAGACGAATTACCAATTTCATAGGGTTACTCATCCTTTAAAAATTTATTCTAACATAGACCAATTCACAGATGCAGACCAAGGGCATGTTAACATGGGCAACTTGTAGAACATGGGCAACTTGTAGAACAAAGTGAATACATATTTCAAAATTGATTGAACATAGAGCATTTATGACAACGGGTTGCCTTAGGTCACCACTTTTATGAATTTTATTTAGTGTCTAAAGTTGGTCATGATGATGGTAAGTTGATATAACTAAGAGTATAGGGAATTTAGAATCCCTGAGGAAAAACCATCTTGTAACTTGGGGTTGATTATATTAAATAAATGTTATGAATTCCAATCATGAGGATAGCTCAATAGTTTCCCAAGGAAAGCATGGATGATTTTTTTTGGATATCTAAACAAGAATTAGCTTATTAAATTTAAATCATCCATATTCAGAGTCCTTGAGGTGATTGCACACCAAGATTTTAAGTTGGAAATCAATGATATTATCACTCTCCTCAATAGAGTGGTAGGAAATACTAGGTAAGGGATTACCAAGCGTGGATGTTCAATTACATCCAAATTATACATGCTAACAAAAAATACATCAATTGGGTTGAGTCTATCAATGACTCAATTCACAAGCAATTGTGCGAGGTGGTTACCACTCACAAATTTTACATGATGTCATACATAGTTTTTGAAATTATGGGAAGGTGGTTCTATGACAAGTTGACCATAGTAGACCTAATGTTTACCTCTCATATATATGATTCTTACCCCTAATTGACATTAAAGGAAAGTGCCAAACACTTATATATAGTCAATGATGCTTTCCTTCACTTTATCATTTAAATGTTTGAGAAGGAGCCATGAATCACTATTTCTCAATTACTATCACCATAGAGATAGCCAAATGGGGTGAGTGGTTTATACAATTTACCACATTCTTCTACATTAAGGTTTACATGTGCGAATTCACTCCCTAGATTCTCCCCTAATACATCAATGATAAATGGGATCTTATGGATTTAATACAATAGTTAATTGATGCTCATAAGTTTTTAGTCACCAAACATAAGTATACTGGGGCCCATTTTCCCATGACCATTAGTAGGTACACTTGTGCCACACTACATAGAGTAAATTATATAGAATGAGATATGGCCAATGTCATTTTTTATCCCTTTCCTAGTAGGCTTTCCTTTAATGTTAGGGGGATGATTAAGAATATTTTGAGTTCTACATATAGACATGTTCCTTATTATGAGGATTTTTGGATGGAATACAATGATGAAAGAGAGGTCGGGATTCTCTAATAGGCTCATTTCATGTTAGAAGTAATTGAGTTCAACATAGTGTTTGTTCTCGAGGACTTAGACTTTGAAGTTAATGGTGAAGTGGTAGACAAAAACTACTTCCAAAAAGGCATCAAAATGACACCTCTTCCTAGAGTGGATTGGATCCAACTTAAATTGACATCTCTAGAAGATTGAACATGAGGAGTCCTTAAGAAAATGCTTGCATGGCTTGAAAGCAAAGGGGTAGATGTACATAACATTGGAATTCTTTCACCCATGAGATATATAGATATACCTCTACCAAATTCAACAAGGTAGAAAGAAGGGAAGGATCAAGTGACATCTTCTAATTCCATAATAAATACCATTACTATTGAAGAGGTAGAGGTAAAAGAACCTCCACCTCAACCATAAAAATGACTATAAAGTTCAAGATAAAAAAATTTGATTGGTGGTAAAGGGATAACTAGGAAATAACCATATTTGAATGAGTCTTTAGAAGGAGTCATCCATTCACATGGGTTGATAAAAAAATACAACATTACAATTTGTAATATTATATCCCTCTTTGGTGATCTCTGAGGCTCTTTATTCAAAGGCAACTACTCCTACTCTTTCCATATATTTGTGTGAAGTACTTCCTCAAGTTTCATCAACGGATATGATTGGGTCATCTCAAATAAAAAGACATCTTATTGAGAGGTATAGGAAGTTTTCCCTGACATGGTATAACTCCAACCTATCATCACAAAGAAGGATCCAAAAATGTATAAAGTGGTGGAAAAAGAAGAAGCTCAACCACATCCCCAGGTTGAAATAGAATTGAGTTTGGCACGGGTAAAAATTTAGTGATTCCAGCTATGGTAAAAAAGGTTCAGGTTGAAAAAGAGTGTTCATCATTAAAACAATTTCCTAAGACAAAGGCACCTCAATGGTTAAATGAGGTTGTGAGGAAGAGGAAGAAGACAATCCCACCATTGTCAATTTATTTTAGTACCCTCACTACACCAACCCCTCAAACCTCCAATAAACCCAATATGGTTTCTCACATTATTATGGATGAACAAGGGGAAGAGTATGCTGAGGATGAATTTCTCATACCAGATAAATCTAAGGATGAAATCATAATGGGGGGTTACCAAATCTCACGGGTTCATATCAAAAAGTCTACTCATGGAGGGAAGAAAGAGGATGTGCATATGGATATTGGGTCCTTGATCAAGAAATATGATTAAGACAAGGCTATAAAGGACTAGTTGAAAGAGAGAGTAGATCATCTCACATTGGTGATCCAAAAATTAGTGAGCTTGGTTCAGTCTTAGCTTTAGCATTACACACTAGATGTAAGGACTCTGAAAATAGCTAAGAAAATTGGGAACATGAGGAGAACCACTATGGTTAGTGAAGCTCCTTGAGTAGGGAAATAAGTTAATAACCTCAACTGTTGAAGTCTATACTTCAATTGACAAATAAATTAAATATGCTTTCAATAATGAGTTTATTTATAGATAAGATCTTGATAAACTAAAAACATTGGTTGCCTAGGTTTGAAGCCCTTGCTAGATTAAATGAAGATATTTTAGTCAAAAAAGGGGTCATAATAGAAGAATACCGAGGAGATCAAGTTTAATTCTAGGGTTTAACAAAATTATGAATCATGGAAATAGAAGATTCTTTGCACAATTTTAAGTAATATGATCCTTGGTGATTAATCTTGCATGCGATATTAAGGAAATAATTAATAAGCTTCCATGTTCATTGCTCATAGGAGAAAAAATGATTCTTATTGAAGATATATAAGAAGAATTCAAGCATTTTATCTAAAGAGAAACTAATTCATCTTCAATGTTTAACTTAAAATCGATCCAAATTTTCATACATTATCATGACCCTTTTGGTAGATTAGACAAACATTTGAAGCATTTCAAAAAATTCCTCAATAGATGATAAATCTGCAAGTAGAGGCTGAAATTCCATATCAACATTTTGAAGGCCTTGATCATGGGAAGGTTGAAAGGACACTGCATAAGTTTGAAGGGTATGAGAAGAAATATAAAAAATCAAGTTAAAAGGAAGTCTTCACAATTGATGATGAGGAAGAAGAAGAGTAGGTTACAGTGGAGACACCTTGATTTATAGCTTGAGGGTGCATTCTTGTGTAACCTTCTTCACAAGTCAAAGGTTACATTTTAGTTTGAAGGTTTTTAAAATTTTACATGTAGTTTGAATAAGTTAACATCCACCTATAAATGTGCAACCATTTCTATTTTTATAGTTTTTTTATAGGTCTTAGGGATTGTATTTCCTATAAATATAAGGCTTACATGCCTCTTTAGGGGTTTTAAATTTTTTAATATTTTTCAAAGAAATAAATTTTGGAATAAAGGAAGGAAGAAAGAACTTGGTGTTTCTATATAAATCAATAAAAAGAAGTTGTTTTAGGACTTTTTACTTTTTCTTAGTTGTGAATTAATATTCTTATGTTAGTTTATTCATGTTATTGATCTCTTTACTCTCATCTTAATAGAAGATATTAATTGATGGTAAATATATTTTGAGTTAATGAGTGTGATATTTAGGTGAAATATACATTTTCTCACCTATTCACATTATTTATTTTTATTCTTAGTTAACTTTTTATATTCTCTCTTCCCTACTCTTCTTAACATTTTTCCTTTATTTATACTTGTAAAACCCCCAAAGAATTTAGTATGTATAATTGTAAATGTGCTAGGTTTGTGTTTTCTTTAATTAAAGGTAGCTTCACCTACTAATAAAAGGGGGACTTTATCTCATTTTTTTTAATGTGGTGCATGTGTTGAAGTGTTTGACTCTTTTTAAAGCCAACAAGATAAAAACTCTAAATTCATGATAAAAGTGTTGACACCAGTGTCTGTAGTCTGAAACTAGTGTCCCAAATAATATATAGCTAATTTTAAGAATTTTATGAACTGAGATGAATCATCAGATTGTATTATTTCACACATGTGCATATCATTTTTGCCTATGCATCATTGCATAAGCTAATTGTTGTTTATCCTTTGCATTACTTGTTGGAGGTACAATCACTGAGGGGAGGGGGGTGAATAAATGTGCCTAGATAATCAAACTTCAATTTAAAATGTTTTAAAACTCTTATTCAATTACCATAAGCATTCATGAAGCATACACATCATTCATAGCAATGAACAAGAGAGATAATACAAGATCAACAACATAACACATGACATATGTGGGAAACCCTCTCCAGAGAGAAAAACCAATAGAACCTATAATTAGACTACTATCCTATAATAAAAAGAACCAATTTGGACCAGATGTAACTGATCAAGGAAGTACCATCTCTTATTTAGGGAGACTACAATCCCATAAGGTGCTACAACACCTATTTAGCTGAGCAACCATAATAACTAGACCATTAGTAAGATTCACCTTGAAAGGAGGCTACAACCCCATATATTTTGAGTCGTCACAACACCTATGAACACAACATCTCATAAACACTAATTTATTGCCAATTTGAGGGAGATACAAAGTATATCATCTCTCTTTAAACTTGCACACTCAAAAAATCCAAAACATCCTTTTGGATCACCCTAAACCTCTTCACTCATCATCAACCTATAAGAACACTATTATTCCAACATAATTATGACTTATAGGTCATACACATAGTCCTCAATCTATTCTGATCTTCAATACATCCACTGGGTATCCACCCTTTCCTTTACAGCACAACACTATCCTCTCAATGCAAATTCCACATTCAAGTCTAGAAATCATCATCTTTGATTTCAATTTTATTATAAACTTCATGAATTATAATTTCCAAAATCTTCCTTATCAGACACAACACATGCCTTCATCCTTAAGGCATCTTACATGGGTCACACTTAAGCACAAGTTTGTTTCAAATAAGCCTAGCTCATCTTTTAGGTACTATGATGACCCATTCACCTCTTCAACACATTTTCAAGAAAACTAGGAACATAGGAACACTTTATAACATATAAACCCATGGAAAATGATCTATAGGTACTCTTTAATTTCCAATAACCATCATATCACTCTTTTGCTAGCCCCTAATTAACTCAAACACCTCTCTATACACACAGTCATTATGAATGAAAACATAGTCAACTTCTAACCTTTTGTTCATACTGCATATGATTAGTCAAACCTTAATAATGCACACAAATGGTCCTAATGGAGTCTATAATATACTCTAATATCTAGTTCACCTTTAAACATTGAGATACTAACAAGCACAACTCAAATACCCTTCTCGGGTTACTTGCAGAGAAAATACAAAAACATATTCAACTTTGAACCTTCATAACTTTGACTATACATACTTTAAAACCTTAAAATATATATTTACATATGCACCTTGGATTAAGCTACAAATTATATTTTTACACCATGATAAAATTATACCTATATCAAAAGATATGGCCAAAAACCTAAAAGCTGATATTTCCTTTGTTAAATTCAAATATTTGAATTCAAATGGTCATAGTTAAACTTCAATCACTTAAAATTAATCTCATGCCCTCACTACTTATATCTATCATGCATCATTCATATTTTTTGAACTTTAACTTAGATATACTATTAAACAAAAAACACATTGACCTCATCTTGTGAAATCTCATAATATTGACTCAATGCACTCCGTCAATCTTCTATACATAGCTTGGTCTTTATCTGTGTTAAACATTAGACACCTAAAATAATCTCACTCAATACACACCATTGATATGTATATACACAAACATACACTCACTATTAGATCTTAAAAAAATCCTAATCTTTACCTCTGCTCAAAATTAAACTTCAAACACTTATCCTCATCTCGCTGCTTCTGTACACCTTAAAATAAACACACTCTATTGATCCTTTTGTAAGCAGATCAATCTTTAAATTAATTAAAAAATGAGTACTTTGACTCATTTTATTCAAAATGCACCATATATATTCAATCTATGATAACACACAAGCCATTAGATCTCCATCTAGTCCTGATCTTTAACATCATGCAAAATAGACTATGGGTACCATTGCTATCTACTTGGAAGGCCAACTTTGCATAGTCATATCTTTTACCTTGCTCACTCACATGTTATAAAATTTAAACTATACAATATCCTCATAGAGGAAAACCCAAACATATATAAATCTAATCATATAACCCTTGTGAGTGTGAGATATAATTCCATTAATCTGTTCACTCAAATTTTTCTTCCACAGAGCCAACTATGTCAAAAACTACATGGGAAGCCAACTTTGAACATGCATATATTTTTTTGCACTTCATTACATGACCTAAAATTTAGTGAATATCAACTAGGTAGAAAAATAAATAAACCCTTATGATCAACTCATTTTGAAACTTCCACATGTAGGAAATATATTCATCAATATGCTTACTTGGATTTTTCTTGTCATGTGCAAATTTGGCTATGGGAAAACACTACCAAATTATTTGGGAGGCCAAATTTGCACTTGAATATATTTTTTCATGCTTCATCACATGACCTAAAATTTAGTACATTTATACTAGGGACTAATGTGATCACAACCATATGACCAACTCCCCTTGACTCATCCACATGTGGTAATTATGACATCAACAAACTGCCTACTCAGATTTTTTGCCTCTAGACCCAGAATGTCCAGATGAAAACAATGATCAACTAGATGAAATACACTCATGCACACAAGCACTCAAAGCCTACAAAAATTCTTATGGGACCTCTTTCACATGCTCAATACTTTAGATTCATCTGTAATCATCTCTAACCATGCCAAATTAGAAGATCAACCAAGCATACTTCAAGCATAGTAGGACAAGCACATTGCACACTTTGTCATTGTCACTTTGAATATCAAGACATTTCATCCGCTCACTTGGACACCTCCATGACATCACCATGACATCATTGAAAACTCTCCAATAATCTCCCCCTTTGTCATTGATGTCAACACCCATCAAATAGCTCTCCTTCCTTCTCTCTCTTCAAGCATTCTAAAAAATATGAACTTTCTCCCCCTTTGACAAAATGACAAAGTGGGCATCAACTGATCCCAAGGACATAAAAATACTAACAACATGAGAAGATCATCTTATAAAGATAGTAAAAACTCCCCCTTACCTTGAGCCTGCCTCTTCTTTCCTTGACAAATTCCTCTTGCTCCATGCCAACATTGTCTTCAAGCAAGCACTGCACATAAAAGTACTAAAATCTTATGTAAATCACCAAGAAACATTTAAGAGGGAACCCAACTTAGATATCTGAGCCATTTCACCTCTTGAGCCTCTTCAGATCTCCACATACCATGAAGAATCACCACATAAGCTTACTAGCCTTCTCTCTTAAGCCACCTTAAGGATCATCAACAAAATTTCATGCCACTTACTAAATAGGAAATATTCTCTAAACCAACCAAAAAACTCTCTTAGAAACACTCATACCTTTCTCTTTTTGATAAATTGATCAAAAAACACTCTTTTTCACACTAGGCCTATTTAGTCTCCATATAACCTTACCTAGAGCTTGCAAAGCCCACAAATTTATATAGACACATATTTTGAACTTGAAACTTACTATTTGGAGGACTCTCATATGCCCCTTAAATCACAACAATTTTCAACACCTAGCTCATCCTCTATAATATACTTTCTTCATAAACCAACTTGACAATTAGGCCTCCATCTTGACAAAACCATGAATAAATTGAAAACCAAAAACCTTCAAATCTATGTGAAACTTGATTTGATTATCCATTTGGATCATTTAATATATTAAGAAGCGTCAGACCTCAACTCATAAGGTAATTCACTTTTCTAGAATAGCCCAGAACCTTATAATATCAAAACAAATAGAGTCAACAAGCCTCCTTCTGGTCAATATCCACCTCTAAAAATTCTTATACACTTGAAGACAACCATTACACAATTCTAGACTAAAATTTGAGATTTCACATCTTTGGGAATCCATACATCCTATAACTAATTTTAGGCTTGCTTGCCCTTAAGCCAAAACTGAGAGCACTCATAAATCTTTAATTTGACTTCAACATACCTTCAGACCACAAAACCATTTGGAACAAGATAGAATAAGGTTAGCAAACCTTTTTGAGCACCAAACTCTTCTTGATAATTTATCAATCTCATTATTCCATCTAGAAACACCCATTCTAACCTTGCAAACACTGCATACACAACAACACTTGCTTCTCCACTGAAAGGAGTCTCTTAAGAAGCATGAATAAAGACACCCTACTTCACAATGTCCTAGAATGATGTGAAACTAGGAGTTTCCCACAAATCCTCATATTTCTGCTCCTCTTTAGTCATCTAATACTTATGGTTCTTATTCTTCTTCTTAGGCTTAAGAGAACCAACATGCTTATCCACTACAATATTCTCCTTTTCTTCAAGGATTTAATTGACAATACATGGAGATAAGATAGATTCATGATATACCTTTTCATTCGAATAATCTACCTTTCAATTATAAATCTCATGACTAGGCACTAAAAATTGATGTTCTTTACATGATACATGCTCAACAATGGTAGGATGTTCATTTGGATCCATACACATCTCAAAACTAGCCTCAACTAGTACCTTGGTCTTTTTCATGAACTTGGTCTCTTCATTCACAATATGAGTAGACAATGAGAGCCCTTGACACTCTTTAACTTTTGTATCATTCTCTACCATAATAAATAGATTACTTGGACCAACAGACCCATCATGACTCATACTTACCACCTTTGGTTTCCATGAGTTAACTTTCCTTCTTTATTGCATTCTAGGAGTCTGATTAAACTCATTTTGACTTGATGGATTTTCCTTGTAGAATCTAGTAATGTGACCAATCTTCTCAAAGTTGTAACAAACCACTATTTTTGAAGTGAACTCAAATTTCCCTACTTGATATGGATAAAATCTTGTAATGTGTCCTATGTCATAATAATTGAAACAAACTCTTTATTTTCAAGAAGACTCACCTTGCCTTACTTTATTTGGACATTGCTTAACAAAGTGTCTCTCATCAAGATAGTTGAAACACTTAAATTTATTCACACTTTTTGACTGATGAATCCCATCATAGTTACATGCAAACTCATTTCTAATAGGTCTCTTACATTCTCTAGCTCTATGCCCAAACTGATTACATGTGTAATAGTAACCATTGAAACTTGCATACCTCATGGTATTTGGTTATCTGATCTAATTTATCTTAAGTCTGCCAGTATCTTTAATCCTTATCTGATGATTTGTCTTCAAAGTCAGATTTTTCTTGTTCACATTAGTCTTCATCTTATCTTTAGTTACATTCTCTGGTTGTTCTTTGTATTCAAGACTAGTTCTATCACTTGCATGCTTTTGATCATTCAAAATATTATCTAAATCACTTGAGATATTTTCAAATATCACAAATGACTTAACCTTACTAGATGTCTTCTCCAACTCAAATTTTAATGACTCATTTTCATTTACATTGAACATTCATCTTCTTTAGCTTTCAAGATTTTAGATAGGATTTCTAATTGATAAATGAGACGGTTGACTATATCTTAATGATATTTAGTGTCTTCATTCATTATTTCCTCATACACACTGAATTGATCCTCATAGCCTTTGAGTTGAGACTTTATTTTCTTGTTAATATTCTTCTCAATCTTCAATTCTTCAAGATCATTTATCAATATAGTCTCATAGTCCACCTCATCTTCATCATCATCTAAATCACTCCAAGTAGACTCATTTTGATGTGAATAACTTCCTTCCTCAGCCATGAAGAGAGATTCATCTTTAATAGGACCATCATCTTCATGATCACACTCTGAGTCACTATCTTCACTCTCAACTGATGAGCTGTAGTCTTTATTGGTGTAGACACCCTTTTTGTTCTTGAAGAACTTCTTATTGTTGTCATAGTTTATGAAACCTTTCTTCCTCTTAGCAGACTTGTATGTCTTCTTGTCTTCATCTTGGTCTTCATCATGCTTATGAGGGCACTTTATATCAAATTTTCCTATCTCTCCATAATTGAAGCATTTGAAGGGTAGTTTACCCTTACACTTACCTGAACCTATTTTCAATTTACTTGTACACGAGGAAATCAGTTCATCCTCATCAATATCAAAAATCTCATCCTTATTGGGTTTATTACCTTGGAAATTCTTTTCTAGCTTCATTTCTATCTTGAATGCTGCTTCCATCTTTGGTGGTATATCATCATTTACTCTCATCTCATAGGTAGTAAAGGTGCCATGAAATTAATCCATCTTTAACTAAGGAAGATCATGGCTTTCTTCTATAACAGATACTTTTTGATCAAACTTGAGAGATAGAGACCTTAATACCTTTTGAACTATCGTAGAATCTTCAAGTTTCTCTCCAAGACCTTTGATGATATTCATAATATCATCAACTCTCTATAGAAAGGATTCCACAAAATCTTCCTCAATTTTAATATTCTCAAATTGTCTTTGATGACTCTATAACTTTACCAACTTGACCTTTGAATCTCCCTCATGAATGATCTATAATTTGTATGAGCAAACTAAGTCTCTATAAGACCACAAGTAATGGCATTTAATGGCTTAGAATTATTCTCAAATAGTTTCTTATTTGTAACACTAGATGGAGGAGTAGTATGAGCAAATAACCATCCACGATAGATTTCTATACATCAAACCCTAGGGATATAATGTATGTCCTCATCCTTGCACTTTAAAAAGCATAACTAGATCCATTGAACATTGATGATTACTTAGTAGGGAAACTTTTTTGCATTTGATGACTACCTATATTGTACCTTAGATCACCTTCAAGTTGTCAAGCCTTTACCAAAGGACCTAATCTGATACCAATTATTAGAGCTACAATCACTAAGAGTGGGGGGGGTGAATTAGTGAGCCTAGATAATCCAACTTCAATTTCAAACCTGTTAAAATACTTAATCAATTACCATAAATATTCATGAAGCATACAAATCATTCATAGCAATAAATAAGAGAGACAATGCAAGATCAAGTACATAACACATGACATATGTTAGAAACCCTCTTGGGTGAGAAAACCCACTAGAACCTACAATTAGACTACTATATTATAATAAAAAGAATCAATTTGGACCAGCTACAACTAATCAAGGAACTACCATCCCTTATTTAGTGAGACTACAATCCCATAAGGTGTTACAACACTTGTCTAGCTGAATAACCACAATAACTAGATTTTTAGCAAGATTCACCTTTCAAGGAGGCTATAACCCCCTAGATGTTGAGAATCCATAATAACACCTATGAACACAACATATCCTAAACACTGATTGCCTACTAATTTGATGGAGATACAAAGTATATCATCTTTCTTAACTCTGCACACTCAACATCCAAAACATCCTTTTGGATCACCCTATACCTTTTCACTCATCATCAACTTAAAATAAAACTAGTCTACCAATATAATTATGACCTATAGGTCATACACATATTTCTCAATCTATTCTACTCTTTAACTCTTCCACTGGGCACCTACCCTTTCCTTCACTCTACAACACTATCCTCTCAATGCAAATTCCACATTCAAGTCTAGAATTCATCATATTTAATTTCACTTTTTTTATATCCTTCATGAATTATCATGTCCAAAATATTCCTTTTCAACCACAACACATGCTTTCACCCTTAAGGCATCTTACATGGGTCACACTTAAGCACAACTCTCTTTGAAATAAGCCTAAGTCACCTTGTAGGTCGTATGATTGACCCATTCACCTCTTTGATACTTCTTCAAGCAAACTAGGAACACAAAAACACTTTAGAACATATAAAACCATGGCACATGATCTATAGGTCCCCTTTAAGCACCAATAACCAACATAACACTCTTTTGCTAGCCTCTAATTAACTCAAACACCTCTTTGTATACATAATCATTATAAACAAAAACATAGTCAACTTCTAACCCTTTGTTCATACTATATATGACTGGTCAAACCTTAATAATGAACATAGATGGTACCCATAGAGTATACAACATACTAAAATAGCTAGTTCACCTTTAAACATCGAGATACCAATAAGCACAACTCAAATACCCTTATCAAGTTACTTGCAGAGCAAACATGAAAACATAGTCAAATTTGAACCTTCATAACTTTGACTATACACACTTTCAGACCTTTAAATATATATTACTAGATGCACCTTATAATACTATACAAATTTTATTTTTACACCATGAGAAAATTCTACCTGTATCAAAAGATATGGCCCAAAAACCAAATATTAATCTTTTCTTTGTTAAATTCAAATATTTGAACTCAAAATGGTCATAGTTAAACTTCAATCACTTAAAACACATCTCATTCCCTTGTTATTTAGATCAATCATGCACCATATATCTTCTTATAAATTTAACTCATCTATACTATTAAACAAAGAACACGTTGACCTCATCTCATGCAATCTTGTATTATTGACTCAATGCACTCTGTTGATCTTCTATACATAGCTCGGTCTTTATCGATGTTAAACATTAGACACCTTGAAATCATTTCACTCAATATGCACCATTGATTTATATATATATATATGAATATACACTCACCTTTAGATCTTATAAGAAGATTAATCTTTTCCTCTTCTCAATGTTTAACTTCACGTACTTGTCCTCATCTCACTGCTTCCTGACACCTTAGAACAAAGACGCTCTGTTGATCCTTTTGTAAGGAGATCGATCTTTAACTTCATTAAACAATAAACACTTCGACTCATTTGACTCAAAACACACCATATATATTCATTTTATGATCACCTATGATCCATTAGATCTCCATCTGGTCTTGATCTGTAAAATAGACTATGGGGCCATTGCTATCTTCCTAGAAGGCTAACTTTCCATAGTCATATCATTTACCTCGATCACTTGCATATTATCAAATTTGAACCATATGATATCTTCACATAGGAGAAAAAACCATATATCAATATGTTCATGTAACCATAATGTGTATGAGATATAATGCCATTAATTTGTTCACTCAAAATTTTCTACCATAGAGCCAACTATGTCAAAAACTGTTTGGGAGGCCAACTTTGAACATGCATATCTTTTGTTGCATTTCATTGAATGACCTAAAATTTAGCACATATAAACTAGGCAAAAAATTTAATAAACCCATATGGTTAAATCATTTTGAAACTATGACACCACACCTATGTAATACAACTTCATCAATATTCTTATTTGGCTTTTTCTTGCCATATGAAAATTTGGCTAAGTATGGGAAAACATTGCCAAACTGCATGGGATGCCAAATTTGCACTTGAATATATTTTGTCATGCTTTATTAAATGAAATTAAATTTATAACATAGCTACTAGGGAGTAATGTGATCAAAACCATATGACCAACTCCCCTTGACTCATCCACACATGGCAATTATGATGTTAACAAACTGCTTACTCAGATTTTCTACCACTAGACCCAAAATGTCTAGATGAAAATAATGATCAACTAGATGAAATCCACTCATGCACACCATAATTTAAAGCATATAAAAATTCTTATGGGACCTCTTTCACATTTTTAATACTTTAGATTCATCCTTAATCATCTCTAACCATGCCAAAACAAAATATCAACCAAACATACTTTAAGCATATTAGGACAAACACATTGTACTCTTTGTCATTGTCACTTAGAATATCAAGGCACTTCATCCACTCACTTGGACACATCCATGAAATCACCATGATATCATTTAAAACTATCCAACATTACTACTTTTAGAATATTGTTTAGCATGGTACTTTTTTATGTTTAGCATATTCTCAAATTTAATATTTTTAATAGAATATTTTAAATCTGAATTATTTATTTGGTTTTCTTTAGAATAAATTATTCCATAGTTTATTAATTTATTATCCCTACCCTTAAATCCAAAAAGGGTGAAATTTTTTGGTGAACCCAACCTCTAAGTCTTCTTATGAAACCCTAGCTTGCTCTAGGGTTTGAAATTTAATTTAGATTTCCTTATCGTGTTAGAATTCATATGTATGTATTTTCTTGTTCTCACCTTAGTATTTAGAACATTTAAAATGGATAAAAATGAACCCCTTCCTCTTCCTAACCCTAAGGAGTGTGATAATTACTTTACCTCTAACTAGGTCCATGTATCACTACTCCAAGGGGTAAGGTAGCCCATCCTATAGTACGAAATGAAGGTAACCAACATATCCTTCATTAAACCCTTCCACCTCCCACATATCCTCTGGATAGTGTGTTTATGCATATTCAATCCAAAGTACCAAGGGTTTGTGCTTGTAAATACCTAAATGATCAAATCATCATTATGAGCACAAGTTAATATAATAGTTTCAAAATCAAAATTAGTAATTAAATTCAAATATCACATCATTGGAAAATTAGGTCACATATGCAAATAATAGAAAATGTGCTAGTGTTAATCATGCATTTGTATCTTCATCTCGTAATGTTATGCCTAACAAGACTTCATATCCAAATGGGAAGATAGAACATAATACATACAAGAAATGATTCAAAAATTATACAAAAGGATAATAAGAGTTCAAGTGATATTTTAAGGGAAGTCCTTAGAAACAAGTTGATCAAATTACCTTCTCTACATCCTCTAATAATATCAAAATACTATTTTGTAAATCATATAATGCATGATCATCATAAAGATAATTGTTTGGATTTGAATAAAAATACAAAGTACAATTGATAGTGGTGATACTATAATAGATACATCAATCAATCAAACCACTCACCTTTTGCATGCATATTTTACAACATGAGTGTAAAAAGAACCAATATATGTACAAAAGGATAATTCAGAGCAAAAATAGTTGCCATTGAAAATGTTTAATAGGTAAAATTAGAGAAAGCAAGATTACAAAAGGCACAAAATGAAAAAGAAAAATTACAAAAAAAACAATTTAAAAAACAAAGGTTATAAAAGCTACATCACGAAAAATTAAAATTACTAAAAGAGAAGCTGGTAAATCAAATTTAAGGTAAGAAAAATAATCATGCTTAAAGCATGGTTTCTAACAAAAGAGGTCAATAAGTAAGAGAAAATTGAAAAAAACAAAGTTTGAAATATGGTTACAAAGGGGGGAATTGCAATCTTTTCATCATATCAAGACCTTTTCACTATCACTTCTCACATAGATGGCAAACAATTTATAGATATCAAGTTTATGGACTATCAAGATACAATTTTTTTCTATGTCATTTCTTAACTCTTTTAAAAATAAGTATCAACCACTAGATAAAAATAATGCAATTATAACAAGTATGGGATCAATTTAGTTTAGTGTTTCATTTTCTTCAAAATAATATTATCTTACTTTTCATGTTATTTATAATCCAAGTGTATACAATGTTTTGCTTGGAAAATCATTGTTACACTCAATAGGGGAAATGATGGATAAAAACATTGGTTACATATCATTTGATCATGAAGGTAAGGTCACATCCTTTTCCAAATAAGGAGCATCTTTATAGTAAAAACAACAAAAATAAAGCATATCTTCAACTAGTATACAAACATATATAAATAATAACATGTTAGTAGAGGCACATGACACAATACACATTACAAAGGAGAAATTAGAAAGGCCAATACCATAGTATGGGGAGTTATTTATTCATATCTAGATACAAAAACATACAAGAGTGTAATTTCACAATTTCCACACTGATATGATAATGATTATAATACTACATATTACTATTGTTATTATGATACCGATTACACAAAATACAAATATGACAGACATGATATAGAGCCTTCATAGAGGCATCCCATTGATGACATATTGGGATTATAATATTATCATTAATTGTACGTATCACATTTTATAATCATATATATATACAAAATAAAAACAAATTAAATAATCAATAAAATATAAAGACATTCAAATAAAGCAAAACTACAAAAATATTTAACATTTACATGTTTACTAGCTTTTGCATATATGTTGTTTTCTTTATGTTAGTAGATAAAATATCATTTCCATTATATACACACATGTTTAATGGGTAATTTAATGTGGTATAGACATACAATGAGCATACATATGTTGGACCTTTTCTTCCACTTGTGTGACATACTACATAGGGGGTATTTGCTACATTGATCATGCTTGATACATGTTACACTATTTTATGATCATTTTAAATTATCATATTAAACTTATATACTTATACTTACACATTTCTATACTCATGCTTACATCTTACACATTGTGCTAGATATGATATGCTATAGGAAATTTTGCTAACACATGCATGCAAGGAATAATATGATATGGCCATGTTGGTTGCTTATATCTTTCATTTATTCATCTTATTAGATGGCTTACTTGAATATACCTCTTGTTTGATACCTTGTTTTATCTATGGAACATTTGAACATGTTCCTTGTTTATTGGCCATAGTGCCCTTGAGTGTTGTTTCTTTGGTGTGTGGACATTCGAACATGTCCTCCCCTTGAGTGTGCAAAATTTGAACATGCCCCATTTTTTCAGTATCTTTAGAACCCTTTTTTGTGACATTGATTGCTCTTGTGTGTGTGATTAATTATTTACTAAGATCATGTTTATTACTTATAGATTTTCATGATCTTTATCATGCATCTTAGGACTTTTTTTGATTGGGTACTTTAAGCTTCATTGATACATCTAATTAGACATAATACAAATATGTGCTTGATTATAATACAAATATGACATGGTTATCTCATCCTTTTGGTATAAGGTGACCACCAAGTTGCATTCTCCTCACCTCAAAAGTGGGGGAATTAGTGGGGCATGTCATATAGACAAGAGTCAACACACACATAGTTGGAAGAATTGGTTGATATAATTTAGATGATTCAAATATACACTTGGGACAAAATATTATGCATTCAGCACTGATTTTCACAAATTTGAGTCAATTTTTTTCAAATTTTGAGACATATATTAAATACATTTAATAGGTCAGATATTACATTTTGATGGAAACTTTAGCTTGAGACATATTAAATGTGAATATGTCATGTAAATGCACTAAATCAAAATGTTTGACCCTAAATTTAGATATGAGGGGGTTATCTATGGTTAAGAATATAAAAATGAAGAAGACAAGGTGATAAACAAATCTATAATAGGCTAATTAATTTTCCAACTGAGATAAACAATATTCTCAATTTAAATAGTTGGAGATGCAAAAAATAGAAAGTATAACCATTGATTGATATTGCAATGAATTAAAAACAAGATTACTTAACTGGTTTACTATGCACATGTAAATCTGGGCTAAAACATGCTAAAAGTGGATTGAATCAAGATCCTAGAATAGTCATTAAATTCTAAAATTTTGTACTATGTGTCCTCGAATTCTTGCATCAAATTTGGATAATCACATTGACACTAGTGTCTGAATTAGGCACAAATTTTCTACATGGAATACTGACTAGATCTATATGTGACTAACTACAGCCTTATGGGTTTTATGTCACCTTTGCTTTGATGTCTTTATATTGCATAAATATGATGTTTCTCTTTCATAAATGATCAAACCCTAGATTCCTCACCTTTGGAATGACTATGGAAAAAATGGGTTATTGGGCACATGGTGTTGAGCTACCCTAAGTACCCCTTTGCCAATGGGCTTACCTTTAGAGCCAATACTCAAAAGAGGGATTCATACTTATGTAGTTCTCCCCTACCTATTAGCTTATGCATGCTAAGGATATAATGTGTGATAAGTAAGTACATATAATGACATAGCTTGTAACTTGGAAAATATGGCTCATGGGATGCTCCTTCAGTACTTCAATCCTATGGGGATACTGCTCTTATGACTGATATGAAAATAGGGATGAATGGGGTGAGTTTACTCATTGAAATACTTGAATGAGTGATTTTTGGTAAGTTACCTTGTGAGTTCTCAATATTTTCTAGGTGAGGAATAAACAATGGCTGATCTTGTATATATACAAATGTCTTTTTAAAATATCTCACACTAAATCACTTATGCCAACCATAAAGTTACATTTAATTTTCAAATTGGATGAATTTTGGGCACTGGACACTTAGTTTGAAAAGGGACACTTGCATCAACGTAGGTATTTATCTGGGATGCAAGTGTTTGGGAAGTGAGAAAATAGGTATAGGTCCAAAATTGATAGAGAAGGATAATGATTAGGTTTAGAGCATTCTATAATATAGAAGGCTTGGTCATTATAATAATAGTGGTCAATCTAAGAGATAAATAATTTGGCATAAATAGATATTGAATGTGAGGCTTTCAATAATGGGAAGTCTTAGAATTAAAGGGTACAACCATGATAAATATTTTCTAGATGTACAAGACTAAGGTGATATATAATTTTGATTTAGTGTCTACATTTTCCTCCCTTTAATCTAGTAATGAAATTGCTAATTTAAAGGAAAAGAATGTGTACCTAGGTGTTTATAACACACCTTATCTTTGTGTTAGTCCAACTTCAGTGCCTTATTGGTGACTAACCTAAAATCATGAGCAATTTACAATATATACTTAGTATATGAAATTTGAAATTAAAAGAATTTGAAATACTTAAAAGTAAAGAGACCAATGATCCAGGTGGATCTCTCCATTTGTTAAAAAATGAAGTCTCCATATTCTGATCAAAATGATTTCATAGCATAGAGATCATCGAGAGATTTTTGATGCTTTTTGTGAATTGAAAAATAGACACCGTATGCAAAAGTTATAGGCCATTGAAGTTCTGATGCGATAGGGAAACAATGTGGATCAAGTGGTGACATGTGGCAGTCAATGGGAGTCCAAAAATTTGGGTGAAGTTTGTCTTTGATAGCATGTATGGATTGGATAATAAATTTTAGTTTTTAAAACTTTGTAATTATTCCTTGGTAAGATTTTACTTAGCACGCACCAGCGACATGGGCAAACCCACAGTTGCTACACCACATCCAACTTTGCCGAGTCAAGCTAGCTCGATATATATATATATATATATATATATATATATATATATATATATATATATATATATACATATATATAGTCTAATGTTGGCATTTATGCTAATCTCATAGACCGAGAACCATGCCAACTATACTTAGACTAAACTTGCCACATATGCCAAGTCTGAGGGTGAATCAAATGCCACAAGGATCAAGCCATTATCATGCTAAGAGACCATGAGAAGAGGACATGGAGAATAGCGTAGAGATTAAGTTGGTAATCAACCAACAAACTATACTATGTTAAGCACCTTGAGCCCACCAAAAGGGGTTTTAGTAGATTCAAAGGAGGCCACCAACCCATTTAAAGCAACAAAGCCATTTTAGATTGGAAAATGTGGGATTTAAAAGATAAGCTAAGCACCCAAAAAGAATGGGATGGGTTTAGAACCCCTGAACTACCGAGTAAAAAAATAAGATCCCAAAAAACTCACTCGTGGGAGCCAAGAAAAGATTAAACCCATGAATTTGTATTTAAACAAGGCCATTCAACCGACTGTGTATGGGAATTATATACCAGTTTGCTGTATTTGGTCATTTTGGAGCCCTTAGAGGTTGAACCAGAGCTCAAAGTAAACTAAAAACTTGTTTATAATTTTGATATGCTCTATGTAGTATATTCATTTACCCATTTTTGAGAATTGGTGATGTCATTTTAAGCCACAAAGTTTTTGATTTTGATTTGGAGAAGCCTCTGCTTGTGATTCAGGAAGGTGAAGGACATGTTGAGTCAGCCAAGGTCTTTCAAAGATCTAAAATGCTATTGTTGCAGAGAGTAAGATCTATTTTGTTGATTTTAAGAATTATTTTAGCTTACAAATTTAGCAACATTAATGGATCGGTTCAATAAGAACCCGGGGACGTAGGAATTTAGAACCCCATAAACAATTTTTGTGTTTTGATCTTAGAATTCATTTTTGCATTTTAGTTTTAGTTAATTTGTAGATTATAATTTATATTTTAATCAAAATGCAAAATTTAATCATTTGATCATTTACGAGAAATTGGATAAAATCAAGAATTCGAAAAATCTAAAGGTTTCAATGGATAACTGATGTGATCTTTCAATTCACCTTAATTTTAGTTTTGAAACATAATTATTGGATCAGATTTTAAATGGATTTAAATACTCCAACATTATAAAGTTGAGAAATTTCTGCTTCCAATTCAGTTTAATTTTTGGAATTGAGAATTTAAAAGATCTGGGTAAACATTTTTTAAAAAGTAGAGAAGTTCCTACTGGTGTTTATAAATCAAGCAAGGTTAGAAGTACACATGTGTATCGATGGAACAATCCCACCTTTTGACAATTTAAGTTAAAGAGATGCTTTCTTATGAAGCCTTAAAGTTGAGATTAGGACAATTTGGAAACCTAAAAGTGTGCACACTTGCATGTGTACACACACACATACACATATTAGAGGAGAACATGTTCCCAACCTTGGTGAAAAGATGAGTTGCCACATGGCCATTGAGGTTATCTTAATCATGCAGCCCAATCATACCAATAACCTAGAGAGTATGAGTGATCTAATCAAATCACACTATATATCTAGTGAAGGTGGATGATTTAATCACTCCATCTTATAAATATGGTGAATTTTGATGGATTTAATGATGTCTAACTTATAAATTTAGTAAGATTAAATGATTTAATCACCTCAACTTTGTCAAAAGGTGAACCAAATAATGTAGTAAATTGGCTCAATAAAAGTCTATGCTAGGTATGATAACATTCCTATTAGTATTTAAAATCTGAAAGCTAAATTGATTTTACAATTTTTGGTGTGCTTTACATGGAATATGCACCTCATATATGTCTCAATTTTAGACATGGGTATAGTATTGGTGCCAATGTATGGAATGCTACCACAAATGTGCATCTGAATCATATAACTATGAAATTTAGCCATTTAAAAAAAAAAAAAGTGTGAAGGACATGTTCCCATGACATGCCCCTATTGAGTCTAAGAACTGGTGTAAGTGTGTAGAACATGTTTCCATAATATGCCCCCACTTTAATCTAAAATTGTGAAAAATATGGAAGCCATGACTCTATGAAATACCTCCACTAATATGACCCCATTTTGAGGTGAGGGGAAGTAGAAACTAGTATTTAACTTACCTCAAAAGGATAAGATAACTATATAGTCTATGTATGGATCATGTAGCATATAGGAGTTGCATGCATAGATAGATATAGTAGTGAGGTACATAGTATGTGATCACATCAAGTCATAATATGCATGATATATATCATGGAAACATATACAGTGTAATATTAAAATATCAACAAGCAAAAGAAAAATAAAATGCAATGGTCCATGGAGACCTCACACAAGGGGCATGTTCAAATGTTGTACAATCAAAGGGACATGACTTAGTCAAATTTCCACAAGCATATAATGATTTATTAAAATGTCTACATATAATAAATCATGACATAGTCAAATGTTGAAATAGGCAAATAAAAGCACGGGCTCACAATCAATGGATCATATTCAATTACTCAAATAAACAATACATTAAAATAAAATAACAAACAAGGCAAGACACTCATGGAAGTGTAAAAAGGAAAGCATGGAATCATAAGAAACCAACATAAGCATTCATACTAGTCCCTAAATATATGTTTTTGTAAAAAATATTAAGTACATAGCATATCAAGTACACTGTGAAAGATATAAGCATGGATAAAGGCAAATGTGAGTATATAAGATCAAACGTGATAATGGAAAAGATTATAAAATAATATAATTTGGTTATATCATGATAAAATTAGAAGATGCCCTCAATGTCTTAATGACATGAGTAGAGGGAAGGCCCAACATTTGTATGTGCATATATCATTTGCCTGGGTTTGACTAAATCACACTCAAAAGATACATGAAACATATGTGTGTATATAGAATGAAATGATATGCTATATACCAACATGGAACCAAAAAAATAGATGTTAAGGAGCTAATAAGATATGTAAATACTGAATATTTTTTGATTTTTTTAATTTTTTTGGTACTTTTTAAATATTTTATTTACTTAATCTAAGACATCCTCATCCTCATAGGGGATAAGACCACATAACAAGATAATTTCTTGGTACAAGAATTTGTATTGAATTTATGCTAGTTTGTCTATGTTTTTTTGCATTTTTTCACCATACATAATTGGTATTTATTTATGATTATATTCATCATATAGAATGCAAACCTTTTTTCCCTCAAAAGGAAATATAAGGCACACATTGGTATTAACCGTTGTTACATTCATATTGGCCAACCAGTCCTTACCAAAACAAAATGGTAAATGTGGCTCATAATCTATTTCCCATATAATTGTTGGGGAGACTCTTGGTCCACATATAATAGGTAGATAAATATATCCACAAAAATTTGGAGAAGTTGAGAAATGTTATAAATCCTCCATAGTATACCTAAACCATAATAATGAGGACATGCTCCATATTGTGTTCCAATTATTTGTATAAACCTAAAGATGTTCAAAATAGGATCTATTAATATTTTTGATAATAGTTATATTGTCTTGTCATGAGTGATTATTAGTATGAAAAGATTCTACATTATTCACAAAGTGTATTTATGTTTGTCCCTTGTAAGGTTGACTCAATGCTTGTAGCGAAGAGGAATGTATGGAATAACAAGCATTTACATGTTCATTTTCTATTTTTAGTTTGCCCTTATCTTGATTTGGTTTTACATCCTTTTGAAGGTGGACTTAGCTTATATGTATTAGGACATATAGGTGTGAATGCAAAATATGCTCAAGTGGATCAAAATTTAGTTTTTGTAATTTGTCATGTATCATATCATGGGCTAAATCATCATCACTGTCATAGTAATCTAAAACATGACCATCTTGTTGCTCATTATTGACCACTAAGGAAGATAAAATGTTTGATTTTCTTTTCGTTTTGGTGTTATTAGTTCTTTTTGTAATTGTTCTTTATCTTGATGTACATCCATGTGCACCTTAGTGGTTAGTGTCTTATTTGCATCTAGACGTAAATGAACCATTGTGCTTGACTCACCCATTTCATAGGTTTTTATATTTTCAATTGGAATATAATGTTTAGGTGGTACCACTTTAGGTATCACTTATATGTTAGAATTTATCACTTTGCAAAATTTTAAGGGTTCATCATCAACATGCATGGTGAATAAGGTCCCATCATGTATAAATTTCACATATTGATGTAATGCAGATGGGATGGATTCCATGGTATATATCCATGGTCTACCCAAAAATAAGTTATAGTGCAATGATTAAGAAATTACTTAGAATATAATGATAATTTTTTTGGCCCCAATGACAGATCTATTGTGATTTTTCCAAATGGAGGACTACACGAATTATCAAAATTTTTAATGATTCTAGTTTTTGAATAAGATTAGTACTAATGCCCATGGTGATTAGAAACTCATGCTATAAATGCTTAGGCCTAATTTGTTGTCAATGAGCACCATTTTGATTCATTTGTTATGCATACTAACTTATATGAACAAAGGAAAATATTGGTTAATAATATCTTTGGATGGTAAATTTATTGTTCAAATGTGATCAATTTTGCATTGTTTTTGAGATCTTACATAATATCCATAAAGTAAGCTGGTTTAATATCACTTAGAACTCAGGTATCATGCAATGCTTCATATAGGATATATTTATAGATAGTAGATTGATTTATAAGTTTGAAGATTGAGATCTTAACATGTGTTTTGATTAAATGGTCAATAAGGTCATATCCCTTAGATTTGATCACATGTTTAGGTTTAGGAGGCACAAATTGTATATTTAATAGGTGGAAAACTAGGTTGTGCACCCTTATCTTTTGTGTAGTGACAACATGGACTACAGATTCTAATATAAGTCATGGGTGTATAATGGGTGTAGGATGGTAACTATCACCCAAATAGGAGTTAGGTGGAATAAATGGTTGAGAGCATGCATGTTGGCATTTGGACACTGACTCTATTATATTACATAAAAAGTTAGAAAAAGAGATTAAATGTTGTTTTAATTTTAAAACACTCATTGTATTGATAAATTCATTTATTTCATTGAATGATAGGTTTTATTGAACAATAATAATAGAAAACAAAAACTAAAATTACAAATTGGAGCCTAAAGTGGTTGCAGATGCATCCATACTGAGCATATTTATAGAAAGTGAAATTTGATTTTTAGATTTTAGATATTTTGAAATTAGAACTTAGAAATTAGGAATAATAAATTAGGAAACCCTAGGTCAATCTAGGGTTTTATGATCAAATGTCAGGTTCACCAAATGTTTAACCTTAAATTCAGATATGAGGGGGATCTAGGGTTAAGAATATATAAATAAACAAGCACAAGGGTGATAAACAGATCTATAGTGGGATAATTAATTTACAAACTTAGAAAAAAAATTCCAAATTTAAATAATGAGATTTACCAAACATAGAAAGTAAAACTATTGATTGATATTAAAATGAATTGAAAAGAAGAATACATAGCTAGTTTATTATGCGCATGTAGATATGGATTGAACCAGGTTGAAAGTGGATTGGATCAGGATCCTAGGATAGTTGTCAGATTTTGGAATTTTATACTCTATGGTCTTAGATGATTGCATCAAATTTGGAGAATTTCATTAATGCTAGTATCTGAATTAGACAT